>JASFAT010002256.1:0-600000 GCA_031353405.1 Baronia brevicornis | reverse complement strand
AATTCGTTGTTATTGGCGCTTGGCTCTGCAGCCTAAAGTATAAATTGAAACATTGAAAGTATAAATATATTTTTATTTTTAATAAAACAAATTTTATTTTTCTTTTAATTTGATTTCTTCCTCACTCGGTTATAAATTTAATTAATTAAATGAAAGAGGATTCGAGTCAGAGAATAAATACCTACATTCTATCATATATAGCAACCTAATTTGCTCAGTGAGTAGATTCGTCACTACACGTCGCTTTAGGGGTTAAGGGTTGCGAGTTCGATTGCCGCATAGGGATAACTAGATGTTAATATATACATATATATGTATGGCCCACGAATATTTATTCCGACTCTAAGTCACTCGCCAATCCATCTTAGATAAGCGCAGTGGTTTAATGTGCCTTCTTTCAGAAATGGTGAGACCCAGGAATGGGACTTGTGTGGGCTTTGAAAAGGTATATATGCATTTTTTGTTATAAGAAAGACGTGTCAAAACTGAAGCTGAATTGGCTACAATAACATTATTTACTTACTTCAAACAAGTATCAACAATATTTTAATTAGTATTTCTTGTAAAATGAACAAGTTTATAGAAGTTATAAGCGTTTCAGCTTAATGAAGTCATGTTTTGCAAGCGCAGCTCGTACCAATTAGTCGTGTGAAACTTCTATGACGTCAATAATCGCGGGTTAGTCGAGCATCGAGCTCGAGTCGAACCAACATCGATTTCCCGGAGCGTCTTGATTATGGCAGTGCGGTTTCATCACCGGTCGCTCCGTTCGCCATTTCTTATCGGAGACTCGTATCGGAATTATCCGAGTCTAGATCTTGAGAGCGACCTTCGATTCATATTGACTTGCTACGCTGTAAGGCAAACGTTGTCAACAATGTTTTTTATTAATTTGTAGTTCATATCGTAGATTACTAATATATTTGTTAATAATAATATATTGAGATATTTTAGAGAGATGTCAGTTTGGTTAAGTTATATAATATACATATTATTTGTTATAATTTTACATTTAATGTAATAAAATAATCAATCAAATCGCCAATATCAGTCCACTGACATTGGTCTCCCACACAAATACATATGTAGTGTAGCTATAAGAACTACCAACATCAAAAATTATGTTATGTAGTTTATCACACACACTCTCACACACAACATACACACACTGCATGATTCATTTATCTATGCATATACGAAACGCAAAAGTTAAGAGCTGCTTTAATGCCCAATCTTTCTTTTATTTTTTTTTTATATATTCACGCCTATCCCCCGCAGGGGTTGGCAGAGACCACAGAGCTCCATCCGCTGCCATTCATCGCAGCGAAACAGCTCGTCATTGGTCGCTTTTCGCCCTCGTGAGAATCAGGACGTGACGGGTGGCGAACCACGTGGCCGTCATTTTCGACAAATTAGGTATATTAAATTCGTCTTTAGTGAATCCCACGAGCCGCAAGGGAGGATGGAGGTCAGCCCCAGCAGAGCCCTGCATGCTGAGGTAAGGCACCATAGTCCCCGGGGGAGCCCGACCCCGGGACGATCGGCACGTTTACGACTAGGCTCGCCCCTAGCCACGCATCCATTGGCACGGCAGACCGTGGATTGGCGGAGAGGAAGGGAAAGGATAGAGAAGAAAGGAAGGGGCAGGAAAGGAAATGCGGATTGGGGGGGTTACCAGACTCGGAATAAACATTTAAAAATCCATATAAATATTTATTCCGATGCGGGAATCGAACCCGCGACCATTGACTCCGCGGGCGGAGGGCCCCGCCACTGAGCCAATCGGTCGTCTTTCTTTTAATTAAAGTTAAATTATATTTGTATAAATAACATTCATATATTATAAATAACAACGGTTTTTACGTAGTAGTGAGAAATGTAAATACTTTTTGTAATGTTGTCTGTTGCTTTGGATTTCGTTAGTAATTAGAAAAAATAAAAAAGCTGACGCTGCTGCTCGTCCGTTGGTATTTGCCGCCAAAATCACTTTTTAAGAAAATCATAAGAAGTAATAGGGATCATATTATAGAATATACGTCGGGAACTTTGTACACGCATAGAATATGGCGTATGTTAATTAAAATATCTCTCTCTCTGGTTGATCCTTCATGAGTAAAGATCGCGATCACCAGACTTCCACCCAGCGGTTTGTTAGGCTCTTCCATTTGTTGCGGTCGGTAGTCAATCGGACTACTTCCACGAAACTGGAGTTAATAGGTATACGTTACTGTAAATAGTGGCGTATGTTAATTTGCTTTTCTTAAATGAAGAAAAGCATAATATTTTTTTACAAAATTTTGTTTACCATTCCGACTAAATTAAATGATGCTTGTATTAGTAATAAATGATCATGCAAATCGAAAGCCCTATTATAAATTATATTTTTGTAATGTACATTATTTTGCTATAGTAGTATCAGAGTTTTTTTGCATTGTATGGAAAGATCATTGAATTTACATAGATGTAAGCTTAAAGTCGCGCATCGCACAAAAAGTGCTTTAGTGGAGAGGGTATCTGCGCCGGTTGAGTCCCCTGCATCCGGCGTATCCTAGGCTCCACAATAAAGTCTAGTCTAGCTGCGCTTGGCTGACGTCACGTTCCATATTTTACACACTTAAAGCTGTTTGTCGTGTCATACCATTATACGCCATGTAAGGCCCAGACTTATTGCCAGCATGGAGAAATAACTCAGTTTAAATTGTTTTCGGGGTAAGAGGCACTTTATTGCATTGCATTAGAACGCTTTTTCATTGCAATAGTGTAATAAAATTATTTTTGTATTAAGAGTAATGTACTTTTCTGATAAAATTTGGCCAATAACTGTATGCGTTCTGTCTTAATGACGGCCATTTATAAGGCGATGTAATAAATTGCTATGACTAAGGAATATTGCCATTTATTCCTTTTATAAAAGTGATGAATCTGAAAAGAGTTTAGAGGGAAAAGCATAAAAATGAATATTTATATCTTACGAATTTTACACTGAAAAATGAAATAATAATTTAATGAAGTGTTCAAAAAAAATAATATGACAAGGACTTAAAATAAATACTCATTTCAGAATCGGAAAGACTTAAGAAACATAAATAAGTATCCTGATGCGGGATTCGAGCCGGGATTCGACCAGCAATCCTTGATTTAGTAAGGCAACATTTTGCTACTGTGACGTTTGAGTTTTCTTGATTTTATTATGTTTAATTATTAAATTTGTTTGTCGAGTTCGAGAAGTATTAGAAGTTTTAAGATATGCAATAAAGAAATAGTACGCAATATTTTATCTGAAGTCCTTTACTATAACAATGGTTCTCAACAAGATAATACTTTTTATTTTATTTAATTATCTTTAAAAAGGAAGTGGAAAAGAATTATATCATATTTGCAACGAACCTTTTTTTAATTTTATTAATAATAATAATTCTTTATTTGTATAATGTGAGGTGTATTTAGGTATATATTATATTATATATTGTATTATATTTAGTATGAAGCCTAAAAGGGCTGCTTGGACATCCGGAAAAGTACCTCTATCGCGCAGAAAACCGATTTCTGGGTTCGTTCTGTCAAATTTGGATGAGGAAGGGAGGAGGAAGGGAAAAAGAGTTGAGGTTTCCTAACTCCTTTTCTTTTCGTCCTCTTATCTTCCCTTTTTCATCATCCCTTACTTTTTCAAAGGTAGTCAAAATATTAACTTTGTGATTTGCGACAAACTGCGTGGTGGTGATTCATAAAACACATATCGTACTTGCTTTTTTGTCACCATCTTGTATAAAGACATTGACACAAATATAAAGTTCGTAAAATATCTTCTCACACACATTAGATCTACATTCTAAACAGAATCTTCTTCTATTAGAGACATATAAAAAGATAGGCAGATAACTCTATCAGATGGTTAAAATGATTTTTATCATGGTTAAAATTATGAAATAATTACTAGTTTCAAATCTTTCAGATTTCGACCTAATATTTTTTTTCAACGTTAACGTCATCTATTGGCTAAAGTTTATATTATTATAAGATGTTAGGTTTTGCTAACAATTAAATTAAAATAAAATAAGTACTAAACTTTTTCTACATTCTAATTATATAATTATTTTAAATTATACAGAATACCAATACCATTCCAATTAGTTTCAAGAATTATAGAAAGCATCCCAGTATTATAATATTTTTTCCTAAATTGTGACTTACTCAGCACGGTAACCAATCACGGGCCTGTCTACTGGAATCTTTCCAAGAAAAATATATTTCCTTTGAGGATTACTCCCTATTTCCCTGTATTAGTAGCTTTTGACCATTAATCTCTCTTGTTGATTATAAATTCTTTATCTAACCATTTAGTTCGAAGAAAAGTAATTATAGGATGGTTCGAATCAGGCATTTAGTTGATATGTCTGTTGATGACTGTGTTACTACCAAAACTGTGTTACTACCAAGACTTGATCAATCAAGTCTATGTCCATACAAATTAATTTATTTTATCGAGACAAACTATGCTAGACTAGCTGTTATCCAATATGTAGTTCTAATATCTGTAAATTAGTTATAAATTCTATAGCTATGGATTAGTCGTCATTTTAGAATGACGCATATTCACAATATATGTTGGTTAAGTACTAAAATAACATCACGAATACTATAACTGTCCACTGCAGAACACTGCCCTTCATAAAAAATAAGGGGTATTGCAGTAATTATAACGCTCGACGAGCGAATTGTGTTTGTTTCTTTTCTGGGGTAGAAGCTACTGTTTGTCTACGGATATTTCTTGTTATGACCACCTCGTACAACATTCATGAAAGAAAGGGGTCGGCTCTGTTCTAAGCTAGGAACACAGCAAATATATAATATAAGTAGAGATAGTACACAGCATTGGTGTTAGTAGTAGTAATATGAACTATATTCGAAATATATTTACAACTGAAGATATTCATTTAAAAACAATTCGTGAAACATTACGGTTGAAAGATACATTCAATCATAGGAAGCAAGCAGCGAATAATAAAATTATGAAGGGTCGTTTCGAGGCATTTACTTCCATTTAAAAAACATTAATAAAGAAAGATTTCAGTTACTTTACGCAGCCAGTTTTCAAGGTCGTAGGTAATGAAAACGTAAGATATCGATATTATTTATTTAAGTTTATATAATAAGTTTTAATAAATATAATTTCAAAAAGTTTTTTACTATACATATTATGATAATTTGGTTACCTGTTCATAATTAGGCCAATATTATTTTCATAATATTATTTTTTAAACTGAAGTTCTTTGAGACTCACGAGACTCATCTGATGGTAAATCCGTTAATAACAATATATTTACAACAGACTTAATGTTTTTTAAATTTGTGTATACATAATATATAACATTACATTACAATAAATACACAGTGTTTCAAAGCTACAATCAAGAAAATTGTTTCAGTAATGTAACAATGTTATATGGTATTATATATATTATATTATATGCTTATATGGTAACTATGATAATTATTATAACGGTATGATTATGCTTGATTTATTTAACGGGTTACAGTATAATGTATAGGTGAGTTTTTATTTGTAGCAGATATGATAAAAAAAGTAGGGTAATGTAAAAATTGTTTCGACTTTCTTTCCAAATACAATAATTTAGTTGAATTAGTGTCTTACCTTTGAAAATGGGGTTTTAACCCTTTTCTTAACAATAATACTGTAAATGAGAATATGTTAATATTACAAAGTTTTCTTCGACATTGGTCATTTATTTTACATATACATATATCTTCCTGATTATTTTGTAAGATATAAGAAATTTTGTTTACTCTTACTTTGCCAACGCAGGAAAGTTTATGGGCAGATTTGGTTTGACTGTTGAAATCACTAATTATTTGGTTTTCCATTGGCCACACCTCTCAAAATTGATTTCCGTATTCTCCTTATATAAACAATATGATATATTGTATATAAACAATGTGATATATTGTATATTCCTTAATAGTGAAATAATTACAATAAAAATAATACAGAATTCCTAAATACTGTGTGCATTTATTTATTTAATTATAATCCATCTCAAATTTTCATTTATTAACACTAGCATTTTAAATTAAAAAATAGTTTTTATAAATGTTAATTTTCATAATAAATTCTGGTTTTTAACTTTATGTAATTCATGATTTATTTATACAAGCGAAAATTTTTACCTGCCGTTTAATTAGCTTTCAAAACGTTTAACTTAAATTAAATATTTATATCAGTTATAAGTTTCTCAAGCACCTTTAAATAAAAAATAACAAATAAAATAGAGAGATATCGATACCAATTTTATTCACATCCCCAAAGTCACGTCTTTCAATTCGTGGTATTTACGTCAAGCATTTTCTTTCCACCTTTCTTCGGTTCTTTGGAAAATTTTATACTCTCTTTAACGTAAAGTTATAGATCATAAGTTTTCTGATTTAAGTTAATACGCGATAAATAATATTAAATTTTTAAGTGTAACGGACTGTAGGTTCTTTATCAGTAATGAATAAAGGTGCTGAAAAATAAATTAAAATTTTGTTGGCATGAAATATTTTAAGACAGCTAATCCACGGACTCTAGTGTTAAACATTTACGATTCATATATACTCGAAGTCGTTGAGGCACAACTTTATTATTGCTCAGTTTTTATGTTATGCACACAAACGTGTCGGGGTTGTGTTATTTACGAATAATAAAAAGAAGGAAGAGCAATGAATCTCTGGCCACTTCATCTAGTCTTTAATATTTTACGTGACCCCCTAAAATTTGTGTAGGATCGCGGCTGACGGTCGAGCGCACTTTTCATTAACTTGTGATTACCCGACGAGAGCTCTTTGAGCCATCATGTTGGGTGGATTCACGAGGTTACCGGGGAAGTGCAAAACTTTTATGATATTATGATTACTTGCATGAGGCGAGTACGTGACACCTACCTTTCTTAACTCACTCAAGATTATAGCACCTGGCTTTGTTCTGTAACTTTGTAACCAGGAACAAAGTTGTATTTTCTCTATATATATTATATAACCGATGTTCTAGAATAAGATTTAAATGTGATCTTAACGTTAAATAAACAAAATTTTAATGTATTTTTGTAATATATTTTTGTGTTTTGTAATATAATTTTAATGTAATATTAAAATATTATCAAAACTTACTTTGATTTTATGTATTTTTGTAACTAAATGTTGTATTGTAATTAATGTATTGTAATAAATTAATGTAGTGTAAAGTAATTGTAACTTAATAAAAAGATAAGGTGGCAAATTTACCTCTATATCAACTTTATTTGGCTGTCGCTTGTGATGATTAATAATGACTCTAAGTTGAAAATCTTAATCTTACGTAGAATAATTGTCTAATATAATAATAAGTATTAATTTTGATTGACTATGAAACTGTCTATGACTATAAAAATATAATAAATATTAGTTTCATTGACTATGTATAAAATAGCAACGACCGAAATGGAGCAGTAGCGAAGTGTCATGACTTTCTCAGTCAAAAATCATAGGTTAGATTACCAAATGAGGGTATGTATAAAATGTATGGTCTATAGGTAATTTGTTTGAATTTGTGTTTGTGCTTGTCATTTGTTTGTTTATAACGGTTACCAATGATATAAAAAATCCTAGTCTAATATGTGGTTATGAGTGTAAACTGAAAAAATAAATCTTTGTTGTGATACTTGAAGTAGTTTTTATTTTGTATCATTTTCATTTGTATCAAACTCCTTCTCATAAAGTTACCAATATATTATACAGTACCAATATATAATACAGTAATTTACCAATAGGGAATATAGACTAAATTCGCATTTATATTCAACTCACCAAAACAAGTAAATAAAAATGCAAACATCTACAATTGCGTCGCATAAGAACAGAGAAGGCGGCAGCGGTGTTCAAATGCGAACCGAAGTATTTTAGACTCGAATGTTTTCCATGAATTTGGATCGGCTCTCATATTAGAGGTAAGTAGAAGCTACGGGAGGCAGGTGAATCAAACTATCGGGATAAAGGGTGAAGGTAAACTTGTGCCGGGGACGGTGTAGCGGAACGGGACCGTGCGGTCGCGGGGCGTCGCCCGCTGCCGCAATCCGAACTCTGACGTTAATGTGAATTTCGATACTCCACTTAAAATAACAAGAAAATCCAAGGATTGCATTTATACATTTATATTACTTTATTTTTCTTTTGAATACGTGAGTTAGTGTTGTTTTTAAATACACTAGCTGTTGTACTCAGCGTTGCCCGGGTTACACACATTTTTTTCAGTGGAGGTTAAATTACTATTAGGGGTACTCATAAGTAATCAATTATTTTGCATTCATAGACAAAAAGTGTTTTTGAAATGACATTTTCATTTTTATTTCACGAGGGCGAAAAGCGACCAATGACGAACCGTTTCGCTGCGATGAATGGCAGCGGATGGAGCTCGTGGTCTCTGCCAACCCCTGCGGGGGATAGGCGTGAATATATAAAAAAAAAAAAAAAAAAATTTATTTTTTAATCGTTTATGTAATCACCGTCGTTTGCGATGACTTGTTGCGATCGTTCCTGCAAAAGTTTAAACCCCCTCTTGAAAAAGTTGGTGGACGTGACTCAAAATATAACTCAAGGTGCGTTTTGATATCGGATAAGAAATTAAAATTTTTATTTTGTAACGAATGCTCCAGTGACCTGAACAGATGGTAGTCCGTCGGTGCTAGGTTTGAAGAGTATGGAGGGTGCGGTAGAAGTTCCCAGCCTAACTGCTTAATTTTCTCTTAAGTAATCTTCGCTGCATGAGGACGGGCATTATCTTGTTGGAGTATCACACCTTTTCTGTTGACTAAAGCTAGTCTTTTTTCTATGAGTGCGGACTGTAGTCGTTGTAATTGTTGACAATACAGGTCAGCAGTAACTGTCTCCCCAGGTTTCAATAATTCATAATGCACTATACCTGAACAATCCCACCAAATACACAATAACACCTTCCTCAGGGATAGGGTTGGTTTAGGGGTTGGAAGAGGTCTCTTGTTTGCAGATAATCATTGTTTTGATCGCTTTATGTTATCGTAAAGGATCCATTTTTTATCTCCAGTTACGATCCTAGAAAAAATGGATCTCTGCTTAGTCTGGTGAGCATGGAATTACAAATTGTTTGCCGAAGATCTTTATTGGCCTCAGACCATTTACCTTGTCTATGTACCTTGCCAATTTCTTTTAATTGCCTTTATATGTTAGACCCAAGGCTTCTTGATAGTTCCTGTATAGTTAACCTTGGATCGAACTCCACTAGAGATTTTAAGGCGTCGTTATCGAATTGACCTGGGCGTCCAGTTCGATGCTTATCTGACAGGTCATAATCACTTGCAGCAAATCTTCTGAACCAACGTTGACACTTGTTAACCTTGAACACATCTCCATATATGTCGCAAATTTTGTTTGTTGTTTCCGTGACACTTAAACCGGCGTTAAAATGGAAAAGTACACAATTACGAATATGGCTCTCAGAAGGTACAAAGTCCGTCATTAAATTACAGGGTTACAAAAAAAATAAAGTTCTATTATTGGGAATAAATTACTAACAAACTGGTTGAAGAATAACACAAAAAAAGTATGCTTACACTTATCTGGTTGTCGCAAGACTAATGAGAAATGGTATCTTGCGAAAATAATTGATTACTTTGGGTACCCCTAATATAATTTAATGTGTCTATGGTTATAGAACTTCTACCTATCCTAGTCTTCATTAAAAATACATATTAGCAATATTTATAAGGCCAGCAAAAGGAGGATGAATTTCAATTATGTATGACTAGTGAATATAATTTTTTTAACTTACTTTTAAAAATTGTTTATAATTTACGGTAACCTTTCTTTTATTTTTGAACAATTATATAGTGTGGTCAATATTTTTAGAATTATTTTTATTTACTTCATATAAAGTATACGAATTTAAGACAGAGTGGATAAGAAGAATATTTGCTGTATTAATTCCGTTCTGAAATACTGTCATTTCGTTTCTACCTTATCACAAATATGTTCTAGTATAGACGAGCAGCAGCGTCTATCTCAATAGTAAAAAGTAAAATGCAATCCCCATTCCACGTGCCAAGTGTGAAGATTAAGGCAGCTTTACCTAAGCTAAAATGTATGCATTTGTATACGTTAAATGTTCTCAATTCTCTTGATTAAAGCTGAATACTTAAAACAAATTATTTTTCTTTTTTTTTAACCCGACGAGTATACAACTATTTAGTCAGCTGTCAGTACTGTATTGATACCGTCGAAAAATAGATACATATTGTTTTTGTATATTATCGTTATTTATTAAGAACAAGACATTTGGCTATAAATTTTAAAAGGACGGGCGGTCAGTGAGGGTTCTTAAATGTGTCTAAATACGATTTTCAGGATACGCGTACGATTTTTCCTGAACGATATAAATTCAAGTTAGCGCTCGGTTTCCCAGCGTCGACGTTTTCTGGGATACTCACAGCTGACTGATGTCTTTAATTCCGAGATTAAGGTAAAAGCAATTAATGTCCACTATAAGTTCTGATGCTACCATATTTATTGATTTAAAAATTATAATTAAAGAATATACTTATACTTTCAACTTCGAAGTCAAATTAAACTAAATATTTATTTTAACCATCAAATGTATAATATGTCTAATAGTCTTCTGTATGTGAATTCTTGTGCTATTGTATTCAAAATAAAATCATTTTAATGGATATAGTAGTATTCGAAGAATTAAGTGGCTTTTGTCTTTAAATACAGCCTTGATTCGAAGATGTTTATGCTGGTAGCCTATTTGTCGTTCGAGCGCACATGTGTGTGTGTGTGTGTGTGTGTGTATATTTACTTTAAACGCGTCACGATGCTACATTAAACGCGTAGGGAGTTAGATCTAACACTGTGGTCCCTGGTAGTCCCCTAGGTCCTAAGGTTTAGGGGGTGAGAATCGACCGGGTACGTGACTGAATCTCGTCTACGCGGCCGGCGTAGTAGAGTCACCTACACTATGTGCTCGGCTAGTGTCGGGGTGCGTGTGAGTGTAGGTGCCGTGGGTGGTTCCGAATGACGCCGTTTCGTCATCCGGATCGTGTAGAACGTTACGCGGACGCCGTCTATTCGAGGTCGCGTTTAGGTCGGGCGAGTAATTGACCGAGCGTACCACCAATGGATTTGGGTGGGAGTCGGATCTCTCGAAGTGACGCTTAGAGAGGTTTAATAGAGCCTAGTTTTCCTTCGTTCGTATTTATTCCGAGTCTGGATGCCTCGACAATCGACATAGACAAGCGTGTCCGTTAATGGAATGAGGAAGCCCCGTGGCCAGCAGCTGGCCAAAACATATATGGGTTGTATATAATTACCATAAATGGAGTCTAATTGGAAACATAATTTTATTATTGACTCTAAAATATATTTAAAAGTTTGCGCTGCTCTATCACAGAACATCAGGCGTTTAATTCTTTCATCGCAATAAAATACAATGATGAAAAGATTTTTATCATCTGTCTCTAAGGTATGAGCTCTGAGAACTTTGTGAAGCTCTTAATGTGATAATATACTATAATATTACTATTATAAAATTCACTTAAATATATTTATTTTTGTGTAAAACGTATATATTTCTTCCGTGCGAATTTAAGATGGAATCAATTTTTCAATTTAAAAAGTTGTATATCTTATAATAAATAACTTTCTTCCTTTCAGACTGTTCAGCTGTACTCAAATCCAAAGCTTGATGTTATTTTAAAACGAATTAGGTTACATTAAGGGGGAGAACAAACCCTCTAAAATGAAATTTTCGTAACACAAAGTGGCTGAGACGATGTAACGACGCCCGGGCCGACAAAACTGCGCGGGCTCTGCAAGCCCTCATGTTTCTAAATAAATTATGAATATTTACCGTCACGTTACGCTTTACTGAATGAACCTTAATTATTTTAATCGCTCCCAGAGAAGGTAATTACGCAAATTGATGACAAATAATGACGTTTTTTGTGAAGGCTTTAAATATTTAGGTGCGTATACATTACACATATAGTAGATTTTTAATAGTGGTAGAGCTATGCTACAGCAAGAATGCGATAAAATTAACTGAGAATGTACTATATATACCCATAAAAAATTTGGTTTTTTTTTGCATAGGATAAAAGGCAAAGACGCAGGCGTGTCACCTGATGGAAAGCAATCAATGCTATCCATTAGAAGCGTTGCCGTCCTTTAAGGAAGGTATAGACTTGTTTTTTGAAGGTACCAATATCGTATCAGTTCCGCTGGATGTACCACAGAGTAGTGGTGCGTGAAAAAGTTTCTTGAAAAACGCACTGCACTGGATCGTCACTCATCCAAAGAGTGGAGATGAGACTTTTCCTTGTGGCGAGTTGTACGGTTGTGGAATTCAGCGGCCGGGATGATTATTATTATTGAAATATGGATAGAAGATGCTGAGAGATGACATAACTCTTCGCAGTTCTAAAGAATCTAGCCGTTTGGTGATATCTTGGTCATCGACAATACAATCCGGATTTAAATGTAGGAATCTGGAGTTCTCACTCCTTTCCTTTCCTTTACTTCCATTCCAATTATTTTCGTCTTACCCTCCGAGTCATATGCTAACTAACCTACGCTAGACAATGTATCCACAGTGTTTTTAAAATTGTAGATGTCCATGGGCTACGGTAATTATGAAGTTTCAACAAATTAAAATCAAGTTCGGGCACTAGGGTTTGAACTCAATCTTCTTAAATCGAATGCACAACTTACCGAGCTACCTACCATAGTATACTGGTATATGACAAGGGAACCTCATAATTAGCTTTTTACTATGTACATTTGATTATAAAGAATAAAAGTGACATTCTATTCTTCGTTATAAAAACATAATTTCGAAGAGGGTCGTTATAGTCGCTGTAATCCAATGCTCCCCAGGTGCGCCGTTGGTCCGTAGCTTATAAGAACATCAGAATTTTAATTAAGAATATTTGTCACAATGCACTTTTTATCTCCTACCTGTTGTGCAATTTTATCTTAATATATTCCTTCAAAATAAAAAAAAGTATGGAATTCATAAGGTAAACGCGAAAGTGTGTTACCTGATGGAGAGTAATCACCACCCATAAAGTTTGCCGGTCTCCAGAGAGATTGTCTCCGACAAACATAGGGTGATTTTGGTTTTCTTGGTTTCAAATCATATCCATAAGATAAACAACCCTCTCTATAGCACTGTAAGCGAGTTTGACCTTAAAGAGCTATGGAGTTATCTGTTTATATTTATGATAAAAAATAAGGGAAAGAACACTAAGATGGTCACTTGACTATAAGAAATCACAAGCATCATGAACATCTGAAACAGCAAGGGCATTGTAGATGCTTTCTCTGTTTAAGGGTAAGATGTGAATAGTGGGAATGAGGAAAAATTAAAGGAAGAAAAAAGGTGTTGAGCTACCATAGGTTTGCACTCATCGTTAGGAACACGGAAACATAGGAAAATACTTCAAGTTAATCAATGTTCTGTGAGGGTGTTGGGCCTCCGGAACTCAGCTACTCACCATACGAAGCGCGGTAGCTAAGCTACCACTCAGACGCCGGTTTTCTGCGGGAGTGTGGTACTTCTCCAGGCGAGCCAGTTCATTCATGCTACAGACAAATATTATGCCATTTTTTACAAAGTATTCGTCTGTAACGTGGCTCTACTACTATCGAATTTATAATTATTTGTTAGTAGTTTATCAAAAATAATTTTGATAAAGTATTTTTGATGGAATTAAAACGCAGATTGATACACATGCATGGAGGGTCTCTCGTCACATTTTAAAGTCCATTGTGGACAGTTTTACGCAGTCCTGGCTCTGGCCTAACGGTCTTATAAATTAGTGAAACTCTATTAGCGAGATGTTCGGGCAAACGAATTTGCGTTATCGCCTCTGCCGACATTGCGTGAGTCGCATACTAATGCTGTCGTGTTGAGCCGCTGGAGCTTTCCGCCAGTGTAATTACTTCTTTAAACGAACCTTTCAGATTATAGTGCCACCTTTTTCCAGGGGTGTCGGCAATTGAATTACTTATTGATGCCGTTTGAAGTGTTAGCGTTTAAAAAATTAGGAAATTCACAATCTTAGTGGCTTAGTGGCGAAGTTACAGCTTTCGGAGTCAATGGTTGCGGGTCATTTATTTTGGGCCCATTAGTGTCAACGTTGAGCCATAGAAATCGGGTGGCCTGTCAATAATGGGATTTACGTACGCCTTTAAACAAATATGAAAATTTTTGAGAGAATATACGTTTGAGGGCTCCATGAATTCGTGTAGTGTATCCATATGTGTTATATACTTATATACGTAGATATATACTTATAAATAATCAGTAGGAAAATTATAGCACTGCTTATTCATAAAATTAATTTATTTTTAAATTATTATTCTCTTAAAGGTTTACCTATATTGTGATGATATGAAATTTGAATGAAACACAATAAATTTGGATTTCGACGCAATTTTTCTAAAAAAAATTATCTTGTAATATTTTTTAGGATTTTTGATATCATTGACCATTTGGTAAGGTAAATCAAAGTTTCATGCCGTCATGTTCGCGAAGGTATTTGGATAGATGCTTAAAAAAGAAAAGAAGGATATGTTAAACTTTCTATAAAAGGAAAAGCATAAAAATTAAGTTTTAAGTACAACATATTGTTCCGGGGTGAGTTGCGTCAGCTAACTTATTTATATTACGTGGTCACAGCGGCTGATGTCGTAAATCCGAGAGATACAAAGGTCGTAAACTTCAACGCGCTGAACTTGCGGCCTGGTACCAAACCTTACTTTGGACCTCAAATACAACTACATCGCACAGCTTGGCATACTACAGCATATTTTAAAGCAGCAGCAGTGTAATCCAATTCGAGGTTACGCTAACGATTTAATATCGAGTGTTTGACTCTACTTACTTTTAGTGTGGAAACGAAATTTTTTTTCCTGACACAACCACTATTCTTTTAATTAGTCGATTAACAATAATTCCAGTTTTTTTTATATATACATACATATTGACGTATAAAAGCGAAAATGTAGTAAACCACAAAATGAGAACCAACAAAACTTCAAAGATTTCTGAAAAACCTAATCACTCAAAACAGTCAGTTTCAGCGCTGTATAAAAATTTCTATTAGTTGTAGAGCTGCAAGACCATTTGACGCAATATTTTTTTCTGATCCCGAATATACAATGTAAATTTTTTTGACATATCTGTGATTTATTTTTTCGCTTTTTGCATCTACATAATGGTTATAAGTAAAATTATAGGTGAATAACTTTCAATCAGCAGCATTTCATGAACATCAATATAATAATTTATTGATCATTACATCAAAACACATATATACCTATGTATGTGTGTGTGTGTGATTACAATGGCGTATGAAAAATGCGTAATTGTTTTATTATTTTTACCGTGGGGAGTGCGCTGAGGAATTGTTAGTTATAATTTCTGTCGCTGATTTCTACGACCATACAACTCCCAACCAAGATATTTCATCCCTCTTATTTGGATGACTGACTATCCAGTACCGTTTTTCCCGAAAATTCTTTCGACGTACAATTACTCCGTAGGCCTACGTCTCTTCAATGGTATTTCTGAACTGATACAGAAATGGAATATACAGAAAAAAGCCTTTACGCTTCTGAAAGAGACGCAACGCTATGCAATGTGTCTGGTGTTGCAAATGTCTATGAGTGACGTTAATAGAAACAAGGCAAATGAATTAAGATGCCTTTGGTCGCTTAATTGAATAACAGAACAACGTAATTTGCAATACATTCCGTTCAGGGTGTGGGCACATTGAGATCTCCCGTCGCGACCTCCTCATGGCCTCCCGCGGCTACTGATGAGTAGCCTTTCCTTCCATTAACGGTATTACTTATAACTATTCATGTTGTGTCCCGCTGAAAATGGATACTTTCGTAATAAGATTATTTAGTTTACTTACCGCGAATAAAGATTAATTATTGTCGTTTTATATTTGTTTTAATGTAGATAAACCAACATAATTCCACAAGATGTAAAAGACTAAATAAACAGTGGTTGTGGATTATTATAATATTAATTTATCGGAAGAACTTTAAATATAATTTTACTGGCATTTATTGCTGTATGGATTATGGCATAAAAGAGAGTCACCCTCCTTATTCTCGTGTGTTGTACAAAGCAACTATGGAAGCAAATTCCAGAGTAGAAGCATATACTTGTGTAATAAAATCTAAAAAATTGTGATCTTCAATAGGTACTCTCGCCAAGCGTAAGAATTATGGCAACATCTTTCGTTTCTAAGAAAGACAAATGTTTAATAATGAAGTGTTATCACATATGACATGTATTTATCCAAATGTGCCTGATTCCAAACGTACCCCGTTAGGATCCCGTGGATTTTTTATTTATTCCTTATAGGATCTTCTGTATGGTCAAAAAAGCATAGTGAAATTGGTCAGCTGAGAAAATAATGTTTATTGACTTTTAGTATGTTATTGACTTTTAAAATTGTTTATTGACTTTTAGCATATGATTATTTACCTTATGAATAGGCCTTTAGTTATACATTACAAACATATATTTTTTTATGTTTCAATGTACGTCACAATTATTATAACGCACAGCTTATTAAAAATAGGTCTTTGCGCCATGAGAACAAGCCGACAGAAACTTATCAGACCTGTCCATGACGCTAGCGTCTGACAGATCCTATCCTATCTATCCTACTGTGTGTATATACTATCCTAATGTTGGATACATTGTGATATTTTTACATTGCTATAATAATGCTTAGCACTATTAAGCATTTTTTTTATATTTAATGCAAGAAAATATCACTTGTAAATTTATATTAAACATGTAACTCGAGAATATACTTATATTTTAAACAATTTTTTTATTATATATGTTAGGTTTACCTTTGCTATGTTTTTTTAATTGTAATTGCGTATAGCTAAGAACTGTGTAAATTTACATCAATATATTGTACTTGCCTTTGAAATAAAATTTAAAATTTTGAGCGGCCGTTTACTTGTATTATATATCAAAGTTTATACTGCAAGAATATTAACGAAATAAGAGAGTCAGCAGTGGACTGCCAAAGATTGTGTTGTCGATGATGATAGTAAGTATAGAAACTTCAGATGTAAATAGTCAAACGTAAAATCAAAAAATGCCTTTTTTGATATTGCATACTAGAAAACTTTTTTTTATAAAAAGTTAGTATAATGCGTGGCAGTGCGAATGACAAACAAAAGTGTTTGAAGGATGTGAAGTACAATAATTCCGTAATACGTAAGTAACTCTAGTTAACCAGGTGCCCTCCACGGGCACATAAACAAATAAACCGCGCTCTTGTAAGTTGAATACATTTTTGTCACTGTAAAGGGAAAATATTTTGTTTTCAAGGAAAGTGCGGGCACATCATCATTACGCAGCGTAATTTTTTCGTATGTGCCATTCTCATGCCTGTACTTTTATGCCTTCCCTCCATAAAGACAAAAGGGACTTTGAAGTAAAATCACGTACATTTTTTGCAACTTACTTAGGAGAGATTCAGCCCCTTGCCTCCATGTTAATATTTTCTGGGAAAACATTGCGGGGACAACGCATGGAAATTACATTTAGATATTCGCTCGCAACGCGTACGTCTGAGTGCGGGTAGGAATATTATATTTTACGTGCAAGGAATGTAATAAAATGTTTAGGACATTCCTTCGCGGGGCGAGCACGCCGAATGGAACCTAATGTCGATTGATATGCAAATGAAGGTCGCAATTACTGTATCATTCGATAACAAACAAAATATTTAACATATATTTACATGACAATATGCGTGTACGTTTTATATTATTAAGTTTCTTATTGGAATTTTATATAAAATATGTAACATTGTGATTATGAATAAATAAATTACATCATTACTAAATTGCATAACAGTGTGAATTATCACCTAAATTCTTGTGGACCATTTTACTAAGCGTGTGCTAGTGATGTGGTTCATATCAAAGCATGTAATGTGTAATTTATATATGGTCCAGTGGTAGAATAAAGCCAATAAGCCTTAGGTTGTAAGCAGAAACCCAACTAATTGAACTATTTATAACTGAACTTTTATTATTTTAAAATAAAAGTTCAATTTATATATTTATAATTGAACTTTTATTATTTTAAAATATTTTAGTAATTGACGCGTGTTGTGGAAATTCAGAAAGCTGAACATTTATTTGTTACATTTTCATATTTTAAATACTTTTTTCAGTTATTGGCATCCTTAAATATATAAATTAATTGCATCATTCGATCGCTGTCTAAAGAAAAAGGGTTGGGGATGGCGACGGTGGCAAATAAGTAATAATATACTTAAGTGGCAGTCTCCTCGCACATTCGGTCGCAGTGGCCTATCAAACTGCAATATCGTTTTATGAGCATGCGTCATTTCGCTAGAAAACATTAGTTGTTCGCTTTGCGTCTTAAACCATCTATCCTATATCTTTTTTGTTTATTTATTTAATTGATAGAGAGTATAATATTATATTATAATACATATGAGCCCAATAAACCTTATTGGTTTTTCCTGGGCCCAGACCTCTCCCAATTTAGTTAAATAATTTTATAATCTATGAAAACATAAATCATAATACGGCAAACTTATCTATATAATATTATTTAATTTAAATCTTATTAAATAAATGGCGATCTACATATGTTTTGAACGTTCGGACCCATAGGATATTATCGATTGTACTATTACTTTATACATATATAATAAAATTCGATAAGGTATCTTATATTTCATTAAATAGTATCTGCTCAATATAGGTCGCAAATCGTTGCATATTTTATTAATATGGTTTTTTTTACTATCGTTCACACTCGTATATATGAGTTACATTTGTGTATTTTTTATTATTATTATTTTTAAAAAAATTACACATATAAATATGAATATTGTGACGAATATGATAATATTGGTTTTGATAATGATTTTATTTTTATGATTCTGGCTCATTTCATAATTTATTTGTTGTTGTTTCGCGAGATGCAGCAGTTCTGGAGCACTCGCTACCCCAGCCCACTCTCTGATATTACGTACAATATCATTAAACAAGTTTTATATTTGTTACCTTTATATAGTTGGGTTCTCACGGTAACATAAGAACCCAAAAATATATATGTTTCGCTTTTATAACTTCATTCTGCCGACTGCAGTCCACTTTTGTACACTGGGTTGCCATAAGGCGACCAACCTTACCCAATCTTAGGCAAGACACATCGAGTTTCTGCCAGCCACCTTACTCAGATCGTCGTTCCATCCAATCGGCTATATAAAGAGGCATAATCGGCAGCGCTGTACCTTTTCTGGTTGACATATTTACCTTAACTGCAACTCTGTAATGAAGTAATCTCGTACTGTTTTCATTTCTATAAAATAATAAGTATCCCTCAACTTTTTTTCCAACATGCTATAAGGTTTGATATTAAAAATAGAACGATAAGTATAAGTTAGCATTTGATTGACTTTGTTTTGTCAAGATTTTATTGTAAGTATCATGGAGGGTAAAAAAGGAGAAGAAAAATATGACTATGATAGACTGAGATAAAAGTTTATAACACAACTAAAAAAAGACAATAAGACGTATAGATAATTCAGAGAGCTAGCTTTGGATGGCGCAAAATGGAAATTGCTGCACCGACAAGCGTTACGTTTTGAATGGAAAGATTCCTCTTCGTATTTAATGTAGCTAAAACTCCCATGGCTGGTAAAGACAACAATTCATTCTCTTTATCTCATATTCGGATTTTTATGGTGTGAGTGTTATTATGATATATAATTGTGGTGTACAAACTCATAAAGCTGACTTGTGAGCTGAGCTCACAATCCATACTTTTGTTTTATGATGTACTTTATAAAATAACATAATATAATAAATATTATATTATTTTGTGAAGTACATCATAAAACAAAAGTAAAAAGAAGTGTTCCACGTGAAGAAAATTTTGAGTATCATGGCTAGGATATTGCGTTTTACGTCTATTCACCGGACAAGTGGCCAATAACTGTTGAAATGGCGGTTGCAACGGATTCATATTGCCGCTCAACGTAAGAGCCTGCGAGGGCTACTCTATGATCCTATAAAATGTATAGCTGAGCTAAAAAGATAGTGTATTTAATTAAACACTGAGATGTTTCTTTTGAAACAGGCTTCAGATTACGCGACGTAATGAGATCTTGGCTGTGAGTCATGGCTCTCTGGGGCCGTACTCGAGTCATACTTTCAAGGGTCATGAACGTCACGAGATTTCTCATTGGTCGATACTAAAGGAAATGAGAAGGGTTTTAATAATTTAATGTTATGGTATTAGTATATTACTCAAATGGATACCAAAGTTTATTAAATGTAGCTCTATTATGTTTATATGCTATACTTGACTATTTAAAAAATATTTCTTGATAGTCTTTGTCTTTTTTCGTTCCATTTATTGACGTTTTTGCATTTTTTATTATTATCAAATATGTAATGGTTTTTTTCTTCAAAAAATTCTCCTTTTTTATGAAGTTCTTTATATTCTTTGCAGTTTTTTTTACATAATAATATAAAATAATATTAATTTACATATTAGTACACATTTATATAAATACTTTATAGATTGTATAATAGGTTTGTATGTCGGGTTGATTTCTCGGGATCCAGAATTTCTCTATTTCTCAAATTGCGTTGCGCTGCATCTCCGTGAGGTTCAGACAAAAATGAATTTCTCTGCTCAATGATTAAATGAGCCATTGCCTATTTCCTATTCTGTGTACTGTGAATTAATATGTAATAATTTAATATGTATTAATGTGTGTTACTGAAGAAAGAAATAAATTTATTTATCTATATACTATATAGTACCTTATATTAATATGTTTATTTAATGTATATTACGATTTATGTATTCTTTATTACTCGTATTTAGTTATAAGTTATTATAAGTATTTTAATTTTGTTTTCTATAAGGTTTTATCTAATTTATTTTTCTGTCTCAGCTAAAGGTTAACTGATAGAAAATACTTTTACTTTAGTCCACCTTATGTATCTATCTAAATAATTAAAATAACATTTCGCCTTTCACACTCTGAACTTCAACAAAATTAAAAAAAAAATCTCTCGAATATCTTTTTTTTTAATACCGAAATGAAAAATGTTGTAATTACTGTATTAAGTAAATTTATTTATTGAATTGACGGATAATATAAAGGATAAACTTGTTCGCCACCATCATTTATTGTGCTGGTAGTTATTTTTTGTGTAAATGTTTTTAAATCATGTCTCCCTATTTAAAAGTTCAGTGTTTTTTTATAAACTTAACATGGAATCGCATTACACGTTTATTTAGATGAATTTATTTGAGTAAATGAAACACTATTCAAGTAATATTTTTTATTTTTATTAAAACACAACAAAATTGAAGATTATTCTAAGTAATAAATTTATATAATATTTTTGTGTGCCTTGCCACGATCATTTGGACTGAAAACCGCGTTCGACTGGTTGGCCATTTAAACATATAAATTTTCACAACTCTATAGAATAAACAGATTTATTTTAACAACGATAATCCTCAATGACGAGCTAATTGGCAGAGTGATAATGTGAATTCACGCGTCAGGATAAGTACATAGGCCATCTATGGTATTTTAAGTCTATGTGCTCTACCAATCCACTTTACATAAGCGTGGAGGTTTAAGGTCCGGTTCCTGGAAAATGGGTCACCGTACCCAGGAGTGTGATATATATGGGCTGTAAAACAGAATCCCTCAAGTAGCCCTTCATCACTTATTGAGCTGAAACAAAAGCAAAACATTCAGCTTGTTACAAAAGCATAGCTAACATTCGGATCACGTATCCCACGAGGTGACGTTTTTAGGAGAATATTTTAGTTTTTGAGGAAGTTTGGGAGTTCTTAATTAGTTTGTTGTACCTCCCGCTAGGTGGCTCCGCTGTCTTTACAGTATCATCACGTGCCATAACTTTTTCATTTGACGTGTTCGCAAGCAACTTTGCCATTTCTTTTTATTAACATTTCGGTAACAAAAATAAGAGTAGACCTTAGTACAATAACATGACGATGTTCATTAAAGTAATATTATTTGTAACACTACTTGAAGTGTGTGTGTGTGGGGGAGGGGAGAGTTAGAATATGTTTATATTGAATTAAATTTAATTATTGGATTTTTTTATTTTAAGGTTTTATCCACAATAGTGCACTGCTGGACATATGTAAGTGTTACCTAAGAATGATGAGGGGGTGTCGTAATTAAGAAACACTAATAGCTCGGTAACCCTCAGCCTTACAAAATCGTCGTAAAAAAAATTTCGGAAACAATTATAAACAAAATTGCGAGATCATTTGTAGGTAATAATAAAAGAAACAGCAGTCTATTTTCTAAGACAATTTGATAGCCCCCAAACCTCAAGGCGTAAAGCGATTTCAAAACAAAAACACGTAATAAACAAAATTGTTTTCTCCTTTTTGCACTTTTATTTGGAAAAATCAAATAAAAATGCTTTGAAGTAAAATCACGCACCGCAACGAAGTTTCTTAGCATAGAATCCGGTCTTTATATCATTTCTTACATTAATAATTTCGCCGGGCCTCTGCTGCCGCCGCTCACCGGTCTCGGAATTACGTAAAAGTTAGGTACGTTGTTTTCGCATACAAAGCCGTCAAGACTGTGAACGGATTTTATTTTTTACGTGGAAAGAATGAATAGCTTAACGACATAAGACACGTTCTATTAAAATATTATATCATTTGTTTTAAGCAGCCTGTATCATACTTGACATAAACATCAGTATAATTTAAGAAATAATTCATTAATCATATAGTTTCTAGTGTGTTTGAAATTAAAAAAAAAATTATAGTCTTAAATTATGGCAACAGAATCTTTTATAATGTATAATATTTTTTATAAAGTAATATGCTTGAAAAAATTTATTTTTTATTTGATATCGGCATAAAAACTTCATACGTAATAAATATTTTATGTTATTATCGTTTAATGAGGAAGGTATCTAATAATCAACAGTGTGCATACTGCACGTTGTTGATTATCTTTAAAATTATTTCTCTTTATGATCTATGATACCCGCTAATGCGCCTTGGACAAGAGAGTTTCTTCTAAAAATGTGGAGGCTCATGTCTTAAGGTGGGATATAAATGACCTGTTAAAAATCATAATAGATTTCTCTATAAACACACATTGTAATACTTTTTAAGCAATAGACGAGGGAAGAGACAAGCAAATACGCGGATTAGCTGTTGTTAAGTAACTATCGCTCATGGACCCCTGCGACACTAAGGAGGCTACAGATACGTTACCGACCTATAAGTGTCTAAGACGTATTAGAGGAGAAGAGGAAAGCAATGGGAAGGGAAGAAGGATGTTAAGGGGAGGTATTTCTTCAGTTACCTATATTCATCTAATGAAATGCGGTAGTACGGACCAATGCCACGAGTTCTTGGCATTGTTTTGTGAGGGTATAACCGTTGCTTGGTCGATCCGGCCCATTTCTGCGTTATTAGATTAGAAGATGGACGAAAATGATAAATAGTTTACAAAATAGGTAGTAGTAGATATTCGTATGTGTAAATAATGACGGTATAAACAATGGTTGCAAGCTCCGTGATATTTAGATGCTCTATGCTAATTATGTAGTACAAACTGTTAGTAACTGCTACAAGAAGCGCGATTCGAACGTTTTGAATCGTGTAGATATTCTGCCGCAGTGCGCCTCGGTATGCAGTGGCGTTGACATAGGCGCCAAGCGGCCGGCACGCGAACGATTATATTTAATACTTCAACTATTCCGTGTACCGTGTACCGCCACAACGTACACTACTGACCCAGAACAACGCGGTAATTGTGCCTTTTTTGTAAGCGATTACTACACATACATATAGCAGCGAAAATTCTTGTTCTGTTCAGAACTTACTGCTTTTATGGTGAGATACCATAAAAGTCAAATCTTATAGCATATTGAAAATTTAAGGGGAAAGTAAGGGGTATGCAATCATATCTCATCCTTTTGAGTGTTAACTTTACCTGTACGTAGTGTATCCTATGAATAAAAAAGCGAAGTTTTGATGACTAGAAAATAGATGAAAGCTAATATTCATTCTCAAATTCAGACAAGAAATTATGCTCTGCGGTCGTTAAGTGCAACTGTGGGCTTATCCTTTTACATTGGGTATGCTGCTGATGACATGATGATAATAAATGATGTAATTATTTGGGACACGTTCAAAGCATTCATTCCAATTTTTAGAATATATATTTAGAATAGTTTTAATTTTTATTAACACGTTTATCCTGATTTCCAATAGCTCACCTTAGGAAAATACCAAACTTTTAAACTTTTTTGGTATTTTCCAGTGAAATTTATACGAACATTAATAAGCTTTAAAGAGGAAAAAGGTTATTTTCGTGCTCAATATGGTTTTAAATAGACTAACGTACCGTAGGAAGAGAAAGTATCGAAAAAAGATTACATTTAAATAATATCACCCTAGAGATCACTTTTGCCTACGCGTGAATGGCAATTGGCTTCATGAAATCTGGCCTCTTGGGCGCTTAGTAATCAACCCAAAGAGTGTTCGATTGCAACGCAGACTCCTTTTTGCAAGGAATAAAAAGATCCTTATCGTAAGGTAGATGGCGCTGTGAGGGCAGGGGAAGATTGTAATTTGTGATGACTTCAGTTTAGAATTAGCGTGGCCCCATTTAGTTTTCGAGTTACGCGATGAAATCGACCTACTTTCGAGCTTTTTTATGAAGCTGCCGTGGTTTTCTGTATAAGGTTATTTTTAAATAAACTCTCTTATTTCATGTTGTATATGTATATATCTCTTATTTCATGTTGTAAATAAATGTAAAGTTATATGTAACTACATATAACTTTCCATTTATTTAAAATACATTGTATTAATTGTACTATATTTTTCTTATAAACATATATAAATTTGTAAAACTTAATACATACACGTAACAATGGATGCCGTCCATTGTCACGTGTCCACATAACGTCAGATTGTCTACATATTTGTAATTGTATAAAAAATATTTCTACTATAAATTAATTCGATGAATACTTTTTTAAATTTGTACTCTTACTCTCTGAGTCCTAAGTCCACCTGTTGGGGCATAGGGCAGAAACGACGTTTCTCCATCTCGACCTGTCGGAGGCCGTACGCTTCACTTCGCTCCAGGATAGGCCGATCTTCTGCACTTCGGCCGTCACAGTACCCCGCCAAGTTTGTTTTGGGCGCCCACATTTTCTTTTCCTCTGCGAGTTCCATTCGAGGGCTTGTTTGTTGTTTGTTTGAATTTGACCTAGAGAAAATAATTGATTAATCATTGTGAAGGCCAAGATACTTCCAACAGGTGATGCTAGAAGTCCACTTTTATCTATACCTCGCAGATGTACGCTCATGTAATGTTACTTAACCCTGTAAATAGCGTTAGCAAATAAGTTGAAAAATAAAATGTTTTTGTAATATTTTATAAACAGTTGTAAACGCACGTGTATCTTAAGACTTGTTTAAAGCCCATATATTTTGAGATTTCTTAAGGATCGAACCCACGCAACTCCAAGGCAGATTAGTGGCTCATCCAGGTTCTTATACAGGAATATTATTAGTAGTAATACCTGTAGGCTATATAAATAATAAAACTTTCCCGTTGCGGGAATTGAACCCGCTACTATTGACTCTGAAAGTGGATACTTCGCCACTGAGCCTGAGAGGCACTAAGATATGTTGTTTATTAATAATAATATTTCTTTATTTGCATAATGTGAGGTATAAAAAGATGAAAAAAGACGTTTAAAAGCTCCATCACATTGCTACTTATGGCATACAAATTTTATTAATTGTTACATGCAGAGATCGAATTACATAAGTTGCTTATGGTTACAAAGCATTAAACTATTAATAAACTATTACATTGTCATTACAATTATAATTGATTTATCTATTACATACATTCGATCTAATTTTTAAACCAAAAAAGTCCTTAGTATTATAAGTATTGCAATCTATTATTTTTTTTATATATTCACGCCTATCCCCCAGGCAGGGGTTGGCAGAGACCACAGAGCTCCATCCGCTACGATCGTGGCATACTTTCCCCGCTTCCTCCACACTTATCCATCCTTGCATCCATTCTCCTTCTTACATTCATCGCAGCGAAACGGCTCTCCATTAGTCGCTTTTCGCCCTCGTGGGAATCAGGACGTGACTGGTGGCAAACCACGTCGCCGTTATTTTTCATCAAATTAGGTATACTTAAATTTGTCTTAGTGAATCCCACGACCCGCAAGGGAGGTTGGAGGTCAGCCACAGCAGAGCCCCGCATGCTGAGTTAAGGCACCATAGTACCCGGGGAAGCCCAATCCTGGGACAGCCGGTACGCTTGCGATTAAGCTCGCCCCTAGCCACGCATCGTTTGGCACGGCAGACCGTGGATTGGCGGAGAAGAATAGAAAAGAAAGGAAAGGGTAGGAAAGGAAAATGCGGATTGGCAGGGTTACCAGACTCAGAATAAATATTTATAATCGATACATATATTTATTCCGATGCGATTATATTTATCCGCGGGCGGGGGGCCCCGTCACTGAGCCAATCGGTCGTGGCAGATAAATGGCAATCTATTAGCCATTTATATAGTCTTTTGTTTTAAATAATCTTGTGCTCAATTGTTCAATTTATTATTAGACAAGACTTAATGCAATATTTACAAGATTAAATTTACGTTTTCAATTTCATACAACTCAAAGTCGAATTGTGTTAGGTAGTAAAAACCCTTTCCCGTTTCTCATGTCCGAATAAAGTTCTAACATTTAAGAATATATCACAAAGTTTACGAGTAGATTATTTAAACAGTCTATTATTGTCCGACTGAGTGTTATATTCCTCACTATTTCAGCACGGGAACCCTTCATCAAATAAATTAACGGCCGCCTCCGCAAACAAATCTCAGTGGCGGCTTCATAATTTCATAATCTTAACTGCCGCCTCATCGCGTAAATTGAAGGAGTTTAGTGGGGCTCCCTCCCTCGACGCCGAACACTTAGCTGACCATATCACACCCCTCCCTGCACCTTCGGTAAGTGGCAAATAATAGACTGGGATGTCAAATTGATAATTATTATTTTTATGAGAGCCGTCAATTTTTTTCTAAGTTGACTTTCAAAGTCGAGTAGTAATGGCTCAGTCGTATCTTGTTGTATCTTCCATCGAATTATTGATGTGAATCATATCCTAGCACAAGCATTAACAGGTTAGTTATAATGGTTTACAAAATTAATCAATCAATAGATATAATTATAAACCCAATAATGATGAGAATAGACACCCGGACTCGAACTGTGATATTTGGAGTATTCAAAACGAAATATGTGTGTATTCTTTTAAGAGTGTCCTGAAGATATCTTAATGCTCCTTTAATCCTACTTAAAATAAAATCGTTTTTTAGTGAAGGAAAGATTGCGATGAGAGAGTTTCTTCTAAGCTTGCGCACATAAGACACTTTTGGAATTATACAGAATAGGGCGCCAGAGTTGAATCGATTAAGAATCATTGGAAAACATGTTTCAAAAGTAAAGTTATTCGAAATGCAATATTATCTGCGTATAGGGATGGTATAGGTTTAAACTTATTTGTTATGAATGTATATTATATACAAAGACTATATTCAGCTTGGTCATTATTATTTTATTATTTTTTAGTTATGTTTAATAATTAAAAATTATATTTACCCACTAATCTATCTAAAAAGATATATTAAGATCAACAACAAAATTCTTTATATATAGAGTAATTGTCTGGTAATTAATTATGTACGCTTTATAAAATCCCTTTTTATGTCCACTGAACATAAAAAGAGATATAAATAATCATATTATATGATCAAACAGACAACAATAAATAAAATGATATCTCCAATTGATTAAAAAATTCGATTCCCAGCGTACTTCCATTACCTCAATGAACACAATATTGCACGTGATACGCTCTGCGAGACAGATAATCGGACAAAATGACTTTTCCAACTTTGCTCTCGACGGCGTAATCCGGTGGAAAACAATATGCAGAGCATTTTACTAAAAGACACATTCATACTATAGTGAACCAATTAGAATTTATCTTTTTTTTAAGATGACAATTAAAGAAAAGCAATTTTTTGATATTACTAGAGTTCTTGTCAACCATTCTAACTAAGCTGATAATAATTGTGGTAGAAAATAGTTCATGTGTATAGTATGGTTTAAATTAATACGAAATTGCTTTTAATTATTCCGTGTTTGTAGAAATATTAAATATATTATGATATGTGTCTATTATGATTAATTTTTGAAAACTAAATAGGTTATTACATGTTATCGATCGATTTAAATTGTGAGTTTTACTTTCATTCGTTTATATAGACAGTGTTTTAGCGTGGCACCACCGCGTCGCTTGCTAATGTAATTACACAGACATTTAAATATTTTTAAACGCACTAATTGGATCGGATTTCATTTAAACTGTATGCTTTTAAACCATACTTTTCAGTGCGATGCCTATTCATAATTCAACATAACTGTTTGGTGTGTTTTATTTCTTTTTGTTTATATGCCACTGATTAAAAAATTTAAGGGAATCGAAGGTAAGTCGAGGTATGCAAGTACGGTAAAAGGTACGAAGGTAAAAAGCAAGTAGTTAGGTAGAAATTTGTGTGTAAGTAGTCTCCTGAGCAGCAAGTTGTGAGATGTATTACTTTGCTGTGCTATATTACTAGTTATAGTAACTATACTTGGTAATAAAAGAAGAAATAAAATGAAATATGGAAATTAATTTGCTTTTATTTTTTCAGGTATCTTAATTTATTTTTATAACTACTTGCTTGTTCTGCTGGCTTAACAACTAAAACTCCTGGTTTCCGTTGCGAGAACGCGAGTAGTAGTCATACGGTTTTGTGTGCCAGTTGGCTGTTTGAAGCTTGCTCAAGCTGGTGATCACTGGGGACCGATTGGACGGCATTCCGGGGAATATCCTTTTGGTAGCGCTATCTTCTTTTATCCTCTTCAGGTGACTCAGCAATTGGAGTCTATATATATGTACCGATTATGCTGTCATTAGTAACAAGCTCTTCAATTTCGGTATTTTTTAGGACTCACCAGTTTTTATCCATTTCCGCTTTGGGTCGTGGGTCTTTTGAAGGCTATTCTGTTTGGTGGCCAGTAGTTTATTGTACTCCTTAATTCTCATAAAGTTATTATTATTTATAGGGTACAAAGAATTTCCAGAAGGTATAACACGAACCAACAGTTACAAGAATTTTCGTTTATTCGGCTACGGTAACCTCTTTTAAAAAATCTTAGAAGCATCAATGATGTACAATATATCTTTAATTGATTAATTTAATTTCGTAAAAACAGAAAGCACTCGTCCAAAAACAAATAATAGATTGGGGAAAAAAATTCTTGGCATTTTATATGAAAACACAAGACATTTTTTTTAAGTTTATTTATATTTAATTATAAAATATATGTATATTTAATTATAAAATATAAATTTAATTATAACCATCTGAATAAGTGGCGCTTCTCTCGAAACTTCTTTTCACGCACCACCGCTCTGTGGAACCAGGTACCTTCGGCGGTCTTTTCGAACCGATAGGATATTGGCACCTTCAAGAAACAAGTCTACACATACCTAAAAGGCCGGCAACGCTTCCATGACTCCTGCGGTGTCGTGGTTGCTCACGCTTCAGGCGGCACGCTTGCTCATTTGCCCTCCTATCCCAAATAAAATATATGCCATTTTATTCGATGACTTTGTGTCATCTTGTAGTGACATGATACCGTTGTGGTAGAAATTTTAAGACTTCTGATCAAAAACGTGAAAAGTAGTTTTAGCATTCCTCTATCGATGTTAATTGACACTGCCTAAAAGATTCTGCGGGGATCGAAACAGGCGAAAATTTGAAGGTGCAAGGTCAGGGCTGTATAGCGGATGCATTAATACCTCCCAGTTAAACTCTCTTAATTTTTGCTGAGTAGCTAACGATGTGTGTAGTCTAGCGATATCGTGATGACAGACCACACCCTTTCCATTGTTCAATTCCGGGCTCTTTCTCTCAAGTTTTGCTTTAGTCTCATCAGTTGTTGGCAGTAGATATCCGAGTTGATACCTTCCAATCCCACCATACACACATCGTCCCTATTTTGCGAGTAAACCTGGTTTTGCCACAGTCTGTGGAGCATGATCTACCTTTGAACACGACCCTTTTCAATGTTCTTATCACACGTGATCCACTTTTCATGACTACTTATTAATTTCTTTAAATCCGGTTCGGTTTCATTACGTCTTAATAAAGAATCACAAATGAGTACACAGTTCATTATTTCTATATTCATATTCATCGTGTTGCACCCAATCGAGCTTTCTCAAAAATGGCTTCCATTTCCATCCATAACAGGGTGACCTGAGCGAGGTGCATCTTTGACATCAACACTCCCGGATTGGAAACATTTGAAACAACTTTGTGCTACTCTTACTGACACTGTACCAGGTTCATAAAAGTCGCAAGTTTTTTTGCAGCCTGCATTGCATTTTTTCCTTTTTTGTAATAAAATTTGAAATTTGAAATTGAAAAATCTTATTTTTCAAATTTTATTAGGTTCATTCATTTTGATAGAAACAAAAACAAATGAAAATAGCTGGAAAAAGCCCCCTACTAATTTGTTGCTTTTTTTTTAAAGAAAGTAACCTTTTTAATAATACCAAAACCAGCTTGTTCTATAGAATAAAGCCAAAGAAATTTTATTGCAAGTACATCAAATACTATATGCGAAAATACTTTTTCCCTGACATAATATAATACTTTCTTAAATCTTTGGATTGGGGATTATTTAAGATGATATTTGACCTACTAATAAATCTGAACATTTTTATAATTTTTTTGTTTAATGTGGTCATAAAATTTTGGGGTTCTATTCTGTCTACCATTGGACTATTGACATGACTAATACATTTTTTTTTCCATAAGTATTATTTGGTTGAACCGAAATGGTTATCTATTACCCTTATAGCTTATAAGTTTTCTTTAAAAAAACGGTAAATTATTTAAAGCTACTATTAATAAGATACAATATATATATATATATATATATATATATATATATATATATATATATATATATATATATATATATATATATATATATATATATATATATATATATATATATATATTATATAGTTGCGATATTTGATTCTACTAAAATTTCGTTTATGACGTAATTAACGCCATTCCAAGAGATGGCAAAACATCGTAAAGCGTAAACCATCTGTCTCTACCACCAACACTACCTCGTGTCTACCACCTCTTTGTTAAGAGTGAAGAGACTATGAAGAAAATTCCATTAAAAAAGGCTTTGAGGTTGGGATACTCCATATTTTCGCGCGTCTTTTTAGTCATGTAGGTACGGAGATGTATCTCTCTAATGCGAAAAACTCCTTTGAGGAGCAATGCTATCGTTCCCGACATGCGTGCTGCTCAGCTTATAAGTGGAGGGCTATGGAGGTAGAATAAGAGACACTGGAAACGTGATAAAACAAAATATTGGGTGCATGGGACAGGAACTTAATGCAAAGCTAGATAAAAAATTTCTTAACTACATATACTATTAATGGATAATAGTATATGTAGTTAAGAAATTGTTTATCCAATCACAGCGTACGTATCAAAATAAACTATTATAATTTTAACTATGTATGAAATTAACCATATTCTAAAAATATTGGCTATTTGAATTCTTTATTTTACTAAATAAACTTGCAGAGAGCCTTAGCGCGCGAAAAACAATTCTCCTTCAATTAGCGCAGGCGTCGATTCACCTTATTTATTCATTCGGGGGAAAGGAACAAAATATCACGGGGAAAAAGAAATTCTTGAGGATAAACATTCGTACACGGAAAAGGGAAACGAACATATTGGATAAAGTAACGTTCATAAAAACGAAATTATTTTACGGATATGCACATGGCATAAAGTTGTTAACTTCTAAAAAATAATAGCGGTTAGTTTTAGGTCAATTTTAGTTTTGCTATTCTATATTAATAGCTAGCACTTTTAAGAACTTTTTTGTGCATTTATATAATAGTTTCCTAAACAATTTCTATGATATTTTCTGTACCAACTCCTTGATTGAGTGTTTAGTGTACCTGATTTTTAAACTTGCATTCCGATCGAAATTCAAATTCATTTCGACAATTTAATATAAGCCCGTTCTTATCTCAACAGTATTTGTAACTCAACAGTATATATGGCTTATAAAAATATACATAATACATTCTTCATATCAAGTATTTAATTTTATTACCAAACATACACTCCTTTGCAAAAAAAGATGACCGGTTTTGGTTTTTCTACATTATTGTTAATAATTTAGTTCTAAACCGGATTGCTCGAATGCGGTTCGCTAGATATAGCCTATCTTGGACACTAGGTAACTGGAGTAGCATACTCTCCTCCTATGAGGAAATCCAATTTTTCTGTTTGGTGAGGACCGACGTCGGCGAGTGTTAAGAAAACAAGGGAACGCTATGCTGACATATGTTTTAAAAAAATCACCCCTTATGGTAGTGTTTGGGTGGACGTAACTTCCAGCTATCTGAAATAGTATTCATTGAAAATGGCTAAATTGCGCAGGTACATAACAAAAATCCTTGCAATACCCGCGCTGACTGTAATTGGTGAAGATGCCATTTACATGGATGATAATGCTCGAGACCACCATTCTGGCAACTTTGATGCTTATAAGAGGTCGGTATTCATTATTTGGACGGGCCAGCGCGGAGCCTCGACCTTAATCTCGTTGAATACTTCTAGGACCTCCTAAAAAAGCGAATACGATCTGTTCAACCATTTCCACAAATCAACAGGGACCTTAAATGTGTGATCTCGGCTTAGTGGGAACACATTCCACAGGACACCATCAAGAGCCGGGTGGAAAACATGCCAAGACACATGTCGTAATGCTGCAAGACGAGGTCACACCCGTTAATTTTTCTATTTTTCAATTTCTTTTATTAAAGTACCATAAAAATACTCGTAGTCTAAATTTGACTATACCCATAAAAATGTCCATTTTCATACGGACTAAAACACCGATTCTAGGATTTAAGTGTTAAAAAAAATTCTAAAAAAGAAAAAAGAAATTTCTAATCATCTAAGCCAATGACATAGTAAACATCATATTATCCATAGAAAAGCCAATTTCTGTAAGATGCCCGTTTTTTTGCAAAGAAGTATATATATATATATATATATATATATATATATATATATATATATATATATATATATATATATATATATATATATATATATATATATATATATATATATATATATATATATATATATATATATATATATATATATATATATATATATATATATATATAATTAAAGTCACCTGGGAATCGCGCTCAATTAAAAAGTTTCCTTCTTAAAATCTTAGCGTTGCGGCAGCAAGTCGCACTTTAACGGCGCTAGTTTAGCGCGAACGCGCTTGCGAATAAAAACACTTGACAAGGACCCTCGACTTTCCACTTTCACCAAATATTTTACTAGGCACTTGACTTCCCTAGCCTGTAAAGGAGGCTTAATAAGCGCTACTTAAAAGTCTCAAGCTTAAAATGGCGGTAAAGATAGTGTTTTAATACAAACGAAGTAAAAGTTTTAATCGTGAGAAATACACACGCTGATATTTAATTTATTTTCGAATGGTTTACTAAATTTATTTGCTTTAAGCTTTACGATAGACAAAGAAAAGCGCATCATAAAAGTACAGAAAATATCAGCAATGAATTGATGGAAGCAAGCATCCAGTACTTATTACTGTGCGGTGAAAAAAGAGGCGGATGGAAAAAGATTATATTAGATTCTTGTGCATGCTCTTCAAAATATATTCTGTAGAAAACTTTGCGACGATGTTCGAGGCTTTGTAACCTTATTACTGACGTCATTGAACAGATGTTATTATTATCCTCAGTTCTTAGGTGCCCTTCTCCACCAAGTTCAAAGAGAACAGCTGGTATTTTTCCGCTCCAGCCCAACTATGATATCAGTACTCAATACATGATTACCATAGTTATAACATCTTATTAAACGAAAAACCAGTAAAGCATGGAGATTTCTTAATATTTCTAACGATTAATAAGAAACACGTACATTATACATTGCGACAGAAGTAAAAGAAGAAACAATCTTGTTCTGATTTCACTCCTATGGAGCTTTTGTGTGTAGAATAAATTGGCCGGCTCTTCTAAGGAAGTAACATATTCCCACGGAAGACTTACAATGGTTCTTTTGGTGAAAGTTGAGAGGCAGAATTAAGGCTTTTTCCATTTTTTGCTTCTTCTCTTGCCTACTCTCTCCTCTATTCCTATATCTTTCACAAAGGCAGGAAATGCAACTACAGTGTCTTCGATGTTGCGTGTATTTGTAGGCAAGTTAAACTAAATCCAATACCGAGCTGATGACATCTTTTTTACAAACGTTATTAAAACGCACTCGTTAAAAACATTAATATTTCTTTGCATGTTTGTTATTTATGCATTCGTAAGCCAATTGTGATGAAACTTTGGTGAATTGTTCCGCGTAAGCCCACGAAGGTTACTGGGCTAAAAATATTTGTTTTCCTTTATACTTTCTATGGATAATAAAAAACACTTTTTTTAAGTAACATTGCAACGTATGGCGGGTACAGCTAATATTGTTGAAGAGAGGTGAGTTGAAGAGGACGATGGATCCACATGTGTAAACTTGTGATCAGATGCTACTTCTGGAGGCTGATCTGCCCTGGCTTGTTTTGCGTTTTGTATTATTATTATTATTTTTTCTTACACTTGTATCTCTCATAATTTAATTATTCACAATCAAACGTTATCCTGGTTATTTGTGAGACTTACCTATAAGTTTTAATGACACCAGTGCATTGTAAAAGGTTATCTTTTTATCTATCATAAATATTATAAAATGTAGGGTTGCTTTTTTATTTGTAAATGGTCTTGCGGATAGTACGGTGGACGTTCGTACAAATATAGAGTTGTAATGTTGAATAGGCTTTGGTATCTTATGCTCACTTAATCTTTCGCGGTCTTTGCTTGCGGTGATGTCTTCTTCCCTTTAAAAATGGCTGAGGAGGTTGATGGCTACCACAAGCAGCACACAACCTATGAGCAGGTTGTATGTTGCTTGTTGAGACCTGTCTGACAAGGGCCTGTTTTTTCCCATATAATCATTTTTTTTATCTTTTTAACTTTAAACTTAACCGAACATTTTCCGTATCTGTAAGTCTGTGACACAATAAAATTTGATCTAAATAGATTGCCGTGTTATAAAAAGATGAAATAAAAATAGAAAAAAGAGGATACCTCATTGCGAAATGGTGGTCAAAGCTTTATTGTTAGCGGACTGACGTTTTGCAAATGAAATGTAATTTCTTATGTCGAAAAATAAAAGAATTTTTATAAAAATGATCTGTAAAAATAGTCAATGCGAACAGACCTTTAGAAAGAATTCAAAAAGCAAATCGCCATGTGGAGAAGCTTTGTTGCGTTGGTTAGTTTGTATGGAATGTTACAATAATGCGCAGAACATAAGCATTATTGTAACATTGTCAAAATGCATAACAGACGCCGGTGCATAATAATACAGCCCATTATCGCAACGCAATTGTTGTTATATTTGTTACTTATTTAATTTCCTTTACTAATATCGTTGGCTTTAAACATTCTTTCTAATATGCTTTGAATTAATCACTATTTGCAATTCCTATATTTTATCACGGAAAAAATTATTACACCTATAATAAGAACGTTTCTAAACACATACGTATATGTATATACATGTATTATTATTACAGTTTCGTTTAAAAACTACTAAAGTATTAATAATAAAAACTTCAATGACTTTTATGAAAAAGTCACGGCTTTTATTTTTCAAAAACTATCTAGGAATCTAGCCAGTATTCCGTCACTCGCTGAAGTAGTGACGTCGGGATGACGTTAACGGCATCCCGATGTCGCTACTTGGTTAACCTTGCAGACGATATTTTTTTTTAGTGCTAACATGGTCGTCGGGTTTGTTTTATAGACTGTAGTTTTTAGGTACTCCCACAGAAAAATTCCATAGTTGTGAGATTCAGCAACCACCCAGGTTGCTGGGTATGTCCGAAATAGTTTATTAATTTGCTAAGGCAAAAATCACGAAGAATCTCTATGATCTCTCTAGCTGTGTGAGGCGTGGTGCCTTCTTGGTGGAACTATGTGCATGAAATGAAGGCAGTATGTTTTATCAATATTGGCAGACAATAATCAGTAAGTATGCATTTACTGATTATTAGACTTATAACCTAATTTTTCCACTGAACATCCTATATAAGTACGTAAAAGTAAGTTTTTTTACCCATGAGCTTATCTATATGAATTTAATAATATCTGTTACTCAAATTTCAAGATAAAAATAAATTCAGGATAAAAAGATTTCAAACAGCAAAACACAATAAAGTAAAAAATTGACGTTGGTGACGTCTGTATCCTGTAACTCGATAACTTTTTGAAATAACTTCAATTGAACACTCAGTGTGATTAACATACATCGAATATTGTTTACTGTCTAGTTTCCTTTTAACAATCATTTTTTATATCAAAGAAGGGAAATTTTAAAGAGACTGAGCCACATATAAGGCTTCAAGAATTTCTAGGAAGAAAATGAAAACTTGTTCACGAGATGAAAATGCTTTTGACCTCTGATGCTCGGAAAAGGAACGTGAATATTTTAAAAGTATATACCGATGAAGCGGCCGCCTCTGTTAGCTGATGTGATAGTGCAGTAGAAAGTTCCTAGCCTCTTTGTGATCTTACTTTTAAATTTAAATTGAGCTTATAATGATTCGGAGAATGATCATGTTAGATATACTGTTATGTTTGTTAAAGGTTGGAAAACGATTGTTCAATATAATATGACGCTGTCAACATTTTGGCAGTAAAATGTAAAAAACATTGATTATTTTTAAAGAAATCTGACAATGCTTTTATTATTACTAGAATTATTTTTTCGTTGACTAATCTTATTTTAATAGCCTAGTTGTGGAAGCATAAGTCTAACAAGGGGGATAGGTTTCTGAAAGGCCGGCAACGCTTCTGCTTTCTATCAGGTGACACTCCTGCTCGTTTGCCTTTCTAACCCATAAAAAAAGGGTACTGAATTTTACTGATTTTCTTTCCATACTAAAACTACATTGATGATTGGTGAATTTAGCGTAACCAACCAAAAAAATAAAATCATGTTAACCAATCCAATTACAAAAGTTAAAATGTGGAAAAAACTATTTTTAATAATTTATAAAGTTCTTCATAAAAAAAAAAAAACGAGTTGCACGTTCCACAATATTCAAGGCGTTTAGAAGGATAAAACTGTTGGAAATCACACGGGACATACATATATTCAAGGCTACAAGTAATATACAATAAAATATATTTTAGTTTATACCTGACGTTCCGTTCTCCGACCTGACGTTCTGTTTTCATAGTAAAGTGATATCACAAAATGATGTGACGACTCCGTCTGTCTTCGATTTCTTAAATTCAATTATCTTTGAATTCAGGTTACGCACAATTGCGCCATAGGGCGCAACGTAGTACTGAAACATGGGGCCACACTAAATGTCAATGTACAAGGCCACGAAACATTGCCTTCACTATAGCAATTATTTTTATATTCTATTGTTGTACCTATCAATACTATCAGCTTCAATATACAACTAGCAAACGTTTGTTCATGCACTAGATGTTACAATTGGTTGCGCCGTTGGAACGAATTTACTGCGTAGTTTTGTTCTATAATGTTTTAATACTTTTTAACATTGTATATATGTACATTTGTTTATCACGTTATATATAATATTCAATTCTACTGATAATTTTCACATATGTATATTATGGCCAACAGCTGGTCATGTTTTTTGGAAGCAATCGCTGGAGTAACGAGCACTAGAGTGCGGACCGCTTCTTGGCAAACTTATTGTGAGATTGATGAGAGATAAAGCGGCCTGGCGATGAACGTGGGTCCTAGGTGTCGCGTCTTGGGGGAGTACATGTCCAGAGCTGGTAAAAAAGTATAGTATGTATGTTTATATATTTTTTATTTTTATCATCTTTTATAGCACACACGTTGATAGTATTCTTATTTATACTCTTCTATTGCAGGTCTGCTGGCAAATGTTTCATTCTATTGTAAGTTGTAGCATTGTACTAACATTTAACTTAAATATTTTTTATATGTACGTACATAACCAAAGAAATAACAAATTAAAATCTTAATATAGATGCAATAAATTATTCATGAATTATTTAAAACAATATGTAGCTAAAAACGAGAGAGCGTTGTAAAAGCTTTGAGCGGCCTAAGACACAATGTTTTTATTTTGCATTCGAGTGCGTGTTGAACGCGCGATAATTATTTGGACATCTCTTAAGGACGGTTAAGATCGTGAAAATGGATTTGTCCGCCCCTACAAATCTTGTACTGAAACATTTTACAGACGCTAATTTTACTCAATGTGTTTGAAGTCGATTTCACTATACGTTAATCCGGAAAACGTTTTTATAAAACAAAGTTATTTTTATTCTAAATAAATAGAAGCTTAATTTAAAATATAACTATAGACCACAGTAGATAAAGTTATCTGTTATTCGCCGATTCGGCCACTACAATCTAATTATTTTTAATCTAATGAAACAACTTTTACATTAGGATTGGGAGAGAATTTGGATTAACACCCTTCGAACGTAAAACAGCTTTCTAAAAGTTTTCTATATTTGATTGGAATTTGAGCATAGAATCCCAATTCCTTTTCCCTTCTTTTATTTCCTTCTTTCCCTTCCATTATTCATATCGCTACCCGGATATAGGTAACGCATCCTTACCTTTAGTATTCTGGATGTCGATGGTTGCTTACTATCAGATGACCTGTGTGCTTGTTTGCTGGCCTTATCAATGAAATTAAATAATATATTTACACATTAAAAATGATGTAAAATTGTTTTAATAATAATTAACCTCTTTCATGTTTATAAATATTGAAATTTTAACTTTATTTATTAAATTATGTATTTTACACTTCAGCAAAGTCAAACATTGCTAATTGGTGGAATACACTAATACCAAAATTAACATATAAATATAATAAATATAAGTTAATAGAATACTAGTATATTTTTCTCGGATATATTGTTAAAATAACATTCCGTGACTAGTGTGAACTGGTGATGGGGGAGGCCGCATAACAAATGTACAATTTTGAAGCCGCGCTCCTCCTAACTACATAAAATTTTATGACCGCGAATATTTATTATTTATAGTTTTATAGGCCTCTCTGACATCGATTTCCTAGATTTTATCCATATTGTAAATCGACAATTCACCAGCTTTCCAATCAGCAGGAGTGAAATAAAATTAAAATATTTGTTTTTATTATTGGTAAACTTATGTTATTTGGTTTGTAATGTTGTGATAATATTAAAAAAGTATAAATATTATATGTATGATATACACAAAGTCAAATGTTTTGTTTGACTTCTACTCTTCTATCTTACAAGATATAAGAGTAGAAGTCAAACAAAACATTTGACTTTTAAAAGTTCTGGGCTAAATTCAAAATTGATAAAATAAAGGAGGATTTGAAAAAGAAAAAAACAAACAAGAGCTTTTGCGCAGACACTTAAACCATGTAAATATGTATATATATCATGCGCATTTGACACTTTTGGGATTTTTACGAGCTTTTACTTCTACTTTTAAGAGCTCAACTGCTAGGAAAACATCATCATTATATTTATATAAAACCTGAAAAATAAAATAAAAATGATTCACACTATACAAACGAAAGGTTTTAACGTCAGTGGAAATGGTATTTTAATCCCTCCATCAATACCTGGCAACGAAAGCAGGATTACCATTATATTTCCCTCCTGCTGAATCGATATTCTTTTAATAATTCTTTTTTTGCATATAATAATTTTTTTTTTGCATAATAGGAAGAGTCAATTTATGAAACTCATTAGAGCTTTTGTTGTAAAACTGTAAGAGCTTAGTGCATAACACATCCGTCTTTTCAGTTAAGAACTGGAATATTGCCAACTACCTGTAGACACTGCACTTACAGAAACATACTGCAGGTTACGACGTCAATTTGTTTTTGACTGTACCTTCTAGTCGCGTAATAAATTGGAAGTGTATAGAAAACATTTATTTTTCTATCTTTAGTAAAAGACCTTACGTTTTTCTCCGCGAGTTGCTACTTCTGTCACGCGTTTCCCGTTTTTATTAAATTTATTAGAGCTGTGTTCGGTAAATAAGTGGAGCGAAAGGTAACGACGTTCTCCTGCCTTCACCGCCGCGTCATTGGGAATCCCGGCCCCTCCCCGAGGTGGCAGGGCGAAATGTTAAGCCGATTCGCATTATTGTTGCAATCGTTTTGTGAACGTAGGTACTAGATTGCCGAACATTACAAACGCTTCTCACATTACTAAGTGGCCTCATTTATTTTTATCGATATAAGGTTTAGCTCAGGTTTATACATGTATTAAATGGTTAAAATAAAAATATATTCAATAATTTTTTAAATTATGCCTCTATTATTATTACTCTATAGTAATATGGTAAGGAAATATATATACTTATAAATAAGCCGTACGATATTCGCTGTTTGAAATATGCGAACACAAAAAAGTGGGAAAACTGTATTTAATACAATATGAACAATATTTATATAGAATGCAGTAGTACCATTTAATTATATTTTGTCGATGTTGTTGTTAAAAGGTTTTAAATTAAGTAATCAACAACTTTTCCATTACACAACTCAACGTGTAATGGAAAAGTTTTTGACTACTATCTTCAGTGGACATATTAATTAGGTACTATTTTCTTATATTCACCGTATTTGATATAATTGTTTAAATGTATTTTAATAAAATTCTAAATACCTTTGATATTATATAGTTATGAAATGATTAGTATACTAGTTTATGTTTATTGTATTTTATATATATATATATTATAGTGACACTAAATATAATAATGTATAACCACTTTACTTATTATTTGTATAGTGTTACTAATACAAATAATAAGTAAAGCGGTTACAGGTTAACATCACGGTTTAAATAAAATCTTTGATCCATTGTTCAGTATTCGATTAATTCTGTTATCGAATTGAATAATAATTTTTAACTTTATATTAAATATGTTAGTAAAAAAATTAATAAAATCAGATAACAATACAGAAATTTGAAATTCTCGACTTATAAAGATCTTCTACAAAGCACTCTCTATGAAGTGTTTTAGTTTATTGTTAAATTTACTTTGCAATTGGTTCAAATGTTCCCATACATGATCTCTTATAAAGATTATAAAAAATATATAGTTGAGTTTTAATGTCGTGCATGTGCGTTAAGAAGTTTATGGGATAAGAACGAGATGGCGTATCAACCACGGGAAAGCAATCAACGCTGCCCATTGACATCCGCAATACCATAGCCATTACAGAAGCGTTGCCGGCCTTTTACAGATCTGTAGGCTTGTTTTTGAAGCTTCCAATATCATATCGTATGTAGATTTTTAAGTTACAAATATGTGTGTATATATAATAAAATGATCGAACTAAAATTAATAATTAGGTTGAGATAAGATTTTTTTTTTAAATATGATTTCTTTTACGTAATGCATTAAAATGTTTTAACAAAAATCAACTGCCATCCTCAAAGAAAACTTGGCGAACATAATATGTACGTATCAATTATATAACAACAACATAGCCCACCTCAGAAATAGATCATACAACATTATCGATGCCACGAAGCTTGCATTCAAGTTTACGAGCTTGTTCGTATTTATTAAATATGTCGGTCTTTCCCGACCCCAAATTTTACGACTACTCAATAAAACATGTCTCGACATCCAAATTTATATGCGTACATAAAGTTTTATATCTAGGCGACTTGCACCAGGCGGAGGTCTCCTAATTGTTGCCGATCATGGACGGATAAATCCGGCCACGGTATCGTGAGGCCTAAAATAGCTCCGGGTGAAACGACATGCCTTCTTCATACAACGAAACCATTGTTCTTTTACGCTAAACCTGAAAGGACGAGAATCAAAATCAAAATAACCAAACCTTTTTCTTTCACTTATTAAAATAACTTTTTTTAAATGTATATTATATAGTAGATTGAATATAATGGCATTTTAAAATGATAGAACATTATATTCTAATTATTAATCATACATAAAACTATGATTAGTAATTAAAATAGTACATTATAAAAATATTACATAAAAGTCTAAAATAAGTATTATGTTATGGTTTTTATGTAAAAAATTAATTTCGAAATATTTTTCCATTATTATTTAAGCGATTGCACTCCATATAACTTTAGTATCCGGCAATTATCAGGCAGATGTGTTTGAGTGAACTGGTATAAGTTGTAAGGGAGGTTTTGATCAGAATTAGATACCAATCTTAGATGCACCAGTGTACATACACATACTACATATGAGTCGCTTAGCGGAAGAGTGGCCTACTCCACAAATTTACAGAAATAGAGTTAAGTAAATAGATTTTGTATACTAGAACTATAGATCTTTAAAACTATACTGGCCTAAAACTTAGTTTCGGTAGTGTTTGATAGATGGCGTTGATGAATGTTCGTATTTCATTTCAAATTTATGATTACTTTCGTAGGAAAAGCGGCCTGTTATTTGATAGGCCCTTTAACTTCAGCTTGGGCTTGGGCCAGTCTTCCGCTGAGCGTCTCATATATACAGAAGTCCTCATTTTCTACAATAGCAATATATTTTATGTTATAACGTATCGTTTTTAACACCATTGATCCCATTCCTATAACGTTGTCCATTCCATTTCCTATTTTTTATGTATTTTAAACTTTATTTTTATGGACGAATTTCGAATTGTCACAAAATATTAAAATAGAAAACTGTGGAACAAACGTGTTTTTAACATGAACTTTATCGAGAGTATTAACTTTTTTTATACGAGAAAAAGGACATCCTTTTTAAATAGCATGTATTGTATTTATCTTCTATCAGGTATTTATACCAACTTTATGTTTTTCATATAAATCTTATGATTTCAATTTTGGTTACCAAGATATATAAACAATAAATTTATACAAACAGCCCAGTTAGTGATATCAGGACAAAAGATAAGATGGTTTGTTGTTCACGTCAGATACATTCGTTTTACACGACAGGAAAATTAATATTTTGTAAATCATTATTTGAATTGTGCTACTTTGTAATGTTAGTAGAAATAAAACGTTAATCTTATAGAATAAAATATTTTGATATATAAACGTTTCATATGTTAGAACTGACAACAATGTACTCCAAAGTAACACAAACTGCTGCGAGTCATGCTCGATTTCATATGTATTGAATGAAACATGGAGTATTGCTACTAAAAGCAGAGCTGTAGCACTATTGTAGCGTCGTGTAGCACTTAAAGCCTATTAGAAAAGCCATCTTATAAATTTGTTATCTTGAATTTACAAATTAATTATATTTTAATATCATAAGGAATTAGAATTATAATTATAGGAATTATAATTAAATTTTAGTATAATAATTTAGTGGAATTGGTAACGGTTGAAACATAATAATACTCAACATCTGCGGCCTGTGGTATCTCACAGCTTAGGTTTCAGGTATTTTCGACTCGTTCACAGCCTAATTTTCGGCTTCATGTATCCAGTTACTGCTAGCTGTCCTGCGCAGATCATAGCTCCATCTAGCTGGAATCCCACATAAGTTATTTTAAATCCTTTTATATCCTGTAAAATATAATAAATTAATGTCATAATATAAATACCATCTTCTTCTCCTTACTCAGTCACTCTTGCCATAGCGGTCGTGGTCACAAACCGGTCGTGTCTTGTGTCGTCAGTCTCACAATGAGGCGCATTGTGAGACTGACGAGAGACATTTCTCTTTGTCCCTGGCCTATTGTGATCATTCATGGATGGTAGTGTGAGTGACGAATTTTATCAAGTAGCCTGCAGTTAGGAAAAGGCCCCGAGATATCTTTCCCTTGACCCACAAGCTTTTCGATTCCTCGTTGCGAATGACATGACCGAAAAAATTGCATATTCGTATTTGAACAGTCGACGATAGCCTTTCTTTAATTTTCAGTTCTTTTAGAATGGAGATGTTTGTGCTATAAGCGGTCCATGGGATGCTAAGCAGTAGCCTCCAGCACCACATTTCCAATTTTTCGGTCATGTAGTCTCATCGTCCACGTTTCAGCTCCGTATAAGAAAATAGGAAAGGTCATTAGACGTATTTCGGTGTTCTCAGTGAGCTTAGTAAGGTTCTTCCATATTTTATTAAATATCATCTTATCTGGCATCAATTGTATGGGAATAATATGTGATAAATTTACGATGTTTTTACGAAATGTACATCTATCATGACTTTGATGTTGCAGACATATGTACGTACATAGGCGGCAGGAACCTCTTGCAATTCGTGCTAGTTTGTTTGTCTGCATTGATCTAAAAATATCTTTTTATATTTATTTAATTGGTTCAATAAAATTGTCATTTAAAAAAAACAATAACAAAGTTAATAGTACTATGCGTAACGTTTAATTTTGGATTCAACACGTCCATTTTATAATATTATATATTGATACACAGTTATTTGAGTACAATTACTCCTTTAACAATGCGACAATTTTTTTTTAGGTTCATAGAAGTAAAAGATGTTTATTAAACAGCAAAAAAATTGATAAGTACTAGTAGTAGTAGTAATTTATTATTCTAAATAAAACTCTACTGTTTTAAATTTATAAATAAAATTTTTTACTTGTTTTAATTAAAAGATTATTTTTGGATTTTTTTCGAAATTAACTAATGTTTCATACAAAATTGCATAATTATCTTATTAATTTAGAGAAATGATTTTTTTAGAAGGAGAATAGATTTTTTATTTAAGGAAAGAATGTATCTTTCCTTAAATAAAACACAATTATCATAATAAGTTCCTAGGAGTGAAAGATATTTATATAAAAATTAATTTTAAATAGATAACCGAATTGACTCAGTGATAAAAGTATTGCTTTATAAATACAAGAACGCAGGTTGAAGTGCCGCATGTCGCATAAATATATGTATGTACATATATCATATTTATGCGTATGACGTATGACCTAAAAGTGTTTATTCCGAGTCTGTGTGGATCTGTGGTGGGTCAATACTGATTCAGCAGCGTAATATATATATGTCTAGTAAAAAAAAATATTTATTGAGACAAAAATACCAAAATAAAACTTTTTTTAATCATACGCTAAATAATAGTGTGAAAATTCTATTTTTAAATGGGCTAAGTATAAATGCTTTAATCAATTAGTTAAGAATTCATTTGGTTACTTTCCACTTCCACGCACCGCAGTATAATTAATTACCTTATCAGTAATGTACTAACATCAGTTTGAATAATCATTTTAAAATAATAGTCTGTTATTTGAGGCAGACGGGGGTCAGGGCTTTTTCCACGAAAATTGTCGGTTTGAGCGCTGCTAGATGGCGCCAGACATTGACTCACATTCAGTCTGGAAACATAGGCAATTTAACTTTCCATTGCTTTAACCAACCCTATAACGATCGGGTGCATTGCAACAAAGAGAATATTTTTCTCTATGAGTCATGCAAAATTTTAAATTAAAATTATTTATTTTCGATATAAGAAATTGCATTTCATGTTTATTATTTAAACACTTTAATATCACAGATAAACAGGAAGGATCAGTTATGAATAATTAATTATAAACTAGTTAAAAGTGTAATAATATAATACAGAATAATAATTTAATACAAAATGCAAACAGACACAAGCCGATTCCCCGCAAGGTGCACCTGTTAATATGTTGACACATTTGGCAGCCATTACTCTCCTCAACTATTCTAAAGGAAAGTGGATGACCCATACTCAAATACCCAAGTTATTAAATCTCATATTGGTCTGTATGGCTCCGTTGCGACCTTTATTACAAGTCATGAATATTTTTATATGTAAAGATACTAAAATGAAAGCTTACAAAGGAAGGAAAGCGTTTTTATTCCTCTATTTCTTATCTGAGCGCTTTGCGAAGATTTTTCGTAGATGTCATTTAGTGCTAATGCCTGTTGTGGGACGCGTCGCCTACGAATTGCCGCATTTACTCGTGCTGTCGGCCTCCCGAACCAACCTTAAATCCTGCGCTCGAAATGAGCGAATGCATCTTAAGTGAGGAAATGCGACTTTAAATTGTTCCCTGACGAAATTGTACACAAAGACGAAATTATACACATAACAAAATATTTTCACACATTTGATTACAATATTATCAAATGTCAGCACATAATATTATCAAACATCCAAAAAGTTACTTAAAGGTTGAGTCGAAGAGATCATCCTTCGGGATAAGTCCACCTTTTGTATAATACATTAAGCGGGCGACCATTTAAATTTTCCACTGGTTACACCACTGGTTAAATATTCTAATTTCAGTGTCAAGAGTTTTGAGTTCCAATCCCGTTCACAACCATTTACTGAGAAGTCTTTTAGCATTATATAGAAACATTTTATTACAGCTAATATGTTCCCTTGCCCTATGCGCGCCTTGGGTGAGGCCTATGTCCAGCAGTGGACTGCCGCGGGCTGATATTAGAATATGTTTCCCACTATTAGACGTGTTCTTCACACTTTTACTATACTAACTCAATGTGTTTATTCAAGTTTATTGGTGTAGCACCCAGACTCGGAATACAATCTATGAGCTTTGATTCCGCAAGCTGTAGCTTTACCGCTGAGCCATTTAGACATTTAAGCAGTTTTATACATAATCATGAGTTTTACTGTTCTTACAGTGACTATGAAATTACACCGAGAAACTTTCGAGGAGACCTCGCACAACTCCTCGTTTATCGATCCCCAAACGAGTATGTATGCGAGCACTTTCACATCTTCATTAAGAGGTTGTCGAGTATCCGGAAGTTGTGTTTCTCGTGAATTCGACGTGGGTAGTGCCAAGTCCACGCCACTTCTTAATTGTACTTATGCGCGCGGCATAATTATCTTGTTTTCTGCCAAGTGAGATTTATTCCACTATCGTTATAACCATAGTTTCCAACGCCTGAAGTTAGGCTTAGGTAAGACATTAAAGAAAAAATTAAAAGCAGTTTTTTATAGGATAGGATGGTAAACGAGCAGGCGCGTCACCTGATTGAAAGTAATCAACATTACCCATAGACATTCGCAATGCCATAGATATTGGAGAGGCATTCATGGCCTTTGAGAAATGTTTATGGGCTTGTTTTTGAAGGTTCTAATGTCGTATTGATTCAGGAACATCGATTATCTACCATTGGAGGATTATAATAAGATTTTTGTCTTCTTATTGTCATATACCAGTATGCTATGACATACTGCTCTGAAAGGAATGTAAATAATTTTAATTTTAAGATAATATTATTATGTAACAAGATGTGTGTTCCAGGTCGCTGTACCAAGTAAGTTTTTGAAGGAATACCCGTATATGGACAACATTGTTTACCTGAGCATTAAAAATGAATCTGTGATCTTTAATCCGTCTGCCAAGTAGGAACACAATTCTGGGAATTACGATAAATGCGGCTCTTATTCTTAATTATATAATAATCTCTTTAAAAGGTCAAAGTCTTTTTTAAATCTAAAATAGAAACTTAATGATTTTAAAAAGTAAATATCTTGTGACTCTCTCTTTAAAAACTAAAACGTCTTGATAACGCCCATCGATCGAGAAAATTATTGTTTGAAATAAGACAGGTGTTGATCATTTAAAAGGAATATCAGGATAGTTTTTATCCATCTCGTTGGATCATTTCCTCTAAACGGTATGTCATAGCTTTTAAACAAATTTATTGACGGCCACGAAGTGACTGCAGTGAATTTTACGATCGCCAGTTTATATCCGTGCACGCGGACTTTATTTGCTTATATAGGCTTTTAATGGGTCGTACGTATCAGAAACATTGACAATAAATGTTGCACTGTAACTTTGAGTAGACACAACTTTATTGTATTACTCCACACGGTTCGTTAGAGTATTCAGTATATTTTATGACGACCATACTCAATGTTTTCTTTATTATCTGGAAAAGATTTTATTAAAATGGAGGGTGAAAGTTTTTCTTTTGCGTTCCAAGTTTTATAGCGAGCGAGGAACACAGGTGAATATTTTCAAGTGAGTTCAATTGAAACTTTACGTATTTGTTGCTAAGTTCTGCAACAATAGGTATTGTAGAAGCACGGCGCCGGCTCTACAGCGGTCCCTAATTGCAGTGTAAAGCTGGCTGCTATGCCGAACAAATTCAGTGAGCGCTATTATTGTTGTAATAATCGTTTACCTGGTGACTACTTCAAATGTTGTTTGACTACGAAACTATGAAGAACTTATATTATTATAGTCAACATAATATAAGTATAGTGTATAAACATGATAACAAAAATATTGAAGGTATATATCGATAAAAGCAAATGCGTCACCAAAAACAAAAGTAAAACTAGAAGTGGTAGGGCCAAGCTGCAGACGAATACTTTGTCAAGAATGGCATATTATGTGGCTGTAGCATGAATGGGCGTCCGAGTGGAAGCTTAGCTACCGCGCTTCGTCCGGTGAGTGGTGCGTTCCGGAGGCCTAAAGGGAAGGAAAGGGAGAGGAGCCGGCAACGCTTGTGCATTGCCTTTGGCACTGCGGATGTTTAGGGGCAGCGTTGAATGCTTTCCATCAGGTGATACGACTGCTCGTTTGCCTTCCTATCCCATAAAAAAGTGATATAATACTATTATAGGAGAAATTGGGATGCACTGTCTTCGACATAAGATAGATATACATAAATTAAATCCAAAGATAATTGATGGTTACTTTGCGAAATCCCATTAAAAAGATGAACAGTGAAAGTGTATTTTGGATACTCTACGAACACAAAACAAAAAAATAATATTGTGTGTTCGCAAAGAAGTGTAATGAGATTTACAAGTTTAATTCTTACCGGAAACAACCTTCAGCAAATCCTCCAACACTTCACTGTTGTGTGTACACCATAGTGGTATAGTAACGACAAACACACTACCTTTTTCACTTTAATCATAATGCGTTTTGCTTAGACACCAGGCATATTCAGATATAGGAGACTACAAGAGACAACCGTGGTAATCAATACATTTTTTGATTTTAAACAAATTTTATTTTTAACCGGGATTTGAAACCTTAACTCAAAATCAGGTACACTAATAACTGAACCAAGCATCAAACAATGACGTCATTGAAGTTAATATGATAACAAGTCAATCCATCGTAGGTGCTTGAGAATAAGAAATTCGTAACTACATACATATATTATATATTATACAAATATCTCTGAAGAAGTCTTTTATTCGGTAGGAGTCGGTATAGATTATATAATAATATTTCTTTATTTGCATAATGTGAGGTATATCAACATGAAAAAAAGTCGTTTAAAAGCTCCATCACATTGCCACTTAAGGTGTACAAATTTATATACGTATACTTAGATTATTTAACTTAAAAAAAGATGTGTGGAAGTTGTAAAGTTTTATTAGTTATTTATAAACAAATAAGTTGCTTTGAAGTAAATTTGCTTTTTCTATTTATTGTGAAATCGCTTTTTCTACTCACTTCGTGTACATAAACTTCTAATTGACCACATTGCAACCTTTACATCGAACACCGCACGCCACTGAACTCGTAGTTCTGAGAATTTCGTGTGTCAATGAACTAACTGCATTGCTTGCAAAAACATTGATAAAATGTTAATAAATTACTCGTGGGAATACCTTACTTTGAACTGCTCTTTGAGTACATTTGTTTTGTAACTTGATATTTATAAAATGAAAGAGGTAATAAATAGATGAATAGCTAAAACGTATATACTTATAGATTAACATTGGCACTCTCTGCGACTTCAGTGTCAATTTAAAAATAATACTCCGTTCAGCCTGTACACACTTAGACTCAGAACAGATAGACCCAGATAGAAACCATATATTTGTAGGTCAAACAAATATGTGTTGTTGAGTCGTCAAGAACAATAATTATTAATATTTTATTATTATTAAATATATAACTATATTTAAGTTTCGTTAAACCCCTCTCTGTTTATGTTATTATTAGTTATTTCATGCTAATTTTCTCATTATTTAAGCAAGTTAGATCTTAACCAAACCATTTTATGAATCCTAGTAACCATCTGGTCAAGCTGCTTTGGCTGTTGGTTTGAGAAAGTAACAAAATGATGTTTTAATTTAGTTGAATCACAAGAAATAAAGCTATAAGTCATAACTAAAATTTACTGATCTATAATTTTATAACAAATGAAGACTTAAATCTTCTGTAGTGCAGTTATTTATAACTATTCCAACAAATGTGCAATTTTTATAGTAAAGGTTCGAATATTTTATAAATTACAACAGGTTCGTGGCAAATTCAAATAATCGTAAATAATAATGAAGTATGTAGGTGAACAAGATCGGCAAGTAATACGGTTCCTGCGCAAGAAAAGCTGAGGAGCATTACGCAAAGACAAATGTCTGTGAAACAGCATTAACATAATCCGAGAGTGGCGGGAAACAAAGGAAGTGACGTGACACAGGGACGGGAGAGAGCGGCTTCCAGACGCTGCATCTTGGAAACGAGGGCATAACTCGTAAATTGATGTGCTCTATCACAGTGCAAATATGATTATCTTCTAGGCATACTAGCTTATTAGAGATTTACTTTATAATTGTTCTAGTAACTATACATGGTTCTAGTAACTGTACTTCTATTTGGAAATTTAGAACTTTTATAACATCCAAAGTGATGTTTCCTTGTTATTTGTATTATACGATAAATTATATTTAGTACGTCAAAAAAGGTCCCAAAGTTAAAGTTAAAAAGATAGGTGTTTTGCTTCAGACTAAAAGTCAAACCAATCGAGATCGAATCCTGTATTCGCGAAAATATTTTTTATATGAAAATTATTTAATTCGACTTTTGGTATTTGCCATCGTGATGGACACCCATATAATACCAAAGTTTATATTACTCTTATCTTTTGATGTTAATGTAATAGTGATAATTATTAATATAAAGTAGGACTGGGAGACGAACAATTAAGTAGATAAACTAAGGATGAGTATTTAGTTCGTTGATCCTTGTGAAACTAGGGCTACTGCAAATGGAAGGGCTGTTTTTGCGGAAGATGTTGGTCGATTGAAAGGTGAAAGAGAGAAACAAAAAATAGAGATGTTTGTGTAGTGTTTCTACTGTACTAAAAATTATATGCAATTATCAAATACAAATTACTAAAAAGCAACAATAGCTCAAATGATAAGTAGCACAATACTTGTCATTCGGACGGTCTTGGGTTCGATTCTGCCATTGTGCACATTATGCACAGTTCTAGTAATATTGCTAGCTTTATGTAAAAAACATAAGTTCCAAAACTCGTAAGAACATAAACAAATTTATTAGATTTGGAAGAAAAACAAACAAATTAGAATTGACGAATTAAAACTCAATATCATTTACTGTATTATACCTCATCTATATGTCTTTGTTACTAAAGCATACACAGTTGTCTTTACTGCTCAAATTTAAAATACACATAACGGTTTGCATTGCGGAGGTCTATGGATAGCATACACACACATGTGCATGTGGTGAATCTCACAAATGCATCAATCTTGATCAGGAATCGCTTGGGACCGTCGACCGGCCCGTAGCAATGCTACACTACGACGTGACCGGAACCTGGTTACAAATGGAATTCCAATGCTAATAATATCATACCAATTAGTTTGATTATGATATATTTGATATGACATATTTTCGAGTGAATCCTACTTTTTATGAGTTTTTCTTTTGATATTTTCATTTTTATTATATATTCCTTTTTTGTGATAAGTGGCGTGTCATGAAAGAGGTCTATATCTAACAGTAACCTGCTATATACTGATAATGACTATTATATAAGGTTTTTTCATTGGAAGGAGGACTAATTTCAAATAAACATGGGGTATAAGTAGACAAAAGTAAAACAAACTTTGTTAGGTTATAAAAAAAAATTACATGTTTTTATTAGAAATAAGAGTACACTAGAATTAAATAAAATATTACATGTATATACTTTGATTTAATTAATTTTTTTGTTTATCATTAAGTTGTAAAATACACCGATTGGCTCAGTGGCGGGGCCCTCCGCCCGCGGAGTCAATGGTCGCGGGTTCGATTCCCGCATCGGAATAAATATTTATATGGATTTTTAAATGTTTATTCCGAGTCTGGTAACCCCCCAATCCACATTTCCTTTCCTGCCCCTTCCTTTCTTCTCTATCCTTTCCCTTCCTCTCCGCCAATCCACGGTCTGCCGTGCCAATGGATGCGTGACTAGGGGCGAGCCTAGTCGTAAGCGTGCCGATCGTCCCGGGGTCGGGCTCCCCCGGGGACTATGGTGCCTTACCTCAGCATGCAGGGCTCTGCTGGGGCTGACCTCCATCCTCCCTTGCGGCTCGTGGGATTCACTAAAGACGAATTTAATATACCTAATTTGTCGAAAATGACGGCGACGTGGTTCGCCACCCGTCACGTCCTGATTCTCACGAGGGCGAAAAGCGACCAATGACGAGCGGTTTCGCTGCGATGAATGGCAGCGGATGGAGCTCTGTGGTCTCTGCCAACCCCTGCGGGGGATAGGCGTGAATATATAAAAAAAAATACAATTATTTATTTTCGACTTTAATTATTTCTTGTTTGTGATTTATTTTACGTCAGTATTGAGTGTAAAATCAAAAATATTATACATAAATTAAATCAAGCTTATAACTGAATAATTTAATATGAGTTTTTATAGGTTTAAAACCGAAATACATTTTTATTTAAAATTACGGATAACAATGGTATTCAGAGAGAAATCATTTAATTAAGTTCACTTAATCTATTCAAAAGCGGCCACGTTCAACAAGTAGCTCTCGGATTCAAAATCCTCAATACTTTTATGTGGGATCGTCGTACAAAGTAATGAAGTGGGATTTTTCTGGGAAAAGAGATTACTTTTTGCATCGGAGCGTCAAAGAGTGGCGATCTACTTGAAGATTTTTCTTTCCGCCGATGGTCTCTGAATACTGCACCACAATGGTCGGGGTTCAAAAGAGCTTGATGAATTTCCAGTTCTTTGTTTCCGCTCGCTCTGCGTCGACAAGGCATTGCTTTTTAATTTAGACCATTTCGCCTCCCTTTTTATTCTGGTAATAAATCTGGATATCCAGTGGCTTTAATGTTGATTCATTTCAATGTTTTCATATAATCGGACCATCATTTCGTGTTAAGGGACCTACATTAAAAAGCTATATTGAAAACATCGTTTCGCTATGCGAGAGCAATACAATGAAACGGATAATACGGAGAAAATGTATAATAAAGTGTGAATTTGCAATTGATTTACGTGAAGGAAAATGTAGGTGGCATTCACGGGAACTTTCACAGAGCTGTTCCGGCGAGTCCATCAATCTTGATCACAGACCACATGGGAATGTACGCGATCAAAGCGGAGGTACACTTGTTACTCTCATCCCCGTGGAGAGTGACACGATGTTTGCCGGACTATTCGTACGACGCGTACCTATATATTCGAGTGATATGAGATTTTTAGCATAAAATTTTGAGAGCTTTTGCTGATATTAAGATTTATTTTTTCTTTAGTTTTTAGGACAGAGTACAAGGTATTTAGTTTTTATTGAAAAGTATAGTAATACGCTTTTTGTTTATAATAATTGTTAATATTTATATGTAAGTATCGTATTATTTTATAGCATTATATTATATTTTCATCATCACTTCATCAATTATACACTGAACTGGCTCTGTGGCGAAAATACCACTTTCCGAGTGTTAAGATCAATTTTTACATCATATCTTGGATTCTTGGATTTTCTCCGAATCTGCTTGTCCCACCAATCCGCCTCAAGGGATGCAGTGGGTTAATATCCATTCTGTAGTGGGACACATATGAGTTGTATAAAAATACATTTAATTCAAATGTAAATTCATAGATTATGTTTTACTATTTCATTGATACTGTGCCGTCAGCCTTCACTTGATATCTATAAATTAATATTTACTGTACCACATATTGTCCACTAAACAAAGAAAATAAAAATTTGCTTTCTGGAAATCGCTATCGTTAGTGATAAATTCACCCGTACCGTAATTTTTTTCTGAAAGTTTTGATTGATTGAATTATGAGATAGTCCAAATTATTGGATTCAGAAACTTGAAATACTCTGAAAGATCAGTATCTGATATTGACACAGATGCCTATTGTCACTGCAGGCCTTATATTCTTCATTGTGTATTTGTTACCATAGAATTAAGAACAGCCAATTGTTCTTTATTCATGATGAATATCAAATAGGACAGAGAATCTGGGATCGAATTCCAGTAGAATATTAAATTTAGTTTAGGGGTATTTGGGTACCCCTATCAATTTGCGTATAACCGTTGTATTTATGTATATATAATACATAATATGTAGTTTATGTTTATGTATATGTAATATTTATTTAAATCATAAATTTTACTTAAATTTTATTAATATTTGTACATAAATACTAAAAATATTTCACGTAACTGGGTATATTACCATGGGTAATTTGTATATACTTACAAAAATTTCAAAACAATTATATGTTGTGTTCTATTTCTAGTTTAAATTTTTTCCATCGTTTTATAAACCAAGAAATTGAAACGTTTATACGGGTTAAACCGTTTAACTTAATGGGAGCGAAATGTATGCAGGCAACGGACTCCTTTTATTTTTTTATCATTTGCATGAAATTTGTAAACCTAATAGATATGCAAATTAGGAATGAGATCTCTTCCTTGTCTATTTTATAATAGAGCTTGCCAATGAATTGATAATTGCAGCTATTATGAGTTTAAACTTGAATTATTGTTTAGTTTTAAATTATTTAAAGTAAATAGTTAATTTCGGAATAATTAAAATCTAAAGTTAAGAATTTGGTTTAAATTTGTTTAAGTATGAATAAAGTATAAATAGAATAGAAAATGAACCTAAATAAGCATTTTAACTTAATATTTTAACATATATTATATATAATACAATATTTTTAAAATATTAAAAGTTTAAAATTACTTTATTTTTAAACTATTATGTTTATCTATATTTTTTACTATCTTTACTTTTAAACTCTTTTTTTTCTTTTTTCACAGCTCATGTATATCCTACTGCAAAGCACGGGCCTCCCCATTCCTGAAGGAACGGACGTTAACCCACGACGCTTGTTCAAGGAGGTTTGGAAATGTTATAACGGTGAAATGCAGCATACGTTAATAAAATATTACATAGTTATAACCATGTACAATGTCAGGTTGTTTTATGTTAGCAATGTTATTAAGATTTGATGACTTATTTTTTCCACAAGGCCTTTCACAGAAAACTTTAAGATGTGAATAAAAACATATGTATATCGAATACTTTACATGATAGTTGTTCAATATTTAAAACAGATATATAAAATTTTTACAACATCTCAATAATCTTGTAGTCAAAATTTTCACATTTTATGAAATTGAAAGAGCGAGAAACCACTGGCTCACCATTGGTACCATTGGCTCACAGACCAACAACACAAAACGACTATTAGATTTGCTCTTCGTTCGATGACCGTTCAAAGCACGTGATCTCCTCCCATTGTTGTTCACAGCCGCATAACAGTTACTCGATTTTACAGTCACCAGGTTATCTAGCAAGGGTGATAAATTATAAAGTATAATATAAAGGACTTTTGGCATGACGCCTAATTTTACCTTTTTTAATTATGAACTAATTTCTGTCTATGTATATTTTATAAAAAGGTCTTTGCATGATCATCTTTATGATTGAATTTACAGTTAAATATTTGAATTTGTCTGTGTAATAATTTCGTACGATGAAAGTGGGAAACCGGAGGCCCAACTTTCTTTACTTTACTTCCTTCTTTCCCTCATAATAATACTTCTGTCCCTCTCATTATTCCTTATCCTAAGGTAGGCATTATATATGCAGTGCCCCTCGTATGGAGTCACGTGCATTTGCGTTATTGATTAATTATCATATCCGTCTACTCGTTGCCTTCTTCTTTTATAAAACTAGTTAACAAAAATCCTTAAATAACTCATGTGTCTAGAGTTCACATACCTTTAAAAATATCTTTTTAAATAGCACTGCAAGGTAATAACGTAATTCCAGGGTGAAAGAAGTGGAATAATAAGTTTTTCAAGTAACAAAGCAAATAAAAGCGTTAATGCGGCTGCATCGAGATTTTCCAACTGGGAAAAATTGCTCTTTTATGTAAGGTTGGTGTAAGGAAGGTTTTAATGAAAATTCTCAGCTGTCCAATATTGGTAAAAGTGTAAGCTCTGTTTCCAATACACCTAATATAGAGTTTAAATATATTATTTGATCTTTGTAAAGAATGACTGATTTGTAATGACCATAAATTGAATTTTGCCTTGTTTACTTTTTTATTATCTTAAATATCGTATATAAAATTGGTTAAAACGTTACAATATAAAATTATATTACAATAAATGAACTTATGAAAACCACTAATATCCAATTAATTTATAAAATATTTATACTTAAAGGGGAATTACTCTTTAATTAATTTAATTGCATGTATAAAATAGAAAAAAAAACATGACTTTTAACATTTTATCGATTGGTAATGACTGTTTTTACGTATCATACCAAGCAGTGAGACATAATCGAGTATATTTAATTTTTTGTTGTTTATTTCTAATATTCGTTCCCCAGTAGCATAAATAGCAGGAATTGAATCTCTGTACTCGAGTGTTCTCTAATTTAGCACGATACATAAACAATCATACAGCGTATTAATTATCATACTTAGAAAGTTAATTTTGCACACCAATTGTATTAAAAAAGAGGCAATACTGCACTTCATTGCGAGACTTACAGATAATATGCAATGACAGTGACGAGGGTTGAAAGGTGTTCATCCAACCATAAAAATATTCACTGCATTTCGTTTTATCAGTTACCATATTATTAAACACGTTTCTCGTTCGAATTTTATTGGTGATATAATTTTATAATATTTATAAAAGAAAGAAAATTCAAGTTCTTTACTTTTTATGGTTTTAGTGGCCTGAATAGCCTAAGTTTAATTAAGACTTGATAGTACAAGTTAAACAGAGCCCAACGAGACGTATTTGATATGTTAATTTGATCTAACTTTTAGTAATAGCACATAAGTTGTGACTGAATAATTTTTAACATTGTAAACCATATTTATAAAACTACTTGATTGTTTCCTCAATCATGACTCATTTTTGATGCATAAGCAAACATAAAGCACAAATAACTCACCAACTAGGGTCAATATAGTTAAATGAAAAGCAAAACATAGAAATATATAATACGTAGATATTTTAAGTCTTGCATAACTGCGTAAGTCAAAATAAATAGCATCGGTACATTTGTATATATAACATGTTAAGTGATATTATATGGAAACATAAAATTTTATGCGCTACGATTACTGCTTACTACAAGTTCGTAGAGCGTAGCAGGAAAGCTACGATTTTGCAATCGCTACAGGGAAGACTTCAAAACATCTGTTACTTTACTGAAATATATTCATGCAAAAAAACCCTAATACTGAGATGCTTTTATTTGTATATACTTTGATTTATAGGTTATTTGCTTTTTTAAATGTTTAGATATAAAAAAAGCTACAAGATATTACTTTCGACAAACTTAATGGTGCGTTGGCAAACTTTGTTCTTCGCAATTGGACAACAGAGTCGTGAGTTTAAAATTTTATACACTACAAATATTTATTTCCAGTAGAAAGTATTTGTCTATGTAATTGGTGTTTTCTTATGGGTTAGGTGTAATAAACATTTCGGAGGTATATTGGCGCAGTGTACAGATGTAACAAGAAGGAAACCATTAATATCTACGAAAGATTATGCAATGAAGGGTCGAGACATGCGTTGATCTTTTCTGGAAATGGACAATTGGGTTAGAGAGAGAAATAGAGCACCTAGGCCACGGCAGGTACTTGTAGAGGCAGTTAGGCCGATTTTAAGGCAATGGGTCAAACGTAGGCACGGCACAATCACCTTCAATCTGACGAAAATCAGTGTATCATTGTGAAGTAGACATCGCGGACAATGCACGGCATACACGCGAGCATTGCTCAGCATGGGCGGAACCACGCGCTGTCTTGTCCGCGATAATTGGGCAGGACCTGTCGCTGCCAGCCCTAATCAAAGCCATGGTTGGCGGAGAGAAGTCGTGGGTGATGGTTGAGATCTTCTATGACACAGTGATGTCACTGAAAGGCCCGAACCCAATCCCGATTCGTCGCAGAAGACACCGCCGGCGGCATTTGGCCTATGCGAGCCGAATGCTACCGTTACCGCGATTTAGATTAATGGATTGGAGGGTATTTTACTGTGTAATGAACATTGTTTATTCACTCAAGCTATGCTAAAAGTAAATAAATGAAAAATAATTTTAATATTTAAAATAACAAGTTAACTGAAATTCGTACGGGTGTTTTTAAAGTATATAGCAGCCTTCTTCAGAATTTAAGTGTTGCCTAAATTTCTGCTAGTGATATGTGGATTGCAGTTTGGTTTTTACTACTTTACTAAACGCAGCCACCCGTTCCCTAGTATTTGATTTCACTGTCGCCTTGAATTTTATGTTGAAACCATGTTAGTGTATTTCTGTATATAAAGTCGTAGTATTAATAGGGAATACAACTACATGCCTACTTTAGAATACCATCTTTGTTCAAAACGAGCTGTATTTCATATAGAAAGTATATGATTTCTAAGCAAAATAAGTAATTTGTGAGGAGTTTAAATCAATAAATACTAACAGTTATAAAGCTACAGCTTTAGATTACACAACTATTATTTATCGATGTACTTGAGGATCTATTACACAAATCACCTGAATCGTCTGATGTCGGACATGGTTCAAGAAGGTTTTTTTGCATATTGTCCATTTTGAGCCCAGACTGCGGGCACCCTCGTCAAAGTCACGCCTCATTGACCCTTCCCGGGTATTGACTGGGAAGCAATTTATTTTATATGAATCTTCGATCTTCACATGATGCTGTCAAGAAGTATGCCTATTGAAGTTATTCAACTAATATCGGCTTTCAAGTCGTTTAACTATTAATACATATATTAATGAAAATAATTTATAATTATTTAAAAGCTTTTTAATTATATTTATTTAATTTCATCTACTGTCCAGTTCGGGCTTGAAAACCAAAGCTTAGAGTTCATAGTAATAATTTGCTTTTAAATGAAAATTGTTTAACTTAATCATCAGTCTTACTAACGTTAACTTAGATCCTGAATGCTAAAAGTAAACTAAGGTAGAATATCAAACTGTTTTGAAAATGAACAAAATAATGAAAATAAACATAATAGCCGAAGCCTTCGTAATATGCAGGATTGTTAAATGGTAATATGTTGGATATGGATATTATGTGTGCAGAAGAGCTTTTTATCGATAATTAACTTAATTAACGATAGAGATGGATTAGTGGAATTTGGTGTAGTTAGTTGAGCAAATACCACTAGATGGGCATCAGAGTCTACCTGAAAATAAAAATCAATCTGCGGTTTCCAATCTATCCACCAAGTAAGGGGATTAGAAGAACGTTCTTCAAATTTGTAAAAGGCTAATATCAAGAAGTTGATTGTTGCAGGTGTGTCGATGTAGAATGTGCAAAATTTAGAGCACGGCAATAGAAAGGACTACACTGACGAGAGCAATTCTTTTAAATTTAATTCAATTATCGTTAAAAATGTTTGATGAAAAAATGGAAACAGGGTCTATAAAGGGTCTTATAATCACGTTTAACATTAAAAAATAAAAGTTCAAAACAGTAATGACTTTTAACGATAGTTTAATTAAAACAACAGTTGCAATGGTCGCGAATGCAGTTTATTTAATTTTTACGACAGTGTCACGTAATAAAAGCATAGACTGCCGTTATCGTCGCCGTCGGAAGATTGTTTTACTTGGAACAGTGCCATAACGCCGTAAGGAAGTACAAAGTACAAATACATTTTGCATGCCACTTAACAGGCTCTACAATATATCATAGAACGAGAGAGTTCAGAGCTATACGGAGAGATGTTTTAATAGTGTATTTGGGCAAATTGGTATCAGGCTATATATATATATATATATATATATATATATATATATATATATATATATATATATATATATATATATATATATATATATATATATATATATATATATATATATATATATATATATATATATATATATATATATATATAATATGCTCATGCCATAATGAAATTTGCTCATTTATCTATTACTTTTTAATGTTGTTTATAATATATATTGATTATTCAAATTTAGCTAGTAACCGTATTTCAGAACTTATATGCCTTCATTATTTTCTCTTACTCAAAATCGACCGGTGCCCGTATTATAATAATAATAATGTAAGGTCATAGGAAAAACTTAGTTTCCTCACATCGAAACACATCATGATGCGTTTCTTATTTCAGCGTCTCAGCATAGCTTTCTTCACCGACTTATCGTCATTATCCCCAGTTAATTTGTGAGCTTTTTGCTAGCGAGTCATTTCGATGAAGTTGTAAAGACCACAGGTCAGCAACGACATTTCACACAATAAATTCTCCAGGGACTTTTAATTAACTGAACAGTCTTTATGAATTGATCAAATGCAATTGTTATTCGAAACTATTCTCAAGTATGACCCGTCTGTGTTAGGCCAGCTTCCATATTACTTTCACTTTACTCATAATAAGTGAAGAATGAGTTTATAAGCAAACTCAAACAGTACCCGTGGGTATAATAAAGTGTGAAGTAACCGGAACTGGTATCACGAGACGTGATTGTGGACAAGCGCTCACCACGTAGGATGCAGCGTCGGATTGTGCAAACGTGTACACTATTTAGCAAACGCGACGCCCCTAGACTGCGAAATTCTAGCGGAATGTGACATTGTTGCGAGAACCTTCTATTTGAAGAAAAACTTTGTCAAACGCGTGATATATTCCACACAAAAAATTATTTTCTTAATTAAACGAAACAGAATTTTTTTTAAATTATTGCATAGGGTTAGTTTGGGGCTTTTAGAAGTTGCCTTCATTGTTTTTTGATCTCCTAAGTAAAAATTTATAAAATAAATGTGTTGAATGTTTGGATTTATTTCTTTATTCGATTTTTTTCAGTCAATGCTTATCATAATATCAAATCTAATTAGCTCAGAGGCGAATTTATCGTTCTTGGATTTAATCGTCTTGGGTTCGTTTTATTATCTGGATAAATAAGTATATATTGGTCTACGTGTATATATTTGTCCTGCCAGTTTATCTAAGATTATACAGGACAGTCTTTCAGAATTGAAGAGCTCAGACCTATGCCTGAGATATGGGCTGCGAAAAAATTGTGTCAAACCAGTAAAAAAGTTAGATATTTCTAAGTTCTAAAGTAAATTATGCTCTGAATATATGCAACTGTATATAGTTTGGTGACTATGGGCAGGTAAACCTGCTATAGATATACATATGTTGCTTGGATACCTTCAAATATGTTTAATTTATCTATGATCATATCAATATATTTTTTATTTAGAAACAAATATTTATTATCATAAATAAAATTTAACTTTTGAAGCTAGTTAATAGTATATTTTATTATCAGTCTGCCTCTATAACTGTAGACTTATATAACTATAGACTACTAGACTTTCTCCAAAGATGACAATCGTTTCAATTTAACAAAACACGAAAAACTAAATTACAAAACGCTAAATAAAAAAATAATTTTGAAACACTGAAGGAACCCTATGTCTGTTATAATAACTTATATTCCTCATTCATATATTAAATTACAATTTTAGATGAAAAGAATTTATTGAGTAAAATATCGGGATAGTTGGCGCACCTTGGGACTGATCTATCTCCAGCTTGATTCTCGGGCATTGTGGGATGTATTACCTCTTAGAATCTTTTATCCCTTTTACCATGTAGAGTGTTCTGAAGAATTGTTTGGAATGCTTCCTGACGCAAAATGCACTACTGTACAACTTGCCAAAACGAAATGTTTCATGCCCACTATTAGGTGGTAAATGACAATCCAGTACCGTGTGTTTTTCCCGAAATCTTATGCCAGGCACCACTACTTAGCGAAACCAGTTAACTTCAGCCCTGTTATTTCCTTATCCCGTATCTTATCCCATAAATAAAGCGATAGATGAGTGAATGCTTACGATGATAGTAATAAAATGTTGATCAAAAATTTGTTCAGTCAAGGGTTACAATAGCTTTATTAATTGCTAGAATAATATCATTATAAGTATTATATAATGTGCACAATATCCCTACATGAATGCATGAAGAAGGCAACCGTGATGAATGAATGGCGGCGTCTGTTTAAAGAAGTCACAACTAATATAACGACCACAACTGCTCTGCCAAGAGCATGACGACCTAGAAGAAGAAGCATAATGTTCAATCTATCTAAATGTCTATAAAAATGAGCAATAATGTTGTAAATTTCAGCACGTTTACATTTTGATTTTCTTACTTACAATTTTGGTGTGGAAAATTGTAAGCTTTTAAATTTAATACCCCTTTCCTTTTTGGCACTAAGTTATTTGATAAGTTTAATGATTTTCTTTAAACTTATGATTACGAAACTTTTCACGAGTTTTAACTACTTTATTTGCAAGCGACAACTTTGCAGTTTGGAAACATTTGAAAAGTGAATCTTTGGTTGGAAAGTTTTTAGAAGTTGTGATAGGATTCGAAGTAAGTGTTCGGATGAAGTCGATGTATGTGGAGCGCCGTGGCGGCGGCGGCGACGGCGGCGACGGCGGCGTCGTGGAGGCGTGCCCCGGCGGGCCAATAGCGCGCCCCCGCTCACCACCCCGCCCGCACGTCTGACACCAGGCTCGCCAGTAGGTTTGTGTCCTTTTGGCTGACCGCATGACTCCGTATCTTGCTTCGACGCTGTTCTAACCCGTGTACGAGCACCACGCGCTTCACCTTCTCCCGAGCTTCCGCCAGTTTCGCTTCGAACTCCCTGGCCGCAGCGCTTCGGACGCGTGACTTAGGACCTAACTCGAGCACACGACGGGACGGAGTGAGGAACTGGAGTGCCGGTGTAGCAGCGCGGCTAGTGTCAGGTACAGTGTCCACGACAGAGAACTACCCTCCCCCTTGCGCGCTGCGCACCTTGTTATCGCCCGCGTGTTGCCGCCTGTGTGGAAGCCGACACGTGGGCCTTATCAATGATTCATCTCGTATGCTTAACATCTTATAACAAGAAAATCATAATCATTATTTCATTATATCACTATGATTAAAATATGTTTATGTACATATGTGTTTGTACATTTGTTTTTTCTAAGTTTCTTAGATATTATAAAAAAAAACTTTTATTTATCTCTATGTAAATATTTTCAAAATAACTTTAGTTACCTAAACATTTTATGCTTACGTTTTTCTAACTATTCTTCTTCTTTTAAGAGTGCCTTCCCGACTTGCGAAGGTTGGCAGCTCGGGGGGCACTCGATATTCTGGTCTACTCCCTGATATTACGTAGTCAAGAATTTGTTTTTCGACCAACTTGTATTTTGTCCGCAACTTGTACCTGTCATGTCTCATGATATGACCCAGGTAGGCAACTTTAGAACTTTAACTTTCTAACTATTATGTAAATATATTTATATTCACAAAGTGATCTTAATATTACAAGAAACGCGGGCACTGAAAACGAAGGTTGCCGCGCAAACATTCAAAACTATACATATTCAATGCGCTCAGTACTACGGCGCTACGCGACTACGAGGGATCTACGAAAATCCAATCGTATTAAAACGTTGGAAAAAAATAAAAGAGTAGCAAAAGACAAGATTCCCCGAATAAACATAACAATTTCCGCTTCATCGCTTACCAACGCAACCAGACAAATTAAAGAACATTTTTCCCGACGAGCTCTCGCTCCCACTTAAAGCCTCCACCGGCTCCATAAAACTTAACTACATGCCGTAACCGCGACTAATTATTAGGGTGGGTTTACATAACGTATTTATGAGCTCGAGATTTAACGCCAGCGCGCTGCTCTCGGGTGGTCTGTTATCGTCCTATTAAAAAGTTGTCCTCTACAGACCAGTAAATAACATAATATGAACCGGCTATTTGACATACTGCAAACACTGCACAAATTCAGTTGTTATTTATTTTCATAGTTTCATAATTGCTGTCGCTTTAAATTTATAACTTATATTTAAAATTAGTTATTAAGTGTTGATTTACGTATGTATATGTGTATAGAAGGTACAGCTTAAACTAATATAAGCGATGTAAAATATTTAATAAATCATGTTTCAACATTTTTTTTATTATTCTTGATTATTTCAATATTTATTATTTCTAAATATAGAACACAGCTAACCAATGCACGCACGATATTGATGATAGGAACAAATACTAGTACAACTGGCAACTGGGTCTATCTAAGAAATAAAATCTACTTCTTCAATCCCCAATGCGTCCACCAATCAAACATGGAGAATTACGTCAACAGCCGTCAACTTTTTGGGAAGACAACATCGAACGGAGGACTGTTACGGAAAATTTAAATGACTTATTGCTGATGTAAGCTCAGCCATCAGTCAATTATCAATTTCGTTAACATTATCAAAACATATAGGTTAACGAAAGATTACTTCTAAACGATTTTCTTAGAATATAAAGAGCTTAATAGCGAATAGTTTATTTTTATTTGTGTAAAAATACAAGTATCGCGTTAAAATTTAAACTATAAAATTAATACTTTTGGAAAAGTCGCGGGCTACAATTCGTACATAAATATCAATCAATTAATCTGTGGTTAAATCCTTCCGCCTTTGGAGGATTTGACCACATGAGGAATGTAACAGTCAAAAACTGTTCTGATTGGTCAATGTATAGCCAATAACGTAGCTGTTTGTCACTTTTAATGATAGTTTTTATTAACAGACAGTTAATGATAATTTTTATTTTAGAACTAACACTTTAATCATTTTTCGTCAGAATCGCAATAATAAATTTGTAGGATGTAAATTTATTATACATATAGCCAAGTATAGCTGATGTTGACATGTCACGTGTCATGTATGTCCTACGTGTTTCTTCGGTTGTATTTAAAATTGAATATACAATATTTATCTCAATTTAAGAATTACTGACGTCGAATTCGTCAAAAGCAGTTCGTTAAACCTTAATTTGAGCTACAATAGCAATTTTATATTCAAATAACATGTTTTCTGAGTTAATACATTACAACTTCTTTACACGTACCACCACTCTGTGGAACCAGCTACCTTCGACGGTCTTTCCGAACCGATACGACATTGGCACCTTCAAAAAACACGCGTACACATACCTAAAAGGCCGGCAACGCTTCCGCGACTCCTGTGGTGTCTATGGGCGGCGTTGATTGCTTTCCATCAGGCGGCACGCTTGGTCGTTTTCCCTCCTATCCCATATAAAAAAACAACATTTTATGATTTTTACATCTGAATTATAATGTAAAGTAAATAAAAAAAAAACATTTTATAAGTAAAACTATAAAATAAATAAGCCTAAAAAAGAAATAAAAGTCCATCTTTGTAACGCTGAAATTTACCCAGAATGTCTATTCTGTATTTGAATGTTATGTCCCAGGAGTGTAAATGCGTGCCCTTAAGTTGGCATCGTGAAACGCAACACGTGTCGATGGAAGAGGGCAAAACAAAAGTGAGCGAGACGAAAGAATTAATGGTTACTACATTTATCATTTGAACATATATTATATATACCTTACATATACATATCCATGTATTATTAATTAAAAACAATCTTTTTTGTACTACTTATTTTAAGTAACAACGTTGATTAGACGATCACATTTCTATATGGCAGCTCAAATATTGAAAAGACGTGAATTTTAAATAAAAATATGTAATAAGTGGAGTTGAGAATTGGGTCTTCAGGAAAAAATCGGGAAGAAATTAGTTAGGTAATATTTATTATGGGATAGGAACGCAAACAAGAAAGCATGTCATGATGAAGAGCAATCAACGCTGCTCGTAGACGCCTGCCACACCAGGAGAGTTGTCGTCCTTTAAGAAATGTGTAAGGCTTGTTATTTGAAGGAATCAATATTGTAGTAGTTCGGAAATACCATTAAAAGTATCTGATTTCACATATCTAGCATTGAATTGTCACTCATCCAGACGATGTGGATGAAACTGTATATACCTTTTATATTTTACAGTACATATTTTATCTTTGCATAATGAACTTAGAAATTTATCGTTAGTTGGTAGTCGTTAGATACAATTGTTTGAAATCAGGCATCGAGCATTCTGCCTTGTTGCGGATGGATGGTGTTGCGGATTTATGTTAGTAATCATTTAACATAAATCGCTAATGATTCGCGTGTCTATTATGCAATAAAAATTGAATTCACATTTTAATCAATAATTATATTTATAAAAACTATAAATAAATATTTTTTAAAATTTAATTTTGTAAACATTAAAAAATTACGTTCTACAAGTATTAAGTAAACATTTCGACAAAAACCATTGTCGTAGATGCGAGTACACCAAGTTGGAACGTGTCGTTGTGTCTTGAAACAATATTTGCTGGCAACACTTGCAATTAAATTAAAACAAATATGTAATGTTTAATGCGGAATGAAAAGCGTGCAATGTTTAAAATAGCTGTTAAATAAAGTAATGGGAACTTTCACAAAATAAATATAAAAATAAAATAGCGATTATTGTACGCATGTTAAAATTAATACAAAACTACAGAAGTACAATGCTAGTACACAAGCGTATAAAATTAAAATGACATAATTGATCGTAATTTTAATTCATTTACAATTTTAGAATATGACATGTAAAGATTATTGTGTAGTATCGTGGATATTTATAGTTTATCTCATAGAATATAACAACACAGCAGGAATCCATGTGGCTTTTGTCACTTCGTAAGGCAAAATTTTAACTTACATGCAACTATGCCATGACCTTTAAGAAACTAGTTTTGTATACGAGAAGAATATGAGATGTATTAATCAGAAAAAGTATAACTTTTTGCTTCGTAAGCTTTATTTTACTTTAACTTTCAACACCAATAAAATATTGAAAGTTGAAGGGTTTTATTTCTCATCTTTAGCCCCGTACTATCTGGATTTCTATCTCATAGCTAATACAATAAGCTTGGGCTTCTTTCTAATGAGCTCAATTTTGTATGTATTTTTTATTTTAATATCATAACATGCAAAATATTATACACGACGTACTGAAAAGAAATAGCATTTGTATATTTTTTTAGTAAAGCACTTTTGATCTGGCACACACATTTTTTTATATACTTATTTACATACTATTTTTTACATACTTATTCAACATAAACTCTGTAAGGCTATGAAGGTCTCCGAATTATGACGTTCCATAACTTCATTTGAATAAAATGTTAAAATTCGTACAAAATATTAGATATATACGTTCATTTTAAACAAATTTTTATATTTATGTTTACACTTATGATTAGTATAGATCACGCTCTGGGATAAAACTTTTATTTTTGTCAATATACGAACAAATAAATGTAATGTTAACAAAACACTGTAACCGGCGCATAAGTTTCAACGAGTTCACGTTTCAATTAGTGATTTTGTTAGTTGTTTGCTATGCGAGTAATTAGTGCAGTGTTTACGTCACAGACACGGTTTTGAGATTATAAGTAAAAGTAATATAGCGGGATTTGATATAGAGGAGTAATATTGAGGCAGCAAGTTGTACGTTGCGGCCCGACAAGATTGCTCCGCGGGACGCGGCGCGACGGCGCTTTCAAACTTTAGATGTTTACACACCGCTCTGACGATGATACCCTCGCTAATTTCTGTATTTACGACACTTTCTTTGATACTTATTAAGAAAAACTTTCTTATCTCTCTTGATAAACTTTAATGCCGGAATCACTCGTTTGCAATTACTTTCTCGTGTTATTTATTCACTTTATTCAAATTTACTCGGAAAATAATTTACGTGAGAATTAACAAAAGCAGTATGAAAAGTTTTAGACTTAAGTATACATTTTAAAGAGATTTTGATACATCTTTGACATTATTTGGACTATTATTTTGTTGTATAAGTAAAATTTTAATTTATTTTCAATTACCTATTCATTATTTACTGAGGAAACATCATATTTCTGCTTTTACTTACTACAAGTCAGTCAGCTGTTTTTGTAATTAAAATTATTTTTATGTTCATAATTCAAATATAAAATAATTTTTGTTCACGTCATTGAAGATCCTTGTATCGACACTGTAACCTTCCTCCCCCTTGCATATGTTTCGTTTGAAAATATTCCAAACTTTTAAGTAACTAATAAAATTAATTACTTATTTAATATACGTGACCAAGAAAGTGATATTGATTTTTCTAAAGTTATATTTTTGAATATTTAATATGGCCTTTATATATGACTAATATATTGAATTTATGATTTATACTAAACTTCATATTTGATTATTTAGATATGTTCATATATAGATTCTGTGGACACCATATATGCTGTTTATTATATTATTTGTTTATACATTTTATTTATAAGGGTTTTAAATTAATTATGACGATCATCATAACACATCACAACACTTTAATTTGAAGATACTCTTAATCTATTCTTCTCGGTAAGTGCAACAGGCTGACATAGGCAATTATGCTCACGCTGCGATGTCCTGCTGACTATTCCACTGCGTCCAACTTCCTATAATATCGAAGCTACAATTGCATTTCAGTTTATATTCGATTTGGACCGAACCAATTTGAGTTTGATGCTGGTAAACTTTGCCGCCGCTTACTTAGTTGCAAAATGAAATTTCTTTGAGTTTGTTTTTCTTCATAACAAAAATAATTAAATATTGAGACAAGTTTATAGCTGTTTAATACGCTGTTGTATTTTAAAACGTTGAAGGATTTCTTTTTATTTTTAAACTATATGAATGATATTTTATTGACGGTGGTTTTAGAATATATTGATGAAAAGTAGTTAAGTTAATATTTATCCCATCTTAATTTTTATCCATATATGTATGTATATATATATATATATATATATATATATATATATATATATATATATATATATATATATATATATATATATATATATATATATATATATATATATATATATATATATATATATATATATATATTAGCCCACATATATGAGCCCACTCCAGAGCACGGGCCTTTCGATTTCTGGAGGAACGACCGTATTTGACCACACTTGTCCAATGCGGATTGGCGAGGTTACCAGACACGGAATAAATATCTGTAGGCCATACATATATTTATTCTGATGCTGGCATAGAACCCGCGACCATTGGCTCTGTCGGCGGCGGGGGGCCCGCTACTGAGCCGTTATTAATTAATTTAGAATTAGTATCTACTATACGTCAATATTTCAAAATGTAAATTTAAATATAATACTGTTGAAAAATCATTATCCAAAAGTTGTTTATGATATATTGTTCACCCTTAAAAATATTGGATACAGAAATATTATTGTATATAATATATATTTTGTATAATTATTGGATATATAAATATATTGCAATAATTCAATAGAAGTCCAAGCCATTATAATTGTCCGGTAAAAGCAGTTATAGTCCGGTATTGTTTTGAATTTCATCTTTTTTAATTTTCTGTCTTTATACTGGACGGCAACTGGAAATTGGAATTCGAACATAAATGACGCAGATATTTCTTTTTAAAAAATAAATAAAAGGGCAATATATCTAAGGCAGCTTAGATTCATTCATGTGGGTGTAACTTCTGCTTCTGCATATTTTTTTTGTTATTAAAGTTAGCTGATATATTTTTCTTTCATTAAGTTTGAAATTTGATGCATAGTTTTCTGTAAGTCTCCTATATGCATTGGTGGACTTAATGTATTATTATAAAGTCATTTTCTAGGCATTCTTCTGCTTACATATATATGTATGTAATACTTTACAAAATTGCTCGTGCTAATATTATTCCTAAATAAATGAATCATAAATGAAGCCTGTCTATTATGTCACAAAAATCTCGTATATCTAAGCATTTATGGTTAACTAACGATATCAAAACTCATAGGAAAATTATCAAATTTTGTGTTTGTCTGTCCGTATGGTCAAATCAAAGTAAATCAAACTCATTTTATTCCTTCAATTTGACTTTTTAATGTACTTTTAGAAATAATTTTTATTTGTATCCAATTTAGCCATGAATCTTGACCAATTCATTTTGAATAGTTACTTTCCTTATACAAGAAACTCCTGTTCAAAATGGTATGCTTCTAGATTCACTGATTTAACTGCGCTTTGTCTGTCAGACAGTCAGAGCCTGAGTTTTGTTTATTATATTTATTAAATAAATTTTGGCAGTAATTTGATATCTTTGTATTGTATTAATCTTTTTAATTTTCCTGAAGTATTTTTATATATTTATATACCCAGTATTTAGTATGTTTTTATAGTCAGCAGAAAATGCTATTAAAACTCTCATTCCTCTCTCCAGACTATATTTCGAGGTTGGCGCCGCTTTTACGTCCGTTAGTTTTGCTCTTCCCATAAAGCGCGTCTAGCCGAAAATAAGAACTACTACTGTTTACGTCATAATACGAAAATGCTTAGTTACGGCCTTCTGAAAGAACTGGGCCCAAATAAAATAATATTTATTATTTTAGTTCTTATTACGGAACTAAACAGATTGATTATTGATCATTGATATATATATAAACAAGTTTAATTGCGTAATAAATATGAATACAACTACGCTAATATTTTATAAAAATGTGGTTTTCTCATGTGTTGTTTTTCATTTTCTCAGATAAGTTTATTTACCTCGAGAAAGGAATAGCAAGTCTTAAATGATGGCGAAGTTAGTTAAACTGATTATGTAATCACTACCTGACTTTATAGCCAAGAATGTTTTTAAACGGGGATATCCACAACCCGAGCAGGGGTTTGAGTTCGAGTCTCGGGGATGAACCTCACTACTCGCGCAGCAACTCGAGTTGTTGCCCGAGAATGTTCCCCTTTCCGCCTACGGTCGCAAGGTCGGTTACCGTATCGAAACAATATTTTAAAGAACCACATTATGTTCATAAATTTTTGTTGAAATAAGAAGATCAAAGGTCACGGAAAAAGCATAGACCCTTTTACGTAATCAATTCTATAGATGAATATAACTAACTAACTTTGTTGGCGCAGCGACCTAAAATGGATCTTGGCCTCCGAACAGATGTTACGCCACTTTGCCCTGTCCTACGCCACCTCCTGCCAGTTTACAGACTTGAAAGTTGCGCAAGTCATCTTCAATCATGTCTCTCCAGCGGTACCTGGAGCGCCCCACAGGACGTCGTCCAGAATAGATATATATAATAATGATATATTTTTAATAGATGAATATATTTTTTAATTTTTTAATTGTGCCCTAATACCTGCACATTTCAAGATCTAATCGAGGTGCATGCATTGTTGCGAATTACTGGGACGGAAAAATAAAGGAGCCGCTGACACGAAAAGAAGAAGAAACCAATTTTATATCTAATCAATTTATATTAAACCATCCTCTGGTAATAGTTTATAATGTTAAGTGTTTGTGGAAATATAATTAAATGTAGCATCTACTTGTATTTATAAAGTCTTGACCGCCCACTCTAATTAATATACTGCGGCAAGCCGGACGTCAGTGTGTAACTGACCTAATTTAATCTAAGTTAAAGTAAGCTTGCATTTGAATTTCCGGCTGCACAATAAATTAAATAGCTTAACAGACATTCGAGTTAAAAGTTAGTTTTAGTTTGTTTTTATGGTAGTAAAATCACTATTATTATAAGCATAACTTAAAAATATACGTAAAATATATGTAATATATTATCCCATATATAATGGGTTGTATAAAAAATACCAAATCATTATTAAATATTTCTGAAAACTTTAAAAATTATGAGAAAACCATTAGAGACATATAAATTATAATTTATCATCTTATTATTTGCACATATTTAACAAAGTTAGCTAAGTAAATAAACGTAGCTATTAGCTCAAAGCTCTTTGCGGGAGCTTACGTTGGAAACTATTAATAGGAAAGTTATTTACGGTCCCTTTAATACTGCAAATGTTAATTTGTTATTGTATAACTTACATAAATGTACGGTTTAATTGTTACAACAATATTTCCTCTTGCACGGGTTTTTCACATTCTCCTAAAGGAAGATTCGTGAACATATGTGATAGATTGAATTTATCATAATTGGCCAATATTTAATAAATATATAATAAATATTGTAAATACTTTTAGATTGTTAAGGAAATAAAGGGCTTTATTTATTATTATAGTTGAATCTACTACAACAGATTTAATTCATATTATTTAAAGTAAGGAAACCATTTATATATTTATTATAAAGATATTCATTAATACTTTTATATTTATAAAAAAATAAAAGTAAGTAATTTCAAGGTATTGCAGTTAAACCACTTGAGTCTGAAGGGTGTGTGAATAGGGATTGTAAATAGCATTCGAGTATAACAAAAACCGCGTTGTTCCGACCCGGCCTGTGTTTCGTATGAAATCCTAAATTTTCTGCTCGACGGAACGGGAGCGGCGCCGGCCCGTCTCACTAATATACATATCTGGCAAATAAGCTAATTCCTGTGAAATATGGAGCCAATAGCCTTCCCGTGGTACATTTTGCTTAATCATTCGTGTATCTTCTATTCGCACTGTTGTAAGAGAATTGCAAACTCATTTACAAGTATTCAATTGATAAATCCTTTATAGTATAATAATGAAAATTATACTCTACACACTTACAACCGCACATTAAGATTGCTAGGTTGTAGGTGTCGCTGTGTGGTGGGTTGAAATAAATCAGTTGGTTGTAAAACTATTTATCCTGATGCGGCAATCGGACCTACGATCCTTAGCTCGTTATTTTTAAATAACGAAAGACGTACGACTAAAATATAAGCATTGTGAATAAAAATGAATCCATTAGAAAAAACATGTTCTTTTTGGATATTTCTATAACAGTCTTAAAAGCAAAAACAAAAAAATACGCCAAGGCCTTTTGTTATTGATACGCAGTAAACGATTTGCGATTTCCGATGGCGGGACTTGTGGTGAGTGCTGTCCTTAGTAAGCGGACGTTCGAGCATTATACCCGCTACGTAATTATTATCGATGTCACAATTTACGTGGCATTTAAAAGCATAGCTACACTGGCTCGGTGGCAAAAATTCCGCTTTCGGAGTTAATAGTCCTGTATTCGATTCCCACATTGGGGTAAATATATGTATAGCATTACATATATTTATATAAATATATTTAATATTCGAGGATGGGCGTCCCGTCCAATTCGCTTGATATATGCATGATAAATTAACGATTATTTCTCCAGAAATTGGGAGGCGCTGTGTCGTGGAACATATGTGGGCTGTAAAAAAAAATTGTTTGGAATTCAGCTGTAGAATTTCGGTTCGAAATTTAAATATTCGTTTTCTTGGTTGATGCGTGACGCGAACAAAAACGGTTTTCGGTTGCAAGCTCGGAGCGTCAGTTAATGGACGAATGGTGCTCTGCAGAGCGGTTTATCACGATCACAATAAATCTGGGCTTAAACCTAAAGCACACTCCTGTTCTTGAACATTGGAAAATTTCATAAGTAGTCTACTACCTAACTCAAATCTCAGTTAACTGCGATATAAGAAGCTATTTTGAAAGCTTTAATCTTTCATTAACTTTATGGAGATTTTTATGATACCATTAAATCTTGAATGATGTGTCAGGTTTTCATTTCCACTCAGCATTAATTTTCAAAATTTGAAGTATTTTAATAACACATAAACTAATAAAATTTATGTTTAAAGTATATAAATATATTATATTTTTCATGTGATGTTATTTATTTTAATGCTTCTTGAAACTCTCCTTAATGTCTATATTGATAAATTTTTTGTATAACTCATAATTTGGGAAGAGTGCAGAACTAAGTTCCATAAAACGCAACATTTCGAATCGCATTGACAATGCAAAAACAAAACATTCCCAAAACATACAACCTTTAATATTCTACTCCAACTAACTTAACTCCCAAAACTGAGACTTCCAATTGGGCGAAAGCTATTTAACATCAGGTGCGTATTTTTACGCCAGAAATCGCACTCTTTTGAATAATACATACACCAAGCTATTCCTTTTAAATTTTTCAACTTTAATAGTTTTTTTAATTTCAATTTCACACATAGCGCGCCTGTGGATTACAGTACCGCTTTTAAGCCGAGACGAGTGAATTTTTCCGATCGGCTCGGCAACTCTAGCGTAGAAATTTTGATGGGCCATTATTACACAGTCCGTTTGATACGTATTGTGTGCCAGTGTTCGCCGTAAACATCGTTTACCGATTGCTCCGCTACACAAGACTAAATTTATTACGTGAAGAAAGGGAAGATGCATCCCCGTACCTATGCACGCTCGACGCTGTCATCTCATCAACTGTCACTTCAACCGAACTCCGGCACAGTGGAGCTCCAAGTAGACGTCACCGTAACGAGACGCGGCACGTTCTGCCGACTGCCAGCGAGATAATGGGTGCGCACTCACCTGGAAACACGCTCGGGCTGTTTTATATTTCATAGTTGTACCCTGCTGTGGCCAGCGCATCCAATTAACTTCAGTTGTTCGCCGCACCGTTTGTAATGTACAGTGAAATATCGAGGGCTTGATGAGTGCCCGCCCGCCTCTGCACTGCGCTCAGACTGTCTTTATGACCTGCATGCTTTTACACATTATGAAATGTGTTATTTAATAAAACGTTCCTCGTTTATAACGCGTCGCGCGCTAATTAAAATTTCGAAATTAATTGTGGGCATCGCGATCGCTTTTTAAACTTCATCACTTTTAAATGCATCCTATATTTAATGGGATTAAGTTAAATATAATATTATTTTGAAATCAAAATATAATATATTGGAATAACGGCGAATGGACTTCAGAACTACCTTCTCTGCTCTATTTTATATTTTAGTAAATATTAATCTAATATTAGGTATATTAACAATAGAAAAATTCTACTCTTTTATTTTATTTTAAATTATCTGTGACCCGGCGATGCGATGTAATGCTACTTAATTTAAAGAAAGTGTATGCATGTAACAAGCAGATAATATATGAACTGCCCTTAAATTTATAATACCTATGAACTCGCATGCCACCTATTGTAATAATCGTTATACTAATTCAAAAATTGTCCAAAGTGCCACCAAATATTTAACTAAATTTCATTATAACTCGATGAATCCTTTAGGAGCGTATATGAGACAAATAAACATACATTTCAAACGTTTCGATACTTCAAGAATTTGGCTTCTTAAATATCGTTTATCTACTGCTGTACAATCTCGCATAATTTCATTCGTTGGTCACATTTATAGGCGAGACAGCGACTCTATACAGCTTATCGTCGTTCAGATTATTGCATGTACGATTAATGACAATACCTCGCGGGAACAATGCTTTGGACCAAATCAAATTTACTGTGGAATATCCCGAGCAAAAGTATACCTCCATGACAGCTAGCAGAAAAAAATGGTCAAGCAACGTTAAACAAATCAGACCTGTTCCTTCCGATACTAGTTAATGACCACGACCGCTCCGTAAAAAGCCTTACGTAATAGGAGAAGAAATATATATCAATTATATGAAACATTTGCAAAGTGGTAGAGCCACGCTGCAGACGAATAGTTTATCAAGAATGGCATAATATTTGTCTGTAGCATGAATGGGCCGGCTCGCTAGCATCTGAGTGGTAGCTTAGCTACCGCGCTTCGTACGGTTAGCAGCCGAGTTTTGGAGGCCCAACACACTCTTCCTCCCTCTACACCCTCCCCCTCCCATTCCCACCACCATAATGACACTTTCCTTAAAGGTCGGCAACGCTTACGCCCTGCCTATGGCACGTGACACGCCTCCTCGTTTGCCTTCCTATTCCATAAAAAATATTTAAACTCTAACATAAAATTTCACCTTTTCAAGTAAAAGGCAATATCAAAGGTTCAGTGATTTGTAATGCAGAATGTATATCGAGTTGCAACGCCATCAATCCGTAAGTGAATCTCGGGGCGTGCACGTCGCAGCTGCAACTGATATCACCTGACGAAGTCGTTTGTACCCGTCCGCCTTGGATTAGGCTCCGGCTATATGCGCTCAAATCGACACTATAAATTTACGATCACGAATTTTACATTAAACTCAGCGGATCGTTGGCTGTTGAGAAACCAAACCACATCATTATATAACATAGTTATTCGAACTTAATATGCATAAACCCTTATAATGCAATAGAATATTAACTGGCAAAAGAAATTAACGTTGCTGATGTGGCTGGAAAGGTCGGTAGGGGTAGACCAAGGTCAAGAGTACCCTTAACCGACGAGCTTGCATGAGGAGTGTGATGAATGTGAAGGAAGCAAGGAAAGTATGCCAAGATCGTAGCAGATGGAGATCTGTGATCTTTGCCTATATCTACGGGAAACGGTCGTGACGGTATGTATGTATAAGTATCCAAAAACTTATTGATAATTTTCGCTGTTACGTACAATACCAGTTGTTGTAATCTTTAAACTTGGTAATCCAATTGTATCAAGTTTCCCTTTGTCTCGGAATTGAAATCGGATGCGAGTCATATAGCTTTCGATTTGACGGGTACTGCATTATTGCTTATATTTGACGATAGTTTGATTTAGTGGTTAGTGTCTGACTTTTAAACCGAAGGTTTTGTGTTCAAATCCTGTTTAAAACTAAAACATTGTTTAAAAAATGAACATAAATTTCCAGATGCATAGTAAATGGTGTCTTATATCCCGAAAATATTATATCTTAATTCTCTTCTAATTGTGATGAAAACTAAGTCGTTACAATTGATAATGTCCTCCATTGGATGGAAGAGTAATTTAATTGTAAGCGCATATATTTAAAGCACTTAAATATCCTGTTTATTTGAAACTTCTGGGTATTTTCAAAAGTGGTTCTTCTTCTTTTCTTTTGTTCCTTTAATCATGAGGATCGTGACACAAAAGGTAGGTGGCACCATCTCGGTGTGAATTTCTCAACACTAGTCGACCGTGTCGTGCATCACTCGCACAGTTTTTTATATTGACATCTGTATTTGGTATCCTCATCGCGTCGGACTTTGACCACAAACCCTTGTGCCAACTACAATCCCTAGAATAATTTCGCATTCCAGGTTTTCGGGCTCTTTCCTAATGATGTAGCTTAATTATCTTAGGACGCGACGTGTGACAAATATAGATGACGGGTATCTACGGAAAAGAAGTTACCGCAACCCAAATAAGGTAGAATAACATGATTGTTGATTATTATAGTATTTTTTTGTTTATTATTACATATACATATTGTCACACCTGTTTCTCGTAGAGAAATGCAGAAACCACAGATCTCCATCTGCTACGATCTCGGCATACTTTCCTTGTTTCCTCCACACTCATCACTCTCCTCATGCAAACCCGCCAGTTAAGGGTACTCTTTCAATATCAATATCAATATCAGCCCGCGGCAGTCCACTGCTGGACATAGGCCTCACCCAAGGCGCGCCACCTAGCCCGATCAATAGGAGAGTACTCTTTACTTGGCCTTTATAGATAGCATTTTACTGTGCTACGTACGGTAGGGAAGCGATTCGGAGGCTAAATTTGTTTCCTTTCTCTATTTTCTTCATCCCTTCCTATTCTTCCCCTTCCGTTAATTCCTTTGTACAGTCCCTATGTTTCCCACATAAGTAAATTTAAGAATATAGTATCCGTACTATGACTAAGCGCTAACATATATTGTAATAGTGAAGCGAATTACTACGCGCTACAAGTTTTCGCCAATAATTCATAATTTCTTATAATTGAAGTCCGTTACTTACCTACAAATACAATCAGCCAATAGGTCAAATGTTAAACATTGCGATTACAATCAAGTGTCGTATCGCTCTACAATTAAAGTATAGAATTGAATCACATTTTCCTAGCACAAGCACTATAAGATTACTTAGAATCCAGAAGTGGAACGTAAAAGGAATTTAAATGAAGAAATATGTAATGCATTATAAGAGTATTATTTTGATTTTTTCCTTCATGTGTGTTATTTTGACTTTTAGACATTTAATATTTCCGGTGTAATTGCATATAAGATGGAAAAGTTAACGAGCTAACGTATCAAAGGCTCAATATATTTTGTTTGCATAAAGGAAAGCGGTGGCTGCCACACGGGACGGCGGAGTTTCCCCAAGTATCCGCCGGGAGACCTTCACGTAACGAAAACATTTTTCATAAAGCCTCTACAACATACTTGATACGTAATTTATGGAGACAGCGTCCGCAACTGGCGCTCCTTTAATGTTGATTAGAAAATCTTCAATGAGGAAAGCTTTTGAATTAACGTGAATACGTCAAGATTGTTCATAAATCGTCCAAATTTTAACTCAAGGGACTGTTTGTAAACGTGTTTGATACAGTATTTCGTAAATATACACTATTTTGTAATAAACAAAGTTCCTTTCGAAGTTATCACCACTCCCTTTCTATCATTTGGAATATTTTCGTTGTTTGTCGTGCTGGGAGATTGGACGCATCATCACAGAATAATTTCATGTTGGCCTTAATTCGAAATGAAGAAATCCACTGGAAAATCAAAATACGGTGACTAATTTTTTTATAGATTACATTCTTCATAGCTTCATGTTATGAAATTGGAAGGATTTTGTTAGAACCTTTTGCCTTTGTCCAGCATGGGCTGTTACGGCTCAATGGATGAAGATAGAAAACTATTAAAAGAGACCTACACCTTCAACCCTGAACGCGAATTTCTTTATTTGTGATCCTTAGTAACGAGCAATAACAATGTATCAGCGGAAATAAACAGACTAATTTTTTGCAGCAAATACATCTTTCTTTGGACTGCTACGATATTTTCGCTTAAAACTAGTCGCGAGAAGTATTAAAATAATTCTGAAGACCTTACTGAGACTCATATTGACATACGGCTCGGAGTGTGGGGTGCTGACTAAAGAAGACTAAAAATCTATGCTTATCTTTGAGAGAAAAAGTTTAAAGCGTATATTTTTAGTCCTATATTGGAAAATGAGCAACGGCGTACACTTTACAACCACAAGTTTTATGAGCTGTACAATGAGCTCAACGTCGTCAAAAGCTTCAAAATTGGCCGCCTTCGTTGAGGAGCTGGAGAGAAAAAGCTAAAATAAGTTCCGATTGGAAAATGTACTATCTTGAGAACTTGAAGTTAGACTAAAAGTACAAAAATAGCTCTCACTTGTACACAAAAACATATTATGACGAAGTAATACCGCCTTAATCCAAGATAAAACTATCCAAGTTTTCCGCAGTCAGCCTGATTAGATACATTATCTTCTGGTCTTGATGCTCGGCACTTTCATTCATATTACGAAACAAGGATGTATGTATGTAACATAATTTATATTACATATTATGTCATTTATGGCTGCTCTGATATCGGACAAATAAGAAATGCGGTAGTAGATTACCAAAAACATAACTTAATCACTTTTGAAAAATCAAAATTTTATAAAAGCTTCATTTCTCAGAAGTTGATTTTAAGTTGATTAAACATGTTAGTTTAATAATTTTTGTGTGGTTTCCAACATAGAATTGGACTCATTTTCCCGTGAATGTTCGACAAGGCGATCATGAGAACAAATACCAGTGGACGGGCCAGCAGTGTCTACCTGAATAAAAAAAAAAACAATTTGCGATCCCCAATCTCATTGCTAAAGGGATTACAGTAACATCCCTTACTTGTGAAGGAGGCCAAAGTCAAACATTGTTATAGTTATACATTGAAGATAATGTTAATGTGTATATGTAACAATTTTAATCCCTACACTCTATATGAGGACTATGAAAGTTTTCAATTTTAATAAGATGATCTTGGATAGTTTTTTCATTTTTATTTCAAGCTCTCTTAATTATAAATCGCTTGTGCTGTGGCACGCTGCCAGCTTTCCATTATGATTTCTTTTTCTCTGTTAATTAAGAATTGAATTCATCATTTAAAGCTTAATAGGAACAGTTGCCAAATGTTGTATTCGAAGGGTTGTTGACTGCTCTTTGTTCACTAGTACAGGTAGCTTTTGGCGTTCTCTTTTTGTTCTCATTTTGACATACATCAACTTTATATGAACAAAAATCACCCCAAGTAAATTTGTAGATATTTTGATAGTAAGCATTATCACTTTGACTGATTTTAAAAACTTTTAAACCCTTTAGAATTATTTTTTTTAAGTTTAATTCACTAATTTTAATACACTAAAATAAAGCAACTATTAAAATATTTTCATTTTTGAAAAAATATATTTTATTATATTTTTTCATTTTATTTTATTATATTTTTTAAACATTACATTGCACTAGTCATGACTAGTTCACTGTGATGTTGTAGTAGTAAACTCAAGTTATCCGAATGAGTGTGCGCCTCTTTATGATATTTCTTCTAAACTAAGTTATTTTAGTAACGTAAGTTATTTTTCTATTCTACAACTACTAATCTTTTTTTTTTTTCAAAAGAAATGTCGCTACATTTATGACATTTCTCAGCACGAATCTTGATCTCCTCGTTTTATATTCGTATCTTTAGTATATTTATAATTTCTTTACTTTGTTGTTGTCAAAATTTTAATGTATATTATGAAACTTTAAAAAGCAAAGAAAGATAAAGACTGAGTTTACCAACTTACCTGTTCACTGCGATACTTCAGTACAGCCACCTCGTCCGTATGTAACACCTGAGTTTCGAAGGCAAGCATTCGACAGCTTACACAATCTTCATCATCCTGGTACGTCAGCTACAGTACGACTGGTCACTCAAAGATTCATCTGGCCAGGGATTCGTAAAGACTGTAGAGAGTGGAGTAGAGAGTGTTTACACTGCCAAAGATGCAAAATCACGTCGGGGTCACCAAAATATGTGGGCAGTATTATCTGAATTATTTGAATTGGAAAGACAGAAAACTATGTTTCCAATAGCAACCGAAAAACAATCAAGATAGATGTAATAAAAAATGACTTATGCGTATTTTTGTTACGCCACAAGCTAAATATTCGATGCTTATATTTCTATAATAATTTTTAATAATATTTCAAAGGCTTGTTATTTATAATATGTTTTTACATCAAGTGTGTTACTTATTATAATCAGCTCCACGTTACATTTAAAATGTAAGTCCGTAAAGTATTTAACAAAATCAGACGGATTGTGTAAACCAGAAATCGTTCCGTTATGTAATCAGATTGTAATTAATTTTAATTGTAACTTAATATAATACGTATCACGGGCTTAAAGGAAAATTACTTTTATTTTGTGCGTCTCATACTTTTGAGGCTAATTGGCAATATAAGCAGGTGAAGTTTTCCCAAAGTAATTTTATATGTTGAAATTAGTCTATTATCGCGTACATGAGTGTCGGAGTAACGTAATTGGGGTAAACTTAATGAGAATTTGTTTGGCAGCTAATTAAAAATACATGCATAAGATGAGCGTAGTAAGGTTACCGCTCATTGTAAACATATTGAGTTACTCCATTTAATACATTAATCTTAACTAACTTTACATAATTCAGAGAAATTTTCGAACTTTATATTATTTAATTGCTTTAGTATAATTGTTACATAATAGTTAAGTCTTATGTAATAAGTACTGTCCTTATATAATAATGATTGAAATTAAAATAATAAATTAAAGTACTAAGAATGATTATATTTGTTAGAAGAGTTAAAAAATTACACTAACAACTTTTTTGCTATTTTTCTGATGAGTGCATTTTAAGACATAGTTTTTTTATTGCAGCAAATTATCGAAGTTAATAAAAGTTTAGTAAACTTTTTTTTTCACAAAAAATGTCAATCAAATATTTTTAGCAACTTTTGTTTGCCACTTATTATATTATTATATTATATTTTATTATTTTTATTACATTTTACTACAACTTCTTTATTAACTTAACAATAAAATACTTATTGCCTCTACAAAAATGTTTAAGTTTGAAAAAAAAGCACTAATAATGTAAGATACTCCAATTTATTACAGAAGTAATCAATTTAATATTTTAAATCTTTTCTGTTTTACTAACCACCTTGCTTTTCAAATTAAAGTAATTTAAAAAAAATGTAAAGAAAAATAAAAAAAAGGCGCCGTCGATTGTGATCTTTTTGAGAGAGTCATTTAAATAAGTACTTCGAAGTAATTTAACCTTAGAGGCTCTATTTAGTCAGGCGACTTAACTACATAATGTTAATTAGATAATTTGATACCGAAATTAAGAGAGAAACTCAAGTAAAGACTTATCTCCTATTTGTTGTGTGCTAACATAAAACATAGCTCGTGAAAAGAGCCGGTATTTTATTAGCGGCTATTACCGGGCTTTCGTTAAGCCTAAGAGAGTCCGTTATACTTAATTTAAAGTACATATTTTGCGAATTTAAAATCAACACTTTGTTTTATACCTGAAAATAAACGTAACCGTTATCTAAATAAACCCAGTTCCGGATAGTTTTATTTTGTAACTGTGAGTCGCTGGTTAAATTTCACATTAGTATTTACTATTATATATCACTGCCCCTTATTGGTTATAAGGGGCAGTCATACATCCCCCGTTAATCTACAATTTTTTTTCACTCTTGTGAGTGAAACGAATTAATCTCAAAAACGATTCATTTTTTTCCAACTCTAACAATGTATCAAACATCTCTTTAGTTTAGCAAATATAGTATACATGGTGGCTTATTTCGGAATCCTATCCATTATGCAAAGTATAAGAGAAACTGAATAATATGGGAATACATTGACAAATATAAGGAAAGTGGACAATATTCCAAAATATTTTTTTCTTTCTTTTATCGTAATAAAATTGTATACAAAAAAACTCATTTCAGTATAATATGAGTATGTGATATTATTTCACACAGACATCATTATTTCCAATGTGTTAATTGTAATGGCGTCGGGAGAATAACAGATTAAAATATGGTATCAAGTGTGAAATGGGGACGCGAGCACGATCGCAGGCAGAGATAACGCAACCACGGCTAATAGCTAATAAATTAACATACAACCGATGAATGCATGCATATGCATATAATACACAAACTGTGCTTGTCATTTTATCTCCGCATAATATTATTATATAATGTGAATTTATAACGTAATGTGAATGTTTCAATAATATCAACTTGCAGTAGTTCATTGTTTACCAGTTTCGCTATCAATTATTCGCGGGGGTTGCCAAGCACCAGATAATGTAAAAGCTGAAACTATAAAAATCAGTTTTTTGATATTTCTATAACATTTACTCATATACACTTACAAATTCTGATAATGAAGACTACAATATGTGTATGTAAAAGAAGAGCAAACGGATCACCTAATGGTGAAAAATCACCACCCTTTACGGTCTTATGTTATTCAAGTATCAATTCCGCATCGTTGGTAACAAGGAGGTAAACAAGGAGGGGAGGTTAGGCCTACGCCTTATCACTCGATATTCTACGAGAGTTCCCATGTGGTACCTGTCCGGCCATGTGGTATGGTAAAGTTCATACTCTATGTATAGCTTTTGTTTAAAGCGTGGTCCTATCACAGGGATAAGAAATAAAAAAAGAACTATCATCCTAGTATACACAAATCCTTTCTTCGTACGAAAAGTATTAGAAAATTATTTACCATAATTTTCCTATAAATATAAAAATCTTGCAGTATGATTTCCAGCGTAGAATAGAGCCTCTCCGATTCTTCCCGTGGGCGTCGTAGAAGGCGACTATCGAGCAAATGTCAGTAGATAGGCAACAAAGCCTATGCGCCTACCAAACGTTGGGTTACGGTAATAATCAAATATAAGCCAACCAATATCCTCCAGTGCACTTTTATGGCTGTAATAATGTATGTTGATGAGAAATTGTTTTTAAACAATTTACTGTAAAGAATCCTTCGGCGTGGCACTTTTTAGATTGGCTCAATTTACGACAGTTATGTGCTACATCGATCCTTGATTATGTACCACCTAACTAATAATTGAACGTTAACTAAAAATTTCTTTGCAAGTTGAACAAGTTATCTGATAATTTGGATTATCTATATGTTTGATGCCGAATCAACCATGGATTCAAACTTTTAAAGTTTTAGTATTATTTAGTAAAATAATTAAAAGTTTCTAATGCAGTGATGGTATAATAGTACAATTTTGTTTTGATGCACAGTCACAGAATACAAAATTAAGTTTAAATAAAACCTCAAAAAATATATTTTTATTTAGCATTATACATATAATAGATTCAAAGGTGTTTTTAATACTATTCATTTTAACACGTGCGATAACATGAAGTAGTACTATGCCGCCCTCAATCTGTCTGTGACGTCATCCGCGCGGAAAAAATGTACATTCACTGTTCCCCATCCGTGCAGGTAAAGTCAACACATTCCATGTTCCGTGAGTTTTGTGGAGAAATTTTTGTTCTCCAATGTGTGAAGCCTTCACAAACCCACACTACCGTGTGGCTCCCTCGCTTTTATTTTGGAAATATTTGAAAACACATTTGGCATTTGTAGTTAAACATTGGAACTAAATTCTCGACGGTTGGCGTGGAACATCGCTATTGTTGTACAGTAATAAGCATTGTTTCGCTACAGGTAACACGCGATACTTACCGCTGCCCTTATCGTGAAATAATACTTTTTCTTTCAAAAAGCTTTGCGATATTTATTTTTTGATGTTTTTATTCATTTTCAATAACTATAATAATATTTATTTACTCGTTATAGTGTCTTTTTATCTGCTGTTCACAAGACCCTTCCATTTCTGAAGAAATAGTTATTCACTGACCTCGCTTGTCCAAGGGGAATTGATGAGACATCCACTCTAATAAATGACTAAAATGTTCTATAGACAACACATACATACATATATTTATTCCGAAAATCAAACCCATAACCATTGACTCTGAAAACGGTAACTTTGCTACAGCCATTTAGGTCTTGAAACTTTTAATTGATTTATACTTAGTACATTCCATAACATAGTAAATTTATGATAGAGATTCTAATAAGGAAACTATTTCCTATCTATTGTACATACATAAAAGGTTCATTTACGAATACAAAAATTTTAAATGGAAGTAACATAAAAATTATTTTATTATTGCTATAGAATTTTTTTCCTTTGGCATAAATAAATGTAAAAGGCATATTACAACATAAGTACATAATTACAATATAAATTAGTTTTTCACGAGCTTTCGATAAATGATTGTAAAAACATTCAATAAAAGAAATCATTCTAAACCCAAAACTTTATTTTCAAAACATCATTTTAATAAAAAGAATTTTTTGCTTTATAAGCGCTAGGCCCGTGTGTCTTCTGCCCCGTTGTCCATTTGGAATTTTACGAGTAGTTCAACGGGGAAAAGACTCAAATTTATGTTCATTTTCAATTAAAATTATTTCCATAAGAACACTACAAGCATATTTACTGAACAACGTTAAAGCAGCGAATATTTATTTTTATGTACAACATCTCAGTATTTATAATTGAAAGGTACATTTAGCACGATATTTATACTAATTATATTTGGGAGTTCAATGAACGTTAACTATTATACTTTATTTTACCGAATGCTTACTAGTTTCGAAAGGCATGTTATAAATTTTATACCAAGATTACTGACATATATATATATATATATATATATATATATATATATATATATATATATATATATATATATATATATATATATATATATATATATATATATATATATATATATATATAAATGGAGACTATTTCGTAAGTCTCGCTAAAACTCAAAAACGGCTCGACCGATTTGAATATTTTGTTTTGTTATTTGTTTGTATTATATGTAAATTATATGAAAACATACAAGAATAGGTTGAAAAATGAAAAATTATTGTTCTTCCTTTTACTTCTTATTACTTTCAATAGATGGCATTGGTGACGGCTTTATCGTCCAAATGATGTGTTGCTATATAAAACTCGTTTCTTTTGTGCAATTTTAAAAAGTATTACATGCCTTAATACTAACATACCATGAGAAGATAAAGAAATACAGGAGAACATAAATTGTAGGTGAAATGAAATACTACGTTAAATTACTTTTCGCTAGTACGATTTGTTCGTAAAATTCCATGTATTAAACATCATTAAATATAAGCAACACTTTTTCAACTGTAGCTCTTCCGTTGACTTACAAACGTGTTGTTCGCACTAAAAGAGAGAATATTTAGAATTAAAAAAATGGAAATGTAATTATTATTTATAAATAAAACATTCTATTACTTAGTCTTTCTCCAAGCACAAATGCTTATTTCTTGTATGTTACTTTGTAATTTTTGGTATAAAATAGGGTCACCCTATTTCTTTCTATGGATCATCTTTCTACGAAGCGATCTGGCCTTTGTTTATACGAACTCAAACTGGGCGTAAAGGAACTCAATTATGTCCTATCGTATATCCCTGACTGTCAACCTCGTGGTTGACTATCAAAGCGATAGGACATCCTGCGGGACAATGAAAGAGGGATTTACAAGCAATGGATGGCAATAACCATCTTCGAAAAAAGACGAAGTTTAAATTGTTAATGCTGGTAATGGACAGCAGAAGGCCGGTTTCACTTCCGGTGTTCAGTAGTGGAGTAGACTGTTGATAACAATGAAACTTAAAACATCGCTTTTTGTTTTTTTAGACAGTCTAATTTTTTTTTTACAAAATCAGTGAAATTGGATAATACCAGTATATTTCATATTATATAAAAATAGATTTTAAAAAGTAAGAAAAAAATTAGCCTTTTTTATGTTTATATACATATATAAACATAAAAAAATAATTATGTAATTTAATATTTATTCCAAAAATGTTCATCTTTTTGAAAAATTGACGTATAAACATTACAATAAAACCAATTGTAGCCATTAACATAAAAAAACTAAAACAAAAAATTAACACCCTTACTTTGATTGTATTAGTTTTGTTGACATGATAATTTTAGACGAGGGGAACAATAAGGCAAGCGAACAAGATATGGCGGCACGGTGGTTCTTGATTTACGTGAGCGCCAGCAACACTAATTAACACGGAGATTAATTAGTATTGCAAGCCTTAAGTCGGGCTAAGCTGTAACACGCCTTCAATTTTGTCTGTTATCCTCTGGCCATCTTGTTCTCTTGGAAGTCATCACTTACACTTTGACGGCCGCCCATTTGCTTAATTGACGCTATTTAGTGATGTTATTTTACTTTTAATTGACTTTTATAAGCAAGATTTTTCATTCATAACACAAGAAAAGTTTCAAATCAGAAAACTTGCTTACCTGGGTCATTTTATAAAACATTATAGGTACAAATGTTTCAACTAACATTGGTGGAAAATGTCAGAGCCAAAAAACTGTTGCTCGACAAGTGTTACTATGCTACTTAGACGGAAGAGTTTACATATGTTCTCATACCCATAAAACACATGTACTGTTCTTAAATTACCTGCACTCTCTCGCATTTTTCCGAGTGTTTCAACAATAACTTACCAAAGTTTCATTGCAATAAGATGAATGGCATACATACATACATAACGTCACGCCTGCTCCCGTAGCGGTAAGCAGAGACCAAAGATCTCCGTTGGCTATGTTGATCTCGGCATACTCGCCTTGCTTTTTCCACACTCTACTCTCTCCTCATGCATCAGATGAATAGTTAAGAAATTAATAAGAAATAAATATTTATAGGCCCTGGCCACCTCCCCCCTCAGTCTAGTAGAGGAAGGGTATCTAGCAGTGGACTACCTCAGCCTGTTGATTAATCATACACAGACATATACATATAAGATATAATTAAAAATTATTATATCGCTTCCTTAATATTTTGTTTCTATTTTCTTAATTGTAGAATCTGACGAATAAGAATAAGAGCATAATTATTTCTTTATTTAGTACAAAAAGACATTTAAACTCTATTTATTTTTGTGTTTCAGTTTTTTATTGATTAGTTTTCTCTATATCACTGATTACAAATTGGTTAATATAATGCAGGCACTGTGATGCGAACCGGTTAAACCGATTTAAACTGGGGAATGCTCGCAAGTATAAAAAAAATAATAAAAAAACAGAAAAAAAAATTAAATGAGATTGGTTAATGAGAAAGTATTACACACTGTAAAGCTTACAAAACTACATCAATATCAATACTATTGATGTAGATAATTAATACAAAAGCAATTTTCTCATTAGTTTAGAATGGATAATACAGATCAGGTTAATTATGCATACGAAAGCAAATGTAATCTAATTCAGTAATGGTTGAATAAATAAACATAGCCACTAAGATTCCGTTCGTTCGAGCGTGTCGCGTTAAACGTCACTCGGAGTAATTATTTCGCTTCAACCAGCAATCGACTCAAGCCGTGGATTACAAACCGCGCCTGTTTATCAGCCGTTGAACCGATTGCTTTTCGCATCGTGTACGTACTCAATTCACGGCCTATGTAGATAATAGGGCGTTCATTCACCTGGAAATATCCCAATATATTTTGGGGAGCACGTAAATATTTTCATCGCGGCAGGATTGTGGTCAGTGCATCCAATTAATACAAGCGCCATTTATAATCGACTCTTCTGTAAAAATAATTGTTTTTGGCTACAATGAGAGCATATTTTTATCATAAGATTTCATACAGGTATTGTAGACACACGCGCACATTCACATACTATGTGTGTCTATATTATTAATAATAAATTTTTATTATTAATATATTTATCTTTTTTTAATAATATAATACCTATAAAAACAAACACTACACCAGTATATTATTAGGGTTGTTAATCCTTCCTTCCGGAATAAACCAAGCCAACCAAGGATTTAGGCATTGTAGGCTGTGTTTAGAATTTTGAATTTAACCCACTTACCTACATTAACTTGGAGAGATAGGTCTCCAAATTTTTACCACTAAGTCCATTCACAGAGACTACTATGGGCATAATGACTGGAATCAACATGCTACATGGCGGAAATCACATGCGCGAGGTTAATGTAATGAAAGTTTATTATTATTACTTGAATATCGATATTCCGTTGCTGCAGTAATTAACATCATTTAAATGTTTAAAATGGTTTCAAGTCAATCTATTATTGCTGAGTGGTTCTCTATATAGATAGAAATATATTTTTACCAAAAACCAAGTTATACAATTATTGATTGTAATATTTATATATTACAATCAATTATTATAGACGGTCTTATCGCTAATAGCGATTACTTCCAGATAACCGTAGGATAGACACAGTGTTAAAAAATAATTCGATGTAGGGTGGTGTTAAATTATCGTTATAATGATAAAGAAGAGAAAAAAATATTAATATAAATATAAAAGCAAATATATAAACATATACTTAGACAAACACACATTTTTATTGCGGCAATACCTCACTACAAACTGTTACTGGCTTGCGCTTATAATCTTCTTCTATGTCGCCATGCTCTTGGCAGAGCAGTCGTGGTCATTATATATGGTGGTGATTTATTTAACCAGACGCTGCCCTTCATCTCTCATGGCTGCCTTCTTCATGCATTCATGTAGGGGGTAATTGAGAGCGATTTCATCTAATCCATCCACCGCATTGGAAATGGCAGTCTTCCACTTTTCCCTGCACTTCCAGGCGCTCGATAGTGTTAAGGTGATCAATATTTCCTTGACTGAAACTCTTTTGGGTTAGTTGATCGAATTCTCTTGAATTCTAGTCATGTTCAAAAAAGTCTTTATATAAAAAAATGTTCTTTTAGTTACTTTTCTATAAAATAAAACAACTAAAACGAATAAGACCAAGCAAACTTTCCATGAAATCCAGGATGAATTTTAGGCAAGTAGGTATATAAGAGCATAATATTTTTATAATATACCTGTATTAGAAAGAAATACATTTTCCTATTCTATATAAAACGCTTACAAGCATACGACAAAGTAAATGAGTACCGATACAATTTAATCGGTAGGTCTTAAAACCCTATCAAGTGTGACTGATTCCCAAGAATGATATTTATGAAGATTTACCCAAATAATATTGGTAAAGCGACGGTCCATTTTTGCCCGCGGCGAACGTATGTTTGAGTAGGCCGGCGATATTTGCACGAGGCGTCGTCGGCGCCGCTCGACCCCAAACAACCACTAATCATATTTTATGGTGGCCGTAAGCGCCCACCATTCCACCATTCGATTTGGATTAAACACAGAAAAGCCCTCCTTTCAATTCTTTTACCATCAATGTTTTTAGAAGATTATATTCACCTGAAAGCAATTTATTTAATTGTTTGTTGTTTTTGATTCATAGCTTCTTCACCACATTACTAAACGTTGACATTCCGCAAGGGTTTGAGGGAGGGTGGATTGGGAGTTGCAGATTGGTTTTTATTGTCAGGTAGACGCTACCTGTCTACTGATATTTGCTTCCATACTCGCTTCGTCCGTTACGAGAAGAAATAGTTTATCTAGAGAAGTAAAACTTATCTGTGATTTCGAATCCGCCAACCAAGCGCGGGGACAACTAAAACACAACGGACGGAGGAAGGCTATTGATGATGATGAATATCTGTACTCATGTTTTCCAGCTAACATTGTAAGAAACGAAATATTTTGCTAAAATGGCAAGCAATAATATGAAAATCATTAACTTTTAACACCTCCACCCGCCACCCCTGCAACGTAGTGGAATTACCTTAAAAACATGTCATAAACGTAAAATTTACAAAATTATTTAAAAAAAATATCTAAGTATTGGTTTGAATCGAATTAGACGAGTTTTTTCTTGCTTTTAGGATTCAAAGCGCACAGAAACCCGTATGTCTCAAAACAAATCCGATAAAATAAAGGTATTAATTATTATTATTATTAAAATGAAGAATTTTTCAGGTGAGTTCACAGAATTTTGCCTTGCTTAAGTATGAAAACAAATAAAATTTAAAGGACGTAAAATAGGCAGGTAAGTAGGTACATGCATAGAACATTAAGCTATTTATAATATTTTAAGTTTTTGATTATTTATGAGGCGACGATTTCTTTCTTATGATATATTAATGTTATCTTAGAAATCGGTCAAATTACTCTATACAAAACTTGATTATAATATAATAACTTGCAACCAAATTAATAATACAATATCCAGAATAACGATAAACTATAATATAGTGCTAATAGATTTGTTCAGTGGTGAAGTTACGAATTTCGGAGTCGATAGTCGCGGGTTTGATTACTGCATCGGGATAAATATACGCATGGCTTACAGGTATTTAAATCAAGTCTGGGTGCCCCGCCAATTTACCTTGGGCAGGCATCGAAATTTCAGTTCATTTAGACATAGGGAGGCTTGGACCCAGAAGTATATATATTTATATGTACGGTAAAATACGACCGATTGGCTCAATGGCGGGCCCCACTCACGAAGTCCAAATAAATATATGTATAGATAACTATTTCGAGTTTGGTATCCCCGCCAATTCGCATTGGACAAGCGTGGCGGGTTAACGTCCGTTCCTCCAGAAATGGAGAGGCCTGTGCACAGCAGTGGGACATATATGGGAAGTGAAAAAAAATACAGTAAAAAATTAAATTTACCTACTGTATCCGGTACTCCATAAGTCATGTAAATTCGTAATTACAACAACAATAGCGGACAATTTACGTTTGATTCGCGCGTGTGCCGCGTGACGCTCGCGGTCTCTGTCATGCGTCACGTGACTGATAGCTTTAATATAGTCCCGTTGATTATCCAGCCGAGCGGAAACGCCGAACGGTAATCTAGATTTAATACTACGGCTCATCGCGGTTCTGTGTACCCCCACGTTGTATTTACATACGAGTGCTTAGATTGTTAGCTTTTCGGCAAATAGTATCTTACATGAATACCATTTAACGTGTATAGTATTTTACATCTATTTATCGTTAATATATTATTTGAATACCAATTGATGCAGAGGCAAAGTATTCGCATCCTTATCAAAGTTCAATTTCCGCACTAAGATATTAGTATAGTCTCCAGATGTTTTTGTTGGCTCAACAGCGAAGCTTTTGAAGTCAATATCCACAGGTTCGATTTCCACTTCGTAATAAATATATGTATGGCCTACATGTATTTATTCTGAATTTGGGTACTCCGATCTGCCTTAGACAAGCTTATTGGGTTAATGTTCATTCATTCATAAACAGGGGTTGTAAACGGACTGCAAAAAAGGAATTGACGAACGAATGATGCACTGACGTAGTGTTCGCTTTTGAAGCTATCAGAAAAACGTCTGTAATGACGACGAACTCAACGAAACGAAAAAAAACGACTGTCACTCTGTGCCTGTAATGTGGTGTCATACAGGTAATACCCGTATAGGTCTATGAGTTTTCAATTAATGGAAAATAGATATTCAGAGGTGTCTTCCGAGCAAGCTCTCTCTCTCTCTCTCTCTCTCTATGTATATATATATATATATATATATATATATATATATATATATATATATATATATATATATATATATATATATATATATATATATATATATATACATGTTACATCTTACATACTTTTATATAATTTTAATATTAAAAGTAATTAAAAGTTGGTAGACACGCTGTATAAACTTATATCTTTTTCTGTAGTTTTAAAATATGTAGGTTATAAAATATTTTATAGTTTTAAAAATTACAGGCTATACATTTTAGATTTCTCTATAAAGCAATCAGTAAAAATCACTTTTTCTTTAAATTTAAAAATAACACACAACATATTGATTAGACTCGTCTGTATATAGTGTGTTTATGATATTTTGAATTTCATAGAAATTACTTACGAAGACTCTTGCAAACGTAGAATTGCGTATAATAAAAGTAAATATAACATTCTAATGAATGGTATTGATCCTCCAGTGGGATTACAAGTTAATCCTCTTGAAAGGGAACCGGGAGACGAGGTGCGGGCAGAGGAACGACATAGTGGGTAATAAAATTCTTGCGTCATCGCTGGACCCACGGCGGGCTCAACGTATTACGGGTTTCATCTACTTTTTATAAAAATATAACCGTCATTGTGGATTTCACAACAAATATAATATTTGTAAATACCTAATAATATTGATAATTAGTATCTCACGAGCATTGTGCAAATAAATAATTATATTTACGTGTTATCTTAGTGCAATAAAGTAGGTTTTTTATTATTATATAATACATACATATATTAAACATAAAACATATTAATTATGAATTTTATTTAGCTTAGACTATCGGGTTCATTTATATCGTTATCATCAAAATATGGCAGTCCACTCCTGTACATAGGGCTCTTTCAAAGCTATGATAAGCTTTGGCTAGACATTTTCAGTGTCAGATTGTCACCCCACCTAACCGTAGGCATCCTACACGTGTGTAAAGTTGTTGTCGACACTCCAGTACTCATATACTTAAACGATTGTTGGTTTCCTGACATGGGTCCAGCTCATTGCCAATTCAGTTTGTTGATTTGAAGAACTAAGTCGGTGCAATTTTATTCGGGAAATTCGTTTATTTTCGCCAATGAAATTCCGATTTGAATACTGTCCACAAAAAAAATTGAGCAGTGCATCCTGCCTATATTCTTTTACGGTTGAAAGCCTGGATGAGCCTGGTGATAGTTCATCAGCTTCACAAGCATTATTTTTTATTTTTTTTATGGGACAAGATGGCAAACGAGCAAGCGTGCCGCCTGATGGATTGTATGCGGTCAAGTGGAAAAAGTTGATACTGGGGAGCTCCGGCCCAGAGGTAAGAACAGTATTCCATGTATGGCCTGACTTGTGCCTTGTAAAGTTGGAGGCAATGGGCAGATGTGAAATACCATCTCGCTCTATTGAGCACACCTAGCTTTTAATAATTAGACTAAAAAAGACTACATAAATTTACATATCTTATTTTCATCTAATTGTATATTATTTTTGTGATCTATTTGAGATATATTAAACAAAAGTATTAATAAATATTGTTTTAATAAATTTTTATCGACGTCTTCGTGACTCTACTTGGCTCAAGAAACTCTGACTTGCAAACTCGTATTGCATGCACTGAATAAAATCAACAGCTTTCTAATCCCAGATACGGTTTCATGTGGCTGTTGGCTCTTATCCAAGCTCAGAACACTACTTCAGAAGGAAATTTCAGTTCTTAAAGACACAGAACATGTCAATGTGAACTAACATATAAAGATTCAAGAAAGTGCTTTCGAAAATTCTTTAAAAAGCAACGTTGCTTTGGTAAAATTCAGTTTAAATGTGACATATAGACTTATCTGATAATCAAAGTATACATACATATATAAACAATTAATTCTGTGGAAAGTCAAAACTTTTACTTAGCTAAGATCCGCGACAAGCAAACCATAACAGAAAATTAATAATGTGTGATTTTCTGCTGGATGAAGTGGATTTATCTGGAACTTAAACTAAAACTTACCGAACAACGGCCGTCAGCAACTCTCCACCCCCCAACTACTATACACAACACCAAACACACACTACCACTTTTCCACCTTGCAAACGACGCGTGTTTTGTCTAACGGAAGACAACCGTTAAGTTAAGGTTACTTCAATTTCAGTCCTTAAAGACACAGAACATGTCAATGTGAACTAACATATAATATAATGATTCAAGAAAGTGCTTTCTTCTTTCTTTCGAAAATTCTTTAAAAAGCTTGCTTTGGTAAAATTCAGTTTAAATGTCACATTTAAACTGAATTTTTACCATTAAGTTAACGGTTGCCTTCCGTAGAGTCGAAACACGTGTCGTTTGCAAGGTGGAAAAGTGGTAGTGTGTGTTTGGTGTTGTATATAGTGGATGGTGGATGGAGAGTTGCTGACGGTCGTTTTTCGGCATGTTGAATGAAATAGTGGAATTCAGTGACAAGAATTATTATACAATTCATGGCGCTGAATTTCACTATTGCATAATAATATGGACCAATACTAAATTGAAATATTTAAAAAGGAAACAGAAATTTTGTTGGCATTTGAGCAACGTGGTGGTTGATCAAATGCCAACAACCTTTCTGTTTCTATAGATTCTGTTGCAGATGTGTATAATGTTTACGTTTAAGGCTTTGTTTGTTTTCCATCAGGCGAAACGCTTGTATATGAACAAGCCTTCTTAAACCATAAAAAATTTAAAAATATTAAAGTGTGTTATATAATTTTAAGTGAAAATAGAGTGATTTCCTGAATTTTATTTGTTTTTTTTATATATGTAAAGAAAATAATGGCATATATACAATGTACAACCAACAAACGACTACTATATTCGGGTGTAAGATAACGAAATGACTTGATTTCTTTATTTTGGTGACTCAGCTAGCAAGTAAATTTATTTTGGGGTTGATTCCATATGTTTTGTTACAAGTCCTTTTTGTCCCTAGCATCTATACAATGTCATTACTTGAAACCGTAAAAAGCCAGCGTAATAGTTGACACTACTAAAAGCTTTCGAGGTCGTGCGGAATAAAAAGAAAACCATATTACTGTTTTGGTTTGGAAGGCACATTAATATACATTTGGCTGTTGAAGGTGGCAGGAGGGGGTCAGCTTTTTCACCACAAATTAATCTTCAAAATAAATTGAGCTATACTTTTACTTTATATAGTCGGTTTCGGAAAAAAAAACGGAAGTCAATTATGTTTACATGAATATATTACATGCTTTAACTTTGCTATGAGTTTATTGATAAAAGCATTTTAAGTGCGATTTAAACATTTAAATTCACACAAAATATTAAGATATTTTTGTAAAAGTTTTTTCAGTTTATGTTTTCATTTAATTTCTGTCCCATCATGACCATCACAATACGCAGTTAATTAGTCTAAATAACACCGTTTCGCCAGACGCGCAAACAGAGGCCGTTAATTGTAATGAAGGCAACCAATTCTCGGTCCCGAACCAAACGCTCTTTCATTGTAGACTAGAAGGCGGGCGGGCGTCGCAATACGCCAGTCAGTTTGCCAAAAACAAGCTCAATAACGGCCTGGCAAACAGTACAAATGATGCGTTAGTAATAAAACGACGCACAGTTGTCCCTTTCCGTTTCCGAAGTGTAAGAAAGGGACAGTTGTCGCTTGACGAACACAACAGAAAACAAGACAGGTTATTATCTCCAAACGAGCCCAAAGACTCCGCAAAGCCTCTGATATTTTCCACACGTTCACGGGTATTCACGGGAGACTAGAAGCGAAAATTAGTTACTGAAGATTTCTTGTTTTTGTGTGAATGCAATGTGCGACTTTCTTTGTTACGGAATAACAAACGCCACCTTTGAAATTGAACTTCGAGCATTGAATAGTAAAGAGGTTGCACTTTCGGTTTAATGGTGACACTTGGCGTCGACTTTTGCAATATAAAATCAAAGTTTTATCTCCTCCGTAAGATCAAAAGGAATAGTTTTCGTAGCACCGTATACTTTTCAACGTACAAAGCCCATACTCGTAAATATATTATTGTACGCTTACCAAATTGATGTATCTAATTTTACACTATTTCTCTATTACACGCAAAATTTCTAGTAGATTGTTATATTATACATTTTTTTTAAATGTCACCAAATGTCAAATCGTAGCATTTACAGTGTTCTTGATTTTGCAAATGCCTATGCGCATAATCATTACTGACCACCACGTTACCCACTTTCTTGATTACCTATCTCAATAAAAAGCAATTTGAGTACACAATTAATAGCAAAAGCCTGTGGCAGGCCACTGTTAGACAAAAGTTTTTACCTATTTGGGAGAATTTGCCATTGCCGTAACAGCTTTTCGCAGTAACAGTGCATTGTGGTTTCTGACAAAGGTTACTTTTTATTTTTTAGTAAGTAGACTCAGCTGCGTTTACTTACTAAAAAAATAAAAAGAAACTTACTAAAATACACGAATAATGTTTGTGTATTTTTTTATTTATATAAAAATAAAAAATAGAAAACTATTTCATTAAAACAAAAAAATAACATGAACGAATGCGTACTTGGCTTACAGTCGGTAAGTAATCGTCTGGGTCATTGTAAAAAAGTAATGAAAAGGGCGACAAAGTCGAGTTAGCTTCTCTTCTGTACTGAATATATAGAACAGGGTGTTATGGTATCCTCTGTCGCAAATTTTGGAGCAGACTGTTGTTCCCGTGCGGCGCGGCTTTGTATTCTTTTGGTTAATTTTTTTGTAGGATTAATTTGTCTGCGTATTCAAATTGCAAATTACGAGATAAAAGGATGACCTTTTTTGTATTTTCGTTTCACGGAAACATTTCGTATTAACTTTAAAAATACCGTAATGTTACGTAGCCGTTATTTCAACGATTTCGTTTTTTTGTTCGTCTTTAATTGTCTTTGTGTTCAAAACAAATTTAGTTATCGATTTTAAACTACCTTCAGGAAGAGGTACACACTCGAAACTTTGGTTTCAAATTAAATAAAAAATCAATAAGATTTATTTTAATAATTTAAATATTTTTTTAGGAGAATCAAATATTTTTATTAAAAACATCACAACACAACAAATTGACAAGTTAACATAATACAAAATGAGCTTAAAGTTAATATAATAAAACTTTAAAGAAAAAGTTGGAGACCCAACACCTTTTTCCTTCTTTTTCGTATGGACACCATACGAAATGCGGTAACACAGAAAAATGTCTTAACGCTGATAGTATATGAGGGCATGATACTTTTCCGGTTAAGCCGGCTTATTCATAAATAACATTTTATAATGTATCATTATTATAAAATGTTATTTATTTGTTTTTTTTTCTGTTGGCCACTATTAATTATATTCTATATTATAATAATGAACAACAAAAAAAAAACGCAATCCATGTTCATAGTAAAAATATAGGTAATGGTATAATATATACAGACGGTGTTTATAGCGCGCCATATGAAATTCTGTTATCATACCGAGATATACCAAACACAAAGCTACACGTAAAAGGTTGATAGAGGGTGACATTTTCTTAAGTTACGGTATTTTCCTGCCGATTCAATATCCTTTTTCTATTTTGTTCGAGTGGAGTATACATCGCAAAGAGAATCCTATACTTTGCTTTTCGTCTTTATTTTTTATGAAAGGTTAACATTTTGAGGGAACATGCTACTTTACAGTAAAAGCTAATAGAAATTCATACACTCGTGATGTATTCAATTGTGATTCTCGGTACAGCTAGCTGTAATAAAATTCATCTGGTTCTTGATATAGAATCGAATTACTTCACTACTTCCCACCTATGTCTTAGGAGTTGTTTCTGGGAGCAAATTCTAGTAAACGGGCAGCAGCGTCTACTTGAGCTATAAAAACCAGTCCTGCGATCCTTAATCTCTTCGTCAAGCGTAAGAATTATGCCAACATCCAGCATTGGACTATTAAGATCAATGTCTAGCAGTGGACTATTTTATGGTAATAGATAAAAATATGTGTAATTGATTTAAGACAGTAACTATTACGCCACGTTTTATATATTTAAAAAAAATCTTTATTACGGCTCCCGAAGAAGGCGACGCTTGTGTCCCTTAAATTTTCCTGTGTATTTTCCCCTCTCTATAAAGAAGTCATAAATCACGTGAATGTAAATCTGTAGCATCCAGTAGCGGATGAGTGACGCGCCATTATCGCTCCGCAGCGAGGCCGCAGCCGCACCAGCCTAAAACTTGTCTTCTTCGTGGACCAACTTTCACACTTCAATACTTTTAATGTTCTGAAGCTTATAACTTTTGCCATTCTATATTTATAGTGCCCAATACTTTACCGCATCTATTATTCTGAATATAAATGATTTACAGTTGACCCTCGTAAAGTTGTCACGTTTGTCTGGGACAGGCACTTAGCGCCTATAATAACAGTTACAATTCACAAAGTGTGTTTCAAGCGCTACGTAATTATAAATCTTGCCCGAGGCTTTAAAGGAAGATCCACTTCCAATGAAAATATTAGAATTCCAATTTAGTTTTCCAAGCCCACGGATAATACAGTAAGAAGGTTAAATTTATTGGATTTATGAAATTAGTTGAGACAAATCCTGCTTAACTATTTGTAATCAAGTAATTCTTGTTTTTATTTTACAATAAATGCTTGTGTTATAATGTCATTATGAGCCTGCACGAGCCCACTGTTGGATGTAAGCTTTTTCGGAGCCGTACCCCTTGGCCCTATCTTTAAGTACACACTTCCAGTTTTTGCCAACTAATCGTCAATACTCGTCAATTATTTTAATAAAAAGTGAGTGGAAAAGTCTGGTGCCCTTATTCTTTGAACCTATTTTCACCTTTCTCTATCCCTCCCATTGCGTTTTTCTTCTCCTTCAATTATTTATATTTTAACCAAAAGAAGGCAATGCATCTGTAATGCCGTACTGTATAGTTTGATGTTATTTGTTTATTTCCACCAAAAATGCTAAATCGTTTAACTAAGACTTTAAAGATGTAGTAAACGTAAACCATTCGTTTTCATTATTTATGCACTTCTAACTCTCAAGTTATTATAGCCAACACCAAGTCACGAATCACTAGTAATTCAAGCAAAATATTGAAGCAAATTGAAGAGATCATTTCTCATTCTTAGTGTATTTAAATTGCTTCCTTCAACGTGTACAAAATACTGTAAAATTAATGGCTTGCCATCAAAGAATTCACTTCGCAGCGTTCAGTGGCATCGCTTTTCATTCAAATAGCCGTCAAATTTCGATGATACCTGAGTAATTCATGACTCTTATATTGAATACTAGGCATTTTTAAAGCCCTGTTTTTAGTGGACAGTCAAAAGTTTTACTTAGCTAAGATCCTCGACAAGCAAAACAATAACAGAAAATTAATAATGTGTATTTTTCTGCTGGATGAAGTGGATTTATTTGGAACTTAATTATTAATTGGAACTTAATTAACTTGACTTTTCGGTTGCCTTCCGTAGAGGTCTGTCTACTAAACTTGAAGATGCCTCGTGTTGGGGCGAAACACGTGTCGTTTACAAGATGGAAAAGTGGTAATGTGTGTTTGGTGTTGTGTGTAGTTGTTGATGGGTGGAGAATTGATGGTCGATTTTCGGTAAGTTTTTGGTTTAAGTTCCAAAAACACACATTATTAATTTTCTGTTATTGTTTTGCTTGTCGTCGATCTTAGCTAAGTAAAACTTTTGACTGTCCACATAGTGATGGATTTCCGCAAAGTAACGCCTGACTCCATTAATAAGCCCAGTATTAACAAAAAAATGATTAAAATATAAAATCCTTAAAATATATTTATTTTTATTTAACCCAGATTTATTTTCTTTTTTTGACAAATTTTATACTCATTGGAAGTAAATATACATACATAGATTATAACAGAGTGATGGTCGAATGAAAAAGGGATAAAGAAATTGGGACAGCGTTCCGTCTTATATTAAGTAATTTGTCCCGAGTACAAGTGTTATGTTACGCAGTATACAATGTAATATGATGTCAGAAAGGTCTGTTTCAAGAGCATTATACCAATAACATATAGTAATAGTAATCACTCACATCCCTTTTCGAGTAATCAAATTGAAGGAGCAATGTGCTGGCAACTTTTGTCGGAGAGCCAATAACTGATAGAAGAATCTGAATAGAAGAAGAAAACTGCATCTCATTTCATCATCTGCATTAATAAACGTATAAACGTGTGGGACGTCCCGCTCAACATAGATGAGCAATGCTAAAACTTGGTTCTCTAGCAGATTTTCTATATTTCGAATCATATTCAACAGAAAAACACCAAGCATAGTCCTCTCCATAGTTCTCTAAAATATTTTGAGCGAGCAGACTAGAATATGAAGTTGAAGTTAATCTGAAAACGTTTTGATTGTAAGCATATTTTATAACGGTCTTTCTTCTTTATAACGATTCTTATTTACTATGTAAATTATGAAAGAAAAAGAAAAGCTTTTCGTTTCACCAAAAAGAATATGACAAAACAAGGAAAAGATATTTTCGCATTAGGCAAGTTTCATACTCATGGTCCGTTTCAATGCATCAACATTTATCTCGAAAAATAATGGAACGTCAGAAATATGCGCAGCCGATTTTTGTTTGGGAAATGTAAGTGTTAGTAATAAGCCAACACGTTTTCTGTGCACTCGAATCCATCACTCAGCTCCTTGGAGCAGGGATTCAAGCATCCTTCAGTTAGTTTAATGACCTATCTCCTTGCCAAAATATTTTTGACACCTAATAATTTTGTAGCATATTAAACATTTTATTTTGCTTTCAGGTAATATCAGCAAAGTAGACCATCGAGATGAGAAGTATCTTAGATGTGCGTATATATTATTAATATTGCTCCATTTATTACTTTACCATTCAGTAACTTATTATTACTAAAAACTATAATACTAGTAATATATAATTATTATGTTCGTAAAACGTTAAACAAATGTTTAATTTTTTTGCGCCGTATGGTTATCATCAATGAAGGCTTGCTGTGGATGTCATATATTATGGAAATAAATAACAGAAGATGGGCGGCAGCGTCTGCTTGAGTATAACAAACCAGCCTTCTATTCTCAATCCGGCTTTCGAGCGTGGAGACTATGATAAAATCCCTCATTTTTGAGGAAGACTAATGTCCATTAAAAACCAAGTAGTAATTACAATAACTTTACTCAGTACTTTCCTAAAAACGTTTAACGTAAAATTTTAAAATATTTACTCCAATAACTTAACCGAATTACCTCTTCAGTTTAAATTTTACGACTCATAAATTCACTTCTGAACAAGTGCCGTTCAAAAGTTACCAGAATTTAACTTAATCAGATTTCCGTGGTCGCTGTTAAATCTATTTTCTTAACAGACTTCACCTTTGTTAACAAACTTATTAGTTGCCGCTTAATTGAAGAACTGCTTACGCCTAATTGGGTAAATTAAATTCATCTTAGATCAATTAATATTTACTTGAACAAAGGATTAGTGTGTTATGGAATGTTCAAACGTTGTTACAGATAACTTTCAAATAAGTATTTACTTATTTATAAAAAATTTAAAAAATAATACATATAAAAATTCATGAGAACATTTGCTGAGTCCAATGTTCCAAGAATTGCATGTCAATGCGCATTTTATAACTACTGATTTAATGTAACAGCTTCAACTCTACTTATTTTGTGTAAAACGAGCAAACTAGATGATAACTATGAAATTATTAGAATTTGTAACAAATTTGAAAAGTTTGCCCAAGTATCCGCAGTGTGGAAGTTTTAAATCGTCTAACAACGCTGGAATATATTTCAATATATTGTAAAAAGCGGAAAGAACTTTTTCGATAAAAATATTCAATCTGCTTCAATCTTTATAAAACCTTATTACCTGCAACAAACGAATCTTGTTCGTAAAAGGGACCAACTTTAAAGGGGTTAATGATATTTCTTGGCAGCAATAAATAACTTACAAATTGTTAAAGGTACCCCGGGGGTATAGACGCGGGCGCCTCAGACTCGGGATTTGCGGGGAACGAATAAGTTTTTCCACTCAAACTTTATTTGCACCTCAAGTTACGCCATCTGTCTGTTACTCGCAACTTATATTCTTACTTCAGATGATTTAGTTTGGGAGTACTCTTTCAGAAAATATTTTCTTTTGAAGTTCTTCCGTCGTATGAATGTACAATGGGTGGCTGGCTCGAGTATTGCTGTTATTTCAATGCCGGCGACGAGTTCACAGAAGCTCCGTTCAAGTGAAGTGTAATTGTATTTGAATGCACAAACACTCTTATCGGCTAAGTTTAATAAAATATCTGGAACAATAATATTGTTTTCTTCAAGAACGCTTCAGGGTTAAGTGTCTTTCAAATACAATTTATAAAAATACCAAAAAGACTATTGTTACGGAAATATGTAATAATCTGTTTTATACTAAACTAGCTACCTGGTCGACCTAATAAAAAAAAATAGAAAAACCCCAGAGGAAAAATACCACGACCCCAGAAACAAAGTTCTTCATTTATAATATAAAAGAAAGTGTAATTGAATATCAATGAATGTCAATCTATCAATACTGACATCAATTTTGTTAATCATAGGTTCTTTTGTTAATTATAGTAATGACACCATTTATTATAATAGTAATATTGCGATTTAAAATGGCGGAAAAAAGAACAATTGTTTTTTTACGTTTTTCCGTACAATTTTTTGAAAACTATCTATCTTGTTTACAAACATTGTTCTGATAATAACAAAAAAATATCTATTTGGTGCAGTCATTTTTAAGTTATGCGCGTACATACATTTCGGCAATTCATTTTTATTTACAACGATTACGACGTAAAGACATATGTTGTTTGACATATGACACAATTACAGCACGAACGATTTAGCTCCACTAGGGAAGTCCGACATGCTCCAGAACATTGGGTAGTAGCATTTTTCTTTGTTACGATTGTCCATCTCTTCTATATGAAAAAAGAATGATTTATTAATGATTCCAGAAAGTGTTTATTGGTTATTTTTTTTTCGCAAAGAATTCCATCTAATCTCATCCTAAAAAATATTTGTGATTTTTTTATCATAAATGTGAATTTTAGTTATAATAATAGCGAAGCTAGTATAAAATATTATATTGCAGTTAAGTAGATATATATCTACTTAACTGCAATTGTACTGATAATATTATTTTCGTAACTAATTTAGAAAAGTTTTATAATATTTTAATTTATGAATAAATTAATATAATATTTATTATAACATATATTATTACGTGATTCTTAAGGCAGAGAATAAAATGTTTATACGCCAAATTTGATACAGGGCCTCAATAAATTTCGCCGCTATATAAGATTCAATAAAGTTGCCGGTGGCTCAGGACTGTCATAATTTTAAGAGCGCTCATAAATCCATCAATATTTAAGCTCTCCGACCACAATATTTTTCTTCAGGCCACGCGGCCCCGGTTCGAACAAGCGGAGGTGCGTCACACACGCGCCACATAAATTCCGATAATCCCTGCCCTGTGCACATTGTGTCCGTAGTTTACTATATTCATGGCTATTATTCATGAGTTTGCTTTGCGGGTGAATGCCGCCAAGACTTAATAATTCGACCGCAATAACGCTGTAAACAATACTGAGCCGTAGTAATGCGTGGTACCTACTACAGTAAGCCTCGCTCGAAATAAACTATTTAACTTGTAATCATAGATTGAAAATTATTCGATAATTTATTATGAAAATTCAATAACCTTTTTATATTTCGTCCTTAGAATGCACTAAAATACATAATTCTCACCTCTCTGGAATCGTTACTTAACAAAGAGATTTCAACAAAAAGAAAATGCAAGTGTACACACTTTTTTATTATACCTGTGTATTAAATACTACATACATCATAATGTGTAACTAAACATAAAATCCTTACACTCGTATATTTAGACCATAATTACCTGTAATGCATTATAACACAAAAATGCCATGGATAAACACCCAGACTCCAAGTAAATATCCTCTTGGCTATAGAAATATTTTTACTGATGTGAGAATCAAACCCATTACCCTCAGCACCAAAAACTAACACTGAACAAATGACTGCACAATGAACAATTTAAGAGTCAAGTAACTTTATCATCATATAAAATTACTTGACTCCTAAATAGCTCCTGATTCCTTCAGTGTCATCGGACCACCAGTGTCCACGTTTTGAACCGAATACGGGCAGGACGCACTGAATGAAGACCTTTGAAATTAATGATGAAAAATTTCAAAGGAAACTTTGAAATTAATAACCTAAATATACTAAAAAAATTTTTACAAGCGTCTTTATATATTGACTTACCACAAGGCGTACCTACCAATAAACGTTACAAATTGCCAATATATTAGAATTTTCAACATGCCACATGTTCTCACAACAAATTGCTTATAATCGTCACATGTTATGAAGTGACGCTGGCTCGTTTGCATTCCACGGACGAAACGCGTCTCCCGACAAATTGTATTAGAGGGAGCCAATACGTGACCCCGCGCTACATTCTCACAGCGACATGTGTACCGCGAAGACACTTCGCCTACTTTAATGTTGAAATTGGGCGCCTTTCACGTCCTCGTCAGTCTAACTAAATGAATTTTTGCTGTTTAGAATATATAATATGAAGGCGTGACAGGTTTTAATTTTGTGTCATATTCTAAAAGGAAAAAATCATTTATCAAAGCTTTTTTCGATTATCAATATTCACAATAAAATATTCTACGCGTCACTACTATGTGGAAACAATTTCTTTCAGCAGAATTTCCTGTTCGACACAAACTGAAACTTTTAAATACAAGCATATAAGTATGTTTTTCAAAAGCCAGCAACACAAAATTATTTTTCATCAGGCGACACGCTTGCTCGTTTTCCTTCTAATCACAAAACTTTTCACATACAATTAGAAACCTTTGTTTTGAAAATCACCTACAACGTCCCACGCATATTAAACTACATTACTTAAATGACCTAGTAACAACTAAGATAGCAGATAGTATGTGAAACATGCCAGTCGGCCCTAGATACGGAATATTTATCGTTTACGAAGCCCGCCGTTATTGGACTTGTCTTTTCGTCGTTTAAGGCGCACGCTGATGTGTTTATTCAATTTGTTGCCGTGGGAAATATTGTTACCTGCCTATGTGTTACCCGTATATCGTAGCGTTGGCGACACTTGTCTTGCGATAGCTTAGACACTTTAGCTGACTTTTTGCTGAAATTCATGTGGCGTTGAAATTTTGCTGCATCAGCGAAAGCACATGATGTGTTTTAGTATCAGTTTAATGTAACTTAAATGTTAAAACCATATTTCGCGCATAAATTCCTTTCGTGAAACGATATTTAAAGTATGATTATGTTTTCTTATATTAATTTGTGTGACGATGTGACTATAGTTTATAGAGACACGTATGACTACAATTTACTAACGATTTTATTAATTTTACATATTTAATTTTCGTTATTTAAGTTTTCCTTCTTTTTAATCAAGTTTTTAAATTCGCGTTAAAAAATAATCTGAAGTTTTAATAAACCGTCCTTAATTTTCGGGTATTAATTCAGACAAACTGATTTGTACGTTCATCATCACCATAATTCACTAGACTTTTTTTTCTGTTTTCTGTCCACGCTGAGAGACGATCACATATTTTACACTTTCTCCTTGATGTGAACCTTATTATAACGTACCTTAGATATAAATATATTAATAATATATTGCAGAATGTTTGACAGCACATGCACATGCGTGTACATACGTAACGCTCGTTTACAAGCGACCACGATACAAAACCTAATGTAGGATTATAAGTTTTAAACGCTTCAATTATTATCATATCTCTTTCTGAGTCTAAGACCCCCTTGTGGGACATAGGGCAGTAGGGACACGACGTTTCTCCATCTCCACCTGTCGTAGACCATACGCTTTATTTCGCTCCAGGATAGACCCATCTTCTGCACTTACGCCGCCAAATATGTTTTGGGCGTCCTCATATTTCCCCCTGCGGATTCCAATCGAGGACTTGTTTGGGGATATGACTGGCGTGACGCTGGCGTGTCCATCTCCATTTTTGTGGGCATAGACATCTATTGGGTCTTCTTTGCTGATTATCCGCAGCTCTTCGTTGGAGACTATTTTATCCAACCAATATACTTTTAACATTCGGCGTAGGCAGCAGTTGACGAAAATTATCATATAAATAGCTATACACAAACTGTATATATACACTTCATTGTATGCAACAAGCATAATTCAAGCCGGTCGATTTGTATTACCCGCGAAAACACCACCATTATTTTTCCATATTTGCGGAACGGTCCATTTTTCTTGTCTGGAAAAATCGTCGCTATGAAATATAAATGAACAGCCAACAATATAACGTTCTGTATCTGTTAGCCGCGTCAACAAACACCGCAGTGATGGATGCCGTGCATTTGTAAACAATGTTCATCAGCGCCGGCGACGGGTGACTGGTCAACCGGCCACGCGCTCGCCTGAGGGTATTTTTAATTTTGTATACAGTAGTTTGCATGCAGAATTTATAGTTGACGATTTATTGTTTTAACTACTATTTGACGAACATTACATTAGATTACATTTGTTTAAGCAATTTGATAATTGACGTTTTAGACGAAAATGATGCTAGTTATACGTTAAGTAATATTCTTCTAATTATTATAGTTAACAGGTAAAAATATTTGCGTGTGGGACGTTCAAGTCAATAATTCAATGATGCAAGGAACTTGAAAAAAGAATGACCACGTAAATTTAATTATAATTCTGTCTTTATTATAAAAAAAATAAACTAATATATGAAGTCATTAGTCAGAAATACTAAATATATGCATAACTTAAACAATTAATTTAAAACAAAAAGTTATGAAGTTATTAGTTATAGTATCAATATAAAGTTATGTCATCATCAAGGCATTACAGCCTGGTTCAGTAAATTTTTCCAGTCCGGTCTTAGTTTGGTTTTTTCTCTCCAGCCCATCACCGATTGCCTTTAAGTCGCCCTCGACTCCATCTAGCCATCGAAGGTATCGAATATAATGTTATGTACTAGTATAAAAATATTTTATTTTTAAACTTCACTACCAAAACTTTGTTTACATTTCTATGAATGCGTTACAATTTTTTAAAAAAATTCTTATGACACTGCACCATAATTTATATCTGTAGGTTGGTTGTAACGAGCTACAATTTTAATTCTGTATGTTAGCACAACACGTAACTAAGCAATTTAGATATTTCTTTCGCACGCGTGCTAAACTAATAAATGGCTCTTTTTTAACAAAATATTACACTAATACATGTTCTACACAATTCAAAAACTTTACACATAAAGGGGCTTTAACGAGACCTTTTTCGCAAAAAGACTAAAACATTCCCCCGAATGATCCATTATCTTCTCACGAGGACAAGTTAGCGATCTACTTCCGTCTATTTTCACAAGTAATAACTAAATTTATCGTCAGACTTTCGGTCGCGCTAGTCTTCCAATATGAGGGTAGTTGCCGAGTCAAGTCACGCACCGGGGCTGCGGTGGGAGGGACGACGGGCGTCGGAGGACGTCGCGGGTGACGCTGGTCGACGACGCGTCATTAAAATTAAGTATCATTACTCTCAGAACACAAGTTCCGATGTACCGGAAGGCGGCTTATTGGAAACTTGACTGCCAACGCTTTTACGGCTGCTAATCTTACGCCTTATTACAGCCGTAACAAACGACTGCGCTGTGAGGATAGGGCTCGCCCACTGTATCGCGTCCCGACACTCATATGCTAATGCTAATGTGCACCAAACTTACGAGAATTATACGTTTTCTGTACACATAAGTAAGATAGATGGGCGTCATTTTCGAACAACTACATAATGTGGCAAATTATTCCAGTAGTTTGATTACGCCACATGAATACGATAATTGGATAAAAAATATTAGAAGTTAACTGGATTTCGAAAATATTCCGCTTTAAAATAATGCTACTGGCAGGGAAACACAAGTTTAGAATATAATAGCATCAAGTTTCGAATTCTTAGAAACGTCAAACAAATTTAATTTAAAAGAAGTATACCCTTAAAATCTTTCGTCGGTGTTGGCTTTGAGGTGAATAACGTAAAGAGGAGGATTATAAATATTCATTCAGAGAAAAGAACCCACGCACAGTAAATATAAACTTTTATTTCAGTTCACCATTAGTCGGTGGCGCGGGAAGGCATTGAAAATTCGTCTCGCGACTTCTAATTAGGGAGGACAAGGCGTTCTTTCTTTCCGAGTTCCTTTATTAATGGAAAAGTCCGTTCCAATTGATTTCATATTTACATCCTTTTCACTTTACAAAAGATAGTTAAGTCTCAAAAGCAGTGCATTCTATTTGCAATTATTTTTTCACTGTATATACTTAGAAACAACGTTGCTCTCTGGATGCCCGGTGGTGGAATTACATTTGGAATGCGTCGAGCAGTGGACATGAATTACGCATGAAAGCGAGCAATAAGTGTGCAATGTACTGTAATACCAACAAACTTACTATAACAAATAACTGGCAACACTTTTATACGCTTTTCTCACAATGTTTTGGTTGAAAAAACAATTATTTTGCATCACATATTTCAAAAAATTTCAGCCCTATTTTTAAGGGTCATTGTTACACTAGTTTAGTGGAATTGTTGCAGAAGTAAAATGTAAAGTGATTCTGTTTTTCCTGTAAAACTATGACGTATTAATTGGAATTTCTCACAAAAGGGCAGCTCCCGACAAAGAGAAGTCCCGCTGTGCAGCCCGTCATCTCGTGCGGATGACGTGCGGTATCAACCACTACCTGTGCAAATGAATTTCATTCTCAGGCATCAACCCCATCCGCGGCTTTGATAAGATTCTACCATTTATTTACCCAGTGACTTTTACTGACTTTTATTACATACAAAAATATTGTTATATAATTATATAAACGATTTCTTAAAAGGTTTTCTGTTAAGTGGACAAAGGTGTTTTTTTTATTTTAAATCCAAAACTACATATGTTGTAAAAAACCAACGTCCTTAATAATTGATGAATTTTGCAAAAGGAATCGTAGCCAAGGTTCCATGTGACTCATCATCATTATTACTTTAGGATATAAGCTTTCATTAATCACGTTTCGAACGAGAGGACTTGACGAAGTTTTCTAAATTTCTTCCTTCCTTCGGAACAAATATTTTAGGACAAATTAGTTAAAACAAAAATAGTTCTGTGCCAAATCTTGGACTTATTATATCTTTTATATTGTTTCGAAGCTTCATTAAATATGCACTTCTAAGCATTTTGTAAAAAAATTAAAAGACTATTTATAAAAAAAATCTATTTGTTTCTTTTTGCAAAGAAATATACTTGCACTTCTTGTAAAAAAAATCTACTTGCGTTCGTGTTTTGAGTTCTTATACACAGAAATATTACGGCACATTCTGCGCATGTTATAATGCTGCGAATGCGATACATTTTTCGGCTTTAACGTGACTCATACTTTTTACCATTAAGGTTATGAAATTATTTACAGCCATTGTTATTACAGCTTACATGTAATTTTTGCTTTTATTCACGCTGCACATATTTCCATATTGATGATAATGAAAAAAGCTAATATAATGATATTCTTTATCATTTTTTATGACATGAGAGAGTTTTATGGTAAAGAACACGTAACTTTACGTTGTTTGAATGGTTATTCATGTTATTATAACAAAATCATTATTTTCTATAATATTCTTTAAATATTAAAATAAGTAAAACAAAGAATACAAGGAAAACCAAGGGCATTGCAGATGCATTATGAATCTTAGGATAAAGTTGTGAATAATAGTGACTTCCTTACAGTATATAATTAATGCGGCGGGAAGAAAGAAGTAAAAGACCTCCTCTTTTAGAAAGGTATTGGACCTCTAGATTCCTATACTCATCGAAATGCTTTGACACTAAATAATACCGGTCTAACCGGCTCAGTCACGCAAGGCGTTACCACTATTAAAATTCTGCAGTGCAGAATTGCATTTATTTTGCAATACTTTTAAACTAAAAAGTGGAATAATTTTTTCAGAAGAAATCTAATTGATAAATTTCTTATATTGTTGATGTTACACAATCATAATTTTAGCTAATATTACAAGATAAGATACACCTGGTTAAAAAGTGGGATGTACTTTTTTAATAAAATAATAATATTTTAATAGATCACAAAAGATTTGTACTTTTTGTTTGTATTATAATTTAAACACGATTAAAACGGCTGGCTCCTAAATGTGGGCCTTAGATCCATCCATAAAGGATTTGTGCCCATTTGGTTATCCAATTTTATGAACTGTTTACCATAACCAATGTTTTTATGTTATTACACTCGCTAGAGTGGCCGTGCGGGTCAAATAAGCTTAAAAATAACTAAACGCGAGGGAAATCCGAAGAGCCGAGCACAAAGAGGGCGGACGCGGAAAATTTCCCAAATATTTCCTTGTATAAAAACAACAATATCGGAAATGAAGGTCAACTGTCTGATATAAAGCAAATTTATTCTGTTCGTTCGGTGTATTGGCTCATATAACTGGTGATCTGTGCAGCGACAGCGGCGGAATGATAACGGTCTAATTTTGGAGGTCCCCGCTCTCCTTCAATACGCCTTAAATTACATTGCGGCTTCGCATCTTCCCTGAAAGGTTTTATTCATAAATCTACAGAAACGTTTTCATAAAGTTGCGGAAAAATGTGCCTTTTACGATAATAGCAATTTCAAATATCTCTTTTTTGCGTTTAGTTAACCTGCGTTTTTAACCGTTAACAGGCTCAACTTTGTCAATTCAAAGACCAACTTCATGACATTGAGCTAAGAGTATTCCAAACTAAAGAAACATTAGAATTTACAGATAGTTATAAAATTGTACGTAAAACTCGCAGCACCTAATTTTGGATTTTATTACTTTTGGTAAGTATCGTTTCGCATTCCGCACAATTGAATTCGTATTAAATTTCACTAACTTGTAATGGGATTTTAGAATTATGGATACGTTTATATTCACTTTTATTGCTGCGCGTAAAAAGTTGTGAAAAATGATGAATATTTTAGAAGACGTGTGGAAACTATGAATTCGGATTGGAGCCTTATGGCAGATTATGCTTCATTTTTCTTATAAAAAGCGAGGTCTGATCCTAACAGTAACAGTAATCTATTTTAGTATGATATATAAGTATTTAAAGTGTCACTATTGAATCTTTGAAAAAAGAAATGAGATGAAGTTGTTTATTATTCCCTGATATATTATCCAATATGCAGAATTTTGAAATTACTTATTGACATTCGTTTGTACTCAAAAATGTATCGTCGTAATATGAATACCTTGAATACAAAGTATAAATTTCATCTTTTTTAACCTACAGTTAGTAAGAGCATGACTGCTGCTTTTATTACTCTCTAAAATGTAAGACATGATAATATTTGAAATTTTGGAGACTCCGTGAGTTGAGTTCCGTGAGTACTGTATTCACTAACAGTCTGCCCGCTTAACAAGCTCAAAATTGTTCAAAGGGCCACAGTCAGAGTAACTAGTGGATATGATTCAGAATGAAGAAAATTTCACGAAAGTCTTCTTCACAGCCCTCAAGTAACCAATCAGAAGTTACGATGGGCTGCTCACGTTTGTCAGACACCCAACAATCATTAGAATAGACGAGTGCTGGAGTAGAGATGGCGTCTTGATGAACGTAATTCGAAATGCCTTCTAGCCAAATGCAGAGACGCTCTGCATCAGGGTCGCTGGCTGAAACTAAATGTGTGTAACCAAACATTGGGCTAAGTTGTTCGCCTTGGACTTATATTTAATAGTGGAGAATGAACTTAATGAATCAAATTGCATTATAAAATACCAAGAATATAATTCAATAGTCGTAAGAAAGTTAATAACAGTTCGTGACAAAAACTTCATGTCGTAGTTTTACAACAATGAAACTAAACGTAACTTATCGCTTTACAGCTGAATTAAAGGAACTGAAGCGTTGATCCCGACTGATTGGATCTTCAAACATTGACTATAATAATTGGATACGCTAACACCGTTTCGCCTAATGACGACCGATTCTACCCGACGCCGAACAAGAGCATTATGCAAAGTTTTGTTGAACTTCTATATTGCCTCTCGGTTTTCATAATCATAGATACAACAGTCGTTCAAAGATATCATACTCAGATTAGCAAACTATGTCAATTATTTATTTGAATAAACTGAATCACTAAAACAAATAATACAGTTTGAGTGCAGTTTAAAAACATGCGATGTAGGTTACGGTTAACAGAGATGAATTGGAATTCTATGATGCTGCTGTCGAAACCAATTTTTTTTTCAAAATCTAATCATATGCGTATTAGAATAAATTAGAATAGAATAGAAAAACTTTATTTATGACACCTATTTTTTACAATAACTAAAATTAAATCCTTAATAATATTATATATACAAATAAATACACAAAACAAAAAGAAAATAGTTTTAATTTAACGAGTGTCATAAAATGGTTCTTGCTCAGCATGCCGCACTGCCGGGCGCACTATTGGAGCACCCAGCGCTGGTTTTCAGCAAGAACCAACGTCGTCAGATCGCGGACCACAGATATATATTAGATATTAAGAAAACAATCTGCGTATTTTTTGTACCATTTTTCAATTAATTCTTCGGATATATCTTAAAGATGTTATCTATGTTTTTAAAATATTTTTCTTAAAATATTCTGTTACATTACGATGGTAGAAGAATTAATTTTAAGTAGATATGTATATCTATAAAGAAGCAGTTATTGGCAGAGAAGAACTTTCCACAATACTAAATTGCAGTGCTTTTAATAGACAATAGTTTGTAAAATAATACGTATTCAGCACTTCCTTATCTCCGATTTAGATTCTTCGGAAGGTATTGTTTTGAACGTTCCATTTTAATTAAACATTTCATACGGCGGGTCTATATTGTTCATAAAAAATCCATAATTACTTCTAATACTGTCACTTTTACTATATAAAGTTTTGTTAAACGTAAGCGATACTTCATAACTAAAATCATGCATACAATTCAATAGGTTTGGCGTTTGACATATTTGAATAGCCCGCGGACAATGATCTGCGACTAACCGCTTAGCATAAAAGTTATTTTATGCTAAGAGTTATCTAAAATTAGTATAATTTTAAAACTTTATGAAAAATTATTCACGAATAATTTCATTGACTAATGTAAAATACTGAATGTAAAATATGTAAAAAAAACTACCATATTTTTTAATTACACTTAAATACAATTTAAAATTTTTAAAAGTTAACCTCATAGGTCAAACCTTCAGATAAAATTCTTATCTAATAGCATATGTTGTAACTACCACTGTGGTGTACTTTCGAAACTAATGAATACTGAAGGTGTTTCGATTCATTAAAAATAATACAAAAAGTATTCTCCAAGTAACTTTCAAAGTTTAAGCGAAGTAGTTTTAGCTACCGAAGATTAATCTGCTAATAATTCTGAATCTTGCTTTTTACTTATAGTCGAAAGTTCGAGACTGTCAACGCTTTAATGTTTCTTTACATTACTTCACACTAAATTACTTGATATATTTATCGCTGCGTCACGTACTAACACCACACGTAATTATAATAAAACAAAGTCTGAATTCTGAAAGTTAAAATCGCAAATATACACTAATATAACTATTATTCATGCCAACCGTTTTTTTGTACCAATGAAATGTAAGTAGGCAAGCAAAAATATATATCCCCAGATGGAATCTAATACGTTGCGTTTATTTCAAAACACTTACCATGTACTACCACTCTATATATTTGATTTTAGAACCAATACGACATGGGAACCTTAAAAAAACACTGTTGTACTTCTTCAAAATTCAGCAACGCTCCTGTAATGCCTTTGGTGTTGCAGATGTCCATAGGCGCCAGTGATTACTTAACCATGAAGTGACACGTTCATATATTAAACTATATACCTCTTCCATTAAGCAAGTTGTAATAGTACTTAAATTTATTGTTTTTATAAATGAGGATACCATAAATGGAACTTCTTTAAACAAGCTATTTACTTACAGATGCATGATGTAATTAAACATTCTGTGATAACATATCAACCTTTAGTTAAAACATGAAATGGCCTGAGCGATAAGACAGGAAAAAACGGTAAACAAAAATACCATGTTTGACAAGAATACTGCAATATCGAAAGCATTACATAATTTTAACAGGAAATCTCAGCCAGACAAATCGATTATTAATCGTGAGTGTTCCCCAACTGCCATGAACTGTGATATATTTACTAATGGCATTTACTGATAGTGTCTTTGGAGATCACGTTAGACGAGAGAATGCTACAGTGGCCTAAACAACTTAAACTAAGTACAACTAGTAAAAGCCTAAGTACAAGTTGCACTTAGGTCTACTGCTTAATATTCTGCTTGCCTTTCGCTTTTAAAAATTAAACTCTCAATTACCTCTTTTATCTATTATTATTTATAAAATAAAATAAAAAAGCAAAAAGAAAATAAAATATATTGAGTTTACAATTTAATTCATTTCACTATTTTCCGGTTGTCACACATCCTCACAGAATATCGGCGTTAAGTGATCTCATTTTTCCGTCTTATTTTGTTTTGTTCGGCGAGTGTAGGGATCCAGAGGCCAAATTGCTTTACACGTCCTTTGCTTCCTTTTTTTCAGAAGCACTGTCAGTGCCTATGTTTCAATACCGTAAGAAGCAAGACTAATCAAAGAAAATCTGCGGCCATATAGAATGTACGATATCAAGTTCTAGATTGCAACAGATTAAAAACTACATCAATAACTCAAAAGGTATCAAATACCACACAGCCTGCATCACTGTAGTACTTACACGGTATGTAAGTATTAAGTACGAAGGTCCACAACGTTGGGCTGAAGCCCGCGCCCACAGTCACGTTTCGTCTTATCTAAGCTTCCGAAAACACTCACGGCCAACGCTGAATCAATATGACAAGCGCGCACTTAGATCCGATTGCTTAAGCTTGCTATTGAATGCAATTAAAATTGAACGAGGAATTTCACATTTTTCAATGTTGAAGGTTATTTATTTCTTACTACTTAAAATTTTACTTTGATCGTGTAAAAACAGATTATGAAGAGATAGTCTTACACCTTTTTTAATATCTATATGAAATTGTTAAAGATATTTTTCCTTTTTTACCATAATAAATACAAGTAGTATAAATAAAATATGTATATTTATGAGGTATCCTTACAAAGGCATTGCTTGTGTGTATGAATTTTTGATTTCGAATACATACGAAAAGACACAGATAAAAAGAGTAGAAATATATATAACACAGTTATATGGAAGATATTTAATGTGGTATATAATTTATTATTTTTCCCTGTTATTATTTTGAAATCAGGAAGACAAACATACATTTTTTCATCTTCTCTTCGAGTTCTTTTTTAATTTACAATAAATTTAAATTTTACACTTAGGATTGATAAATAGTGTTCTGTGTTCTTTTTTGAAGCTTACATTACAGCATTTTAAATTTAAACCCGTTAAGCTAATAGAGCGTGAGTGGGGGGAGATAGAAATCAAAACAACGTAATATTGAAATGTAAGTATTTATTCATTCGCACACTTAATAATATCAAAGATTTTTTAATTATGGCTTAAAAATTCTAAATATTGCCGAAGCAAACGTGGTCTCGTAATCGTCTTGTTACATATCATGTATACTAAGACTCTAATCGTTTAATTTGATTACAATCGCAGTACAATGAAATTGTCTAGAATTTCTCTTGTATTCTCGATGACAAAGCTCGACGTCAGCACTCTGCATGCGATTATCGCCAGGTGGCGTATGTTTCTGTACTGTCTAGCTTTTGTTCTGAAAGCAAATGTGTTTAAAAACCCTTGAACTGTTTTCCTTAAATATTTATATATATTTATATATTTTACTTAAATATATATATTAATTGTTTCATCGCAAAAGTTCCTTGTCTGCTTTTCTGAATATTTCAAAGACGATTATCATTTGTTTGCTCTTCAGATTTCTTGTTAGCACTTTCAACCAATCTCCAATTGTACTTTTGTCGGTTTAAGTCTGTTTAAGTTATTTATGGTGGACGCTAGCCTACATAATGTTTAATAGTAAGTCCAGCCCTAAGTTATTAAGGCATTGCCTCATACATACATACGTTTAGTAGAAAAATTATATTTATTCTTGCCGCAGACCTATACAGTAGTTAATCATCAGTGTGTTGTAATTCGGTGTATTATTAATTACATGCCCTGTAATTATTAACCGATTAAATATTTTACTGATACGATAAAATGCCAAAACCAGTTGTTCCATTGAAACATAGAACAATACGTACAAACGTGTGTGTAAATCTACCTACATTTATACTAATACGCGAATAAAACAATTTGTAACTTTTTTCATCATATTGAGGGCACGAAGGAGTAGGCAAGGAGCATAGATAAAATTCATTCTTCTTATCATCTTAAAATATGTCTTCAAAGAACATAATCTTTTTCCACTACAAATATATAAAAATTATTCGATTAAAATTAAATAAAAGGTCTAAATGTTGTATTATGTTGTTACAATTTCAATAAATCCATTTAACCAAAAACCATTAAAAATATATACGCACAGAAGATATTTCTCAGGTGTTAATTTTTGGTTCAGTGTTTTAAACATTTTTCATTAAATTTTAAATGATAAAAATAAAGAAAAATTTCATTAAAACCAATACTCCTCGGCCCCGTTCATGGAGATAGCGTCATATCTTCTTCTCTTTAATCGAATGAACACAAAATTAGCATTTTATCTGAAGTTATTAGTAGCCCCGTGAATGCCATCGCCGCCTCCCCGCGACCTCCTTCCCCATCCTCCTGCCCATAGTGAATTCTTGGGATCACTGATTGAATCGCTCCGATTATGACGTTAATCTGTTCAATGCAAATTGGACGAGTAGTCATTTACATCCCTTTATCAGAATTCAACGATAAAATATTCAAATATTTATCGTTTGCTAGGTGAATAGACACCTCCCTAAAGGACTCAAATGATTTTCCTGATAATCTGAGCGTGTCTATTTAATGCAAACGGAACACTTTTAAATGAGACGAAAAATAAATGCGGAAGTTTATATCATTATCGTCATATAAGTGTGTACATTTTTTATTAATTTTAACAAGTTATTACAAATACTTCTAATAACTTATTCATATCGATAGACAGCAACTACCTCGCTATGTATTTATAACTGCCGCAAAAGTTTATATATAGAGTGACGCAGTATCTAAATAAATGTGCGAATAGTGTAATTTCAAAAACAACTTCATGAGTTATGAGTTATGAATGAAGAAGGCAGCCGTGAGGAATGAATGGCGGCGTCTGGTGAAGCAAGTCACCACTAACATAACGACCACGACTGCTCTGTAAAGAGTATGACGACCAAGAAGAAAAAAATGCTTTATTGAATACCCAATAAGCTATTTATATTTATATTAAATGTATTCTTAGTTTATTAAATATCGAAAATAAAATACTCTACATGAATAACGGTTAAAAAAATAGGTAGGCACCTCTTTCGTTCAAATCTGAACGCTCCCTCATTCTATCAGCACAATTTAAAGTAACAAATCGTCGATGTCTGAAGTGGGTACACAAGTTAATGAGCGGATATTTGAACGCCTGAAAAGATTAAACGCTTGCCGTTTCTCAAATGGGCAGGTGAGAGTACTATGAAGTGGGTGCACTGATCTTTGGCGAGCGTCTTATCATCGAATGGAATGCTCGATGAGATGTAAATTTATTATGATGGGACGGGTGTTTTGAGTAATATTACAATTTTTAAATTATTATAACTGTTCATTTCCCGTGTAGTAGCCCGGTTGTTATATTATTTTGTATTTTAAATGCTGTTTTTTTATCATAACCCTATGGCAGCCCTGATAGACTGCCATAGGGTCATAAAACGTGTCACCAAGCCTCATATTGGATTACATGCTTCTTTGTTTTCTGCCAGCGGCTCTGCGCAAATCATTGCTCCATTTAGCCGAGGGCGATCTACACTATATTTGCCAAGACACGGTCTCCGCTCCAGCACTTGTACTCCAACGGTTGTCAGTTCTCTGACAAATGTGACCATACTATTGCTACACCTAAACTCATATGTAAGGAAGAATTCTCTTTTTGACGAACATTAAAAAGTTATCTTAAATGAAACTATAAAAAAGTTAAGGTATTAATAAACATAAATCCTACTAATAATATTATAAATGCGATAGCTTGTATGTATGTTTGTTACTCTTTTACGAAAAAAATACTGGACGGATTTGGATGAAACTTTACAGTAATATAGGTTATACATCGGAATAATATATAGGCTACAATTTGTAATGATTTGTTGATGTAATTTTTTTGGTCGTAATATAATGATACATGTCAATTAAGTCGGAAAAAAATTTGGCCTCTGAGAGCTATCTTGACGTACGCTGCCCAAACCATTGGAGTTACACAAAGATTATGTACCGTAGGATTGTTTGTCTTAAATAGTTCTAAATAAAATTCCGCGACAGCATATATCTACCTTTTATGTGGAAGTCACTATGACTAAAATTGAGAACCATAAATTAAGTAAAAAATATATATATATTTATTTAAAATGATCTGTCACGAAACTTAATGTGACAAATTCCACGCGAGCGAAGCCGCGGGCAAAGGCTAGTATGACATATTTACATCAAGTTCGCTGTAAAGTGAAATTGTAGCGCAAACTACATTGCGTAAGTTAACAAAACAACGGCGGCCGTGAGAATGCCGACGGCACAATGGAATTAACGGGCCGAGATGTTATCAACCGCCGGAGACTGATTCATGTTAGACGTTTTTAAAACATTTAGATTGTATAAAACTTTCTCCCCGTTTCGAGTGAAGTGATTTACAGTGCAGCTCGGAGTTAGGCTAAGTGAGTAAAAGAGTAAAAATCTAAAGTCAATGTTTGCTGTCGTGATTTCTGCTTCCCTCGGCCGGCGGTGACGCACTCTTTCATCCCTCTATTTTGCTTTGGAAAAATGTGCATACTATTTTTACTGCTTCACAGCGAGTAATAAAGTTTATATAATAGCCATTATACTCTCTTGTTAACTAGTTGGAGCGCTGAAATAACTGCGAATGTTACAACATGGTGCGACAGTTTGTATTGTAAATAATATATGATTGTAGTTCTTAAAGGGAGACATATTACGACATTTTCATACACATACATCATATTTCATATTTTCATAGTCTTCATATTATATAATTTAATAGGTATCGATGTTATATTATACAATATATGTGTGATAGAACTGAAATTGCAAAAAAAAAACAAAACTATCATCGTTACTACAACTATCGTTACCCAGTTAAACTGACCTTCATAATGCTTGTGGTAGGAAAAATCATTCACATTTACATTTCAATGGCAGTTAGAATGGAACTTATAGAAGTTAGATTATAAGTCCTAGCTCTAATAAATAGCATATTGCATACGCGAAAATACATCCAATTCTATTACAGCGGTCACACGTTTGTTGCTACAAAAATACATATTTTTTTTAAAAGACAAATAGCAATAATTCAATATTTGTACAATTATTGTTAAGCATTCCAACTAAACTAATAACATTTAGGCTAGAAAATAGTTCACATCAATAGTCCAATGGAGGATACGAACTCACAACATCAGATTGCAAAGGCGACCGGTCGATACGATCGGACTCAGTCGATAAGACTGAGCTAATGGAAATTTTAATTTTGTTTCGTTTTACATATCCACGTCGCCGTCATTTTCAACAAATTAGGTATATTACATTCGTCTTAGTGAATCCCACGAGCCTCAAGGGAGGATGGAGGTCAGCCCCAGCTGACCCTTGCATGCTGAGGTAAGGCACCATAGTAGCCGGGGGAGCCCGAACCCGGGACAGTCGGCACGCTTGCGATTAAGCTCGCCCTAAGCCACGCATCCATTGGCACGGCAGACCGTGGATTGGCGAAGAGGAAGGGAAAGGATAGAGATGAAAGGAAAGGGCAGGAAAGGAAATGTGGATTGGAGGGGTTACCAGATTCGGAATAAATATTTATAATTCCATACATATATTTGTTCCGATGCGGGAATTGAACCCGCGACCATTGGATCCGCGGAGGGTTCCGCCACTGAGCCAATCGTCGTCGTCGTTTTAATTTAAATATAATATATTTTTATTTTAGTTTTTTATGCGTAAAATATATACAAAAGGAAGGGCAGCAAAGGTAGTAGGTTATCAGTTAAAAATATTTTTTATGTATTTATTTTGTTTGTTTTTATGAATTTGTTATAAAATTTTCTTTAATAACTGCAAAAATGTTATGTTGGAAATTAAAAACATATTTATATAATTGCAAACAAAAAATAATGAAAGGACATGCGTCTGCATAACTAAACTCATAAGCTCCGTCTGAGAGATGTTTCTTTGTAAATTTCGTACGCAATTGCATAGCGGAATTCTAAAGAGCGAAATAAAATAAAGGAAAGCATGTCATTTCCCAGCCGGCCCCGGGGGTAAATCGCATGAGCAAATGTTGACATCCGGATCAGCGTCCGCTGCTCACCACTATGGTGCTTTTTATAGTTGCACAGTGAATAGCAAACCGACGGGCCTAACAGCGCACGAGTTTTAGAAAGGCCTTTGAAACTAGCTCCGTCATTGTTTCAATATTGTTCCTCATACTTTTGTTACGATGCCTTTCAAACTTCTAAATTATATAAAACGGAAAGTTAGCGAAGTCATTCCGTCGCACACATCAACTTAATAGCAATATCGGATAGAAGACGATCCAGTCACATCTTGACGATTTAACAGTCAATCACCTGCATGTGGTTCATCCACCTAATATGTTATTCCCTCGAACCAAGTTTTTGAAACTTTGATAAAGATATAATCCATTTACTATAGTTTAAAAGAAATTACATTATAGTTAAGTTCTTGTAGGATCAAAAACATCATTTTCATGCAAATAAATTGCTAGTAAATACGAGTTGTGTTTTTAAAAAAACGCTCAATCATGAATATGTGATTGAGCGTTTTTTAATAACACAAAAATCCCACAAATATCTTAGACTTTGTTTAGTAGCTTAATAGAACACATAATAAACTTTACATATTTTGTTTAATTTTTCAGATACTTTAAGGCAGAAGTCCCCAACCTTCGCAGCACAAACCAGTGTTGGACGTGGCCCAAATAGTTTTTTACTGATGAGTATTACTCTCGGGTTTGTGTGATTTTCCATGAACCAGCTATTAAAGTGAGTTGAGCGGCGATGAAAAGTTTGGGGACAACTGCTTTAAGAATACCTTTTAGGTTTAAAGATGTCAAACATTTACGCACGTAAATATAAAAATTAGTACATTTTCATTGTCGTATAATAATTATTTGAATGAATAGATAGCAAATCTAATCTCTAATCTTATTAAAAATCGCCAACTAAACATCAATTCAATTGAATTTGTTATCACAAAGGTACGCGATATCATAAAGGAATATCGAATGATTCGGTGATCGATTTTCGGCCGTCTGAATTGAGACCATAGTGAAATAATTTAAATTTAATGCCCTAATACAAACTTTGTCCATGTACTGAACATTATAATGTGACCCGTATACCGTTCCTGTTCGATTCAACGCATTGAAACACAATCAGTGGTAGTAGTCCGGCGTATGTGTTTGACGAGAGCTATTTTATAATTGCGGTTAATATCTGAACGATCAATTTGCATGTTAATTAAGAGTTTGCACCCTGTTTTAACACAAATTAGCTTTAATCGAACTGTACAATCATTTTCATAAAGTCATTTTATTATACTCGTATTGTTATTAGATTAAATCAGGCACGTATTGAAATCATTGTTAACTTACATTATGAGTCTATAATAATATCTAATTTACTTTAAACTTTACATTATTAATAGAATATTTTACATAGCTTCTTTACCTATAACATACATACATATATAAGGCATAAAATATATTAGTTAAGACATATATCCCATGAGTTTTAAATTATTGTTGTTGTTAAATATCGAAGGAAACCAATGCCGTGAACAGTTACTGATGTATTGAAACAAAGTTTTAGTTTAAAATCAATTAATTTTGGACCTAGAATCCTTGATTCGAAATATTTCTATATTTAGAAATAAATACGTCTACTGAGTATAAAATTTGGGTTCCAATACCTGATTAGCGCACATTTTCCTAAGCTACAAATAGACCATAATACGTACATACTTCTTACTGCTTAATTTACTTAAAAATATATTTTTTATTATACTATATCATTCAATGACCCTTTTGAAATCTCAAAGCATGCAAGCGATAGACGGATCAACCTCAAAGGACTTATATACTTGAGTGAGGTAGAGGTAGATAGTACTTGTTAGTTCAACGCAAACGTGCCTCGAAGTGGCAATCGGGCACAAACAGTGGTTCCCACAAAATACAGCTCTCTCTACTCTCATTACCAATTCATGCCTCATGCGGATGCACCGGCTAGCAAGTGATTGGTGAAATGCACTGAGCATTTCACCAATCACTTGTCGCTACCAGTTCTTTTTCTATACTTTGTGTATTATCTATCGATATATCTATATATATATCGATTTGTTTTCCTCATACAATTTTATACTTTGAATGTCTAGATCAACGTGACATATTCGTCGAAGAATTCCATTCAATTCCAAAACTGGGAACACGTGTTTTGCCTGAAAAATTAATCAAACTTACTAAGCCGGTATTTAGTTGCAACATATTTGGAAACAACAACATATAATATGCGTATGCGAGTGTATGTGGGTCGCTCAACTGGACGACGTCCTGTAGGGCGCCCCAGGTACTACCGGAGAGACATGGTGGAGGATGACTTGCACAATCTTCAAATCTGCAACTGGCAGGAGGTGGCGCAGGACAGGGTAAGGTGGCGTAAGATCTGTTCTGAAGCCAAGATTCATTTTGGGTCGCTGCGCCAACAAAAGCAGTTTTCGTATTTTTTTGTTAAATAAAAATTATGCACAAAGAAATGAGAAAAGGTTCACCCGTCTAAGTATACTACACAATTTTAATAACGTAATTGTATTGAATTTAAAAGTAAAAAGAGCATTAATTTGATATAAAATTATAATTGAAAGAAGTGAGTTCAACAAGTACATATTACGAGTGTAACCTGTATCGGTGGCACGCGATTTTCAAATAAAGCTGGGAAGATATCAAACAACATTTGCTGCAACATGCGATAAAAGACCTATTATACCCTCTGATATGTAAATGACAATGGATGTCTCATTTTTTGTTGACGTTTTTCCACCGTAGATTTAATCTTATATATTAACCATAGTTTACTTTAGTTAAACACTATATCTATTATAAACTATTATTTTATTATAAACTTATAAATATTTAGAATTTAGATTCAGTAGTTTTTTCAGATTCATTACTTTAATTCCCGCATCAGGATAAATAACTATATGACCTTCATGTATTTATTCCAACTTTGGTTGTCCCGTCATTCCCGCTGTGAATAGACGTGTTGGGTGAGTGTTCATTCTTCGCGAAATAGGGAGGCCAGTGCCCTACGGGGGTACATGTATAGGCTGTGAAAAAGGGAACTATTATATATATAATACATAATCTACCAGGGCGGGTTGATAGCAGAAACCTCGTGGCCGAAGACGGCCGCAATGGTCATACTAAATAATCCTACCTGCTGCAGATGGAAGAAATAGTGCGAGAACGATGCGTAGAAGGAACGACTAGCGCCGACCAATTTACACCAGGACAGTGCCACCTATCCTTGTGGGTCACGATCCCCAGGACTGAGGGGACTATTAAGATGAAAGAAATATACTACTTAATCCAGTTACAATAGAATAATAAATAGGTGACTTTAAAAAAAACAGTTTCTTGTACATATTTAGGATTTTTTGTATTGCAAAGCTTTAAAAATATTATACGACGATAGGGTTGTTCAATATTTTATTAAACTGCGGTCAATTACAAATGTTGAGGTGTTTAACACAGAAGCCCTCAAGGTTTTAGAAAGTAAAACACACATATGTATCTGTGTTTAACTTTCTGGAACCTTGTGTATGTACATTTACTCTTACTCGTACTCGTATATACATATACTCGTATGTACATATACTCTTACTCGTACTCATATATACATATAATATGTATATTCAGATTTATTATCTTGTTTTTCTTTATTTACTTTTTCTGTTATTTATTATTCATTTCTAATTTATACTATTAATTAAATATTATACTATTACCATTAAGTTGTAAATGTGTACCCAATTTTATTAATTGTACTACAAGTTTATTGCAAAATATTCTTCTATGGGATAAGTCTTCGCCTTATATGTACATTTTGTTCTTGTGTATTTTTATTATATACTTTCTGATAAACAAGTACAACAAATAAATAACAACTTTATTTTCATCAATATTTTCAATCTATTTGCCTCATTTACAATCTCTATAGATACTAAAAACAAACGCTCATACGTCATGATTTTTTTTTATTTATTTAATTGATAGAAAGTATAATGTTATATTATAATTCATATGATCCCAATAAACCTTATTGATTTTTCCTGGGCCCCTCTCAATTTAATTAAATAATTTAGTAATATTATAATCTATAAAAAACATAAATCATAAAATCACAAATTTATCTATATAATATTATCTGTTTTAAATCTTATAAAACAAATGGCGATCTACATATATTTTGAACATTCAGCCATAACTACTTGATCCATAGGATATTATCGATTGTACCATTAATTTATACATATATAATAAAATTCGATAAGGTATCTTATTTTACAGAAAATAGAATCTGCTCAATCGCAAATCGTTACATATTTTATTAATATGGTTTTTTTTACTATCGATCACTCTCGTATATAAGAGTTACATTTTTGTATTTTATTTTCATGAATTCTGTAGGTACATATATATTATATAGATATTCAATGTTGTTACCTCACCGACGTATTAAGGCCCGTTGTAATCGCGTCGAAGATACAAACACATTTGATAACAAAAGAAAAACACCCCAACGACCGGCAAGATGTTCTAAAAATACTTTTGCAATCTAGCTACCTGTTCACCTGGGCTGGCCATTCCGGCCTTCCCATAAAGAAGAGTAGACGGGAAGCGCCGGGAAGGGTTTATCGTTCCTGAGGGAGCGGCTGCCTGCCCGACACTATATCATTGCCGCCTCTATCTCTCTATGTACTTCCAGTCCTTTGTACTGGCAAGTATTAAACTTATGCAAAAACATGTTAATTTGTGATGTTTCATGGTTCTAATTTTCGCCAAGTTCATCGTCATCATAATTTTTCTTTCATCATCAACAAAGTACAAAAAATATATACTTTTAGTTTTTAACAAATAAAAAATATTTTTAAGAAACAATAAAAATTAAAAGTACATATACAAACGTTAATACGTTATACGTTGAAAATTATTCAAACATCAATTTTTAAAAATGTTAGAGTGGAAAACAATTTTTTGCTTCACATGAACAGTATATATGTAAAATACTTAAAAAATATTATCGACTATTGAATATAATATAACTCATTTAAATTCTTAAGTATAATATATATCTTATACTTAAGAATTTAAATGAGTTAAATTTAAGTATAAGGAATAAATAAAATAATTATATATATATTTCTTAACCTACTACGCTTTTAACATTGCCCACGTTCAACAACAAATGAGCTGTATTATTATGTGATTTGTAATTATTATAATATTAACTCACATTATGAATAAACCATGCATATCTACATAGTGTATAATAAACAATGGAGTTTAATGAACAACATTAAGTAAATTACACAATAATTGTTAAGTAACGCCAAGCTTTTGTGTATTACTGTGGAATATTAATCAGCAATGCATTGCATGTCAATATGCTCGTATAAAGAAATGCCGTGCACATTCTGCGGTCAGTGTGGCAATACCAATGCCCCTAAAAAAAATAATGAAACGCGTGCTATGTTATAATATTTAACGTTCACATAATACATAGAAACTTGTGATGATGAGATGTTCAACATGGAGTAAAAAAAATCAAATTTATTTATTGCCTGAAAGGAATTAAATTTGTCGCCGTGGAGCCCAAACTAGATTTCATGTATCTTGATGCCCAGAAATGGTTGGATGTCATCAATCCGATCTTTTCCGTGTAGCCGAACATTGAGTTAGGCGACATGCGTTAGTGGAGGCTATAAATATGAAGGGGGCTAGAAATAGGGGAGGCTATAAAGATAATGATTTCACACGATACAAATGATGACAAGAAAAATTAACCTTGTGGACAGATATTAGTAGTTTATGTGGATACCAACATAGAATAGGGCCACGCCGTTTGTTGCCGTCCTCTATGAGAGCAAATACTAACAAATAGCAATAGCAGCAGTGTCAACCTGAGAGTAAAAGCAAACCTCCGATTTCCAATCTGCCTGTTAAGCAGAGAGATTTCAAGAATATTAAGAGAGAAAGATGACACCAGTGGATTAATACAGTTGTATTGATTGATGATTTATGAATAGTTTTGGTGCTGTTTATGAATGTGTGGTGTAACTTTGAATGATAGAATGAGAAATGAAGATATCGATGTAGAGTAAAAGAAGGTGTCATGACAAAAGTTGAGAGAGGGATGCTTAGATGGTTTGGACACATAGAGAGGATGGATGAAAGACGATTGGCAAAAGAAATTTACGTTGCGGATGTGGATGGAAGGGTCGGTAGGTGAAGACAACAGAAAACATACTTTGACCAAATTGATGAAGTTTTTAAGAAAGGCCAGGTCAAGAACCGGCATGCTTGTATGAGGAGAGTAATGAGTATGGAGAAAGCAAGGAAAGTATGCCGAGACTGTAGCATATGGAGATCTGTGGTCTCTGCCTACCCTTACGGGAGACAAGCGTGACGATATATATGTATGTTTGTAAATAGATAGTGATTATCAGGATAAGTTTGCTTAAGTTTTCTATGAGCTTTTTTTTTATGGGATAGGAGGGCAAACGAGCAAGCGTGTCGCCTGATGGAAAGCAATCAACGCCGCCCACGGGCAACCGCGACACCGCAGGAGTCGCGGAAGCGTTGCCGGCCTTTTAGGTATGTATAGGCTTGTTTTTTGAAGGTTCCAATGTCGTAACGGTTCGGAAAGACCGCCGAGGGTAACTGATTCCACAAACTGGTGGTGCGTGGAAAGAAGTTACGAGCGAAACGCACCGTAGTAGATCGCCACTCATCCAGGTGGTGGGGATGAAATTTTTCTTTACGGCGAGTTGTGCGGTTGTGGAATTCGGCGGCGGCTTTTAACGCGTCATTGAATTTATCATTCCAAAGAGAATAAGAGAATGAAAAAATAAAGGTGGAAAAAATTAACAGAAGAAATGAAGGCAAATGTAGCGATTTATCAATAGTAGGCACCACATTCAAACATATTTATATAAAAATTGTTTTCTTTTATGATATAAAAATGAAAGAGCAAAGTAATACAGAAGTTCATACACTAAGCAGCAATAATCTAATTGGTTAGGGGTTGCTCTTACAATCTAACCTCGTTGGTTCACCACACGAACCATTGGATGTGAACTATTTTTCTTTACACAAGCAATATGTTTGCTATTTATTACCTTTTACAAAACAGTTAACAAGAATTCTAGGAATGTTAAAAACTATTTTAGAAATCATTTTGTAAAAAAATAAGATCGTTATTAAATTTCGAATAAGCTTGGTCTTATCATATTCTATTATTAATGAAGTTCTCAGATATATAATACATTTGTTGTTGGTGAGTTTCCCTAAATTTCGGAGCTTAGAAGCTAAAGAGATATCTTGATGCTGTACTCTCTCACCGCTCGCTCCTATTACTGCGTATGGAGGTACTCGTACCGCAAGGCGGGAGACTTTACTGTGCCCCTGGGACAAGACGAACACCTGAACTGAACACATTGATTCTACATGGCTGTCAAGTACATACGACTACATACTCCATACTAAATGTATGTACCTATAAACCAAATGTGGCATGCTTCGAAACACAATCGTCAGGGGAAAAATAATTCAATAATACATTTTACTCTTAACACAAAAATTTTTCCCATTTGTCTATTTAATAAGGATTTTAGAATAAAATTTTCTGCTATGAAATATCTTTCAAATTACCATTTGCAAATATTAATACGAGACACTACCAATATTTGCAAATGGTATATCATTTTTTCAATTTCTACTATTAGTTCATACTCTCCCTATGCAAAAAAAAACGGGGGACGATGCTTATATGCAAGAGGTCGGTATTCGTCATCTGGACTGGGCAGCGCGGAGCCCCGATGTCTGAGACCTTCTAAAACGGCCAGTACGATCTGTCCAAACACCTCTACAAAACATCAGGGAGCTTAAACGTGTGCTCTTGGCTGATTGGAAATATATTCCACAGGAGACCATCAAAATCCTAGTGGAAAGCATACCAAGACTGCAATTACGTGTCGTAATTGCTGCAAGGTGAGGTCATACTCGTTAATACTCGTAATAATTAATCGCCTTTTTTATTAAAGTACTTTAGAAATACTCGTAGCCTTAATTTCACTATACCCATAAAAATTCATACCGATTTCTATTTACATTGACTAAAACACCGATTCCAGGATTTATTTATAAGTAGTAGAGTTATGGTAGTACGAATGGGCTGGCTTGATCGGTAAAGTCGTAATCATTTTACTGTTTAACAGCGTTTTGTACAGTGAGTGCTGGTATTCGGAGATCCACTTTCTTTTCCCTTCCTTTGTTTCATTCTTCCTCTGTAATTATTTAACACATACTTAAGTTGGGCAACGACTCTGCAGTGCCCTTAGTATTGCGAATGCCCATGGGTGGAGCTGGTAGCTTACCACCAGGTGATCCGCTAACTCGTTCACCTATTTCATAAAAACATCTAATTTCAATAAAACGTTTTCTTATATTCTTGTTCGATTTTTATATTGCGCGTTTTCTAATCCATTTAATTTATTTATAGGGAAATGTATGCCTCATAAATAGCAGTGAATGTACTGAATCTACATAATAATATATTTATCCAGTTTCATGCGAGTAGAAGGTTTCTTGTAAGGGTCCGTGGCGAGTTCGCGAGGGGTGAAGTGGTGAGAAAACTTTTGGGTCTTTATTTATTGTTATTGCCTCATTAAGGTACCTAGCAAGCGATATCCTACAAATTGCAAATAAATAAACTACGGCCACAACACTCCGAGAGTGAGCAAAAAGAAACATTTTACGAATATTTATTTATAGATTCACAAAATCGATCTATTAAATTATCTTTACTTTGTTAGACAAAATTAATCATTTAAAGTTAATTGTTTATAATTAATTCTTAAAAATCATTGTATCTTAAAGGTTCTCAAACAAGTGAATGTATTATTAGTATAAATGTACGTGTAGGGTATATAAAAATAATGTTTACCTTTTACCTAGTATTATGGTGTTTTCAATATAAGTATTGGAAATTATTTTTGTATGTATTTTAAATTCTCATTGAGTTCAACAACTTTATCATTTATGTTTACTAGGTAATGTATTAAATGAGATTATTATATTAATTTCTACTAATACAATTAAACTATTTTTCTTTGATCACCCAAACGGCGCAATTGTTTTAGCTCGTCTCTTCGACTTGTCATTATTAGGTCGTTGTAGTAGGCTTTGCTTGTTTTGCTTTTTAGGCGGTGGTGTTCGATTTCTGCAAAAGGATAAATATCTCATCATTGAGTTTGGGTGTATGTTCATAACATCTGTATTTTTATAATGGCATATATAATTGAAGAAATCCGAGAGTAGTGCTGAGTGTAAAGCGATTTATTTAATAATTATTTTTCTTTACAATAGGTGTTTTCATTTTTTCAATTAAGCGTGTATTGCCCCATTTTTGTCATGATTATCAATAAAAGAAAAAGTGTAAAACTGTTAGAGAAACCAAGGAAGATATATACTACTGGATACATTTTTGGTCAGTAAGACGTTATCTCCACGAAAAGGTCAATTTTCGTGAAGGCAACGTCTTGCAGTGGACTCTAACAGCTGTATTGATGATGAAGATTATATAGTTTATTTTTATTTATATATATGTTAATATATGTAGGGCTAAAGTTTACTCGATTTTACCTGCATTTCATTCCAAAGGTTTCGAGCGGATAAAAATTCCATATAAGTTTTTTTGTAAATTGAAAATCATATAAGATCTTCTCATTTTTTAAAAGCTTAGCTACTAAAAATATACTCATGATAAACGATTTTTAATATGTATTATAATCGTATGCAAAGTTGAATATATATCACATATATTTATATCATATATAGATTTACTAAGATATAACATGATTTAGGCATTTTTAGAAAATATGTATTGAAACCACCAAAATCACGATTACAAATTAATAATATATACATGCAATTCGCAAACCCGCCTCGTTATTATAAAACACATTTTAATTCACCACAAAATCAACTTAATTAAATCTCCTTCTATTTATTTATTTTTACATTTATTAATTAGTTTAAATTTAATGAACTCTTTCCAATTTTTTAAATAAATTTTCTTACTTGTATGTAATGTGTTGTACAGAAATATTTTAAGAAGTGCGAAGCGAAGTGTTTCCACCATACAAGAAAGAATTAAAAAGAATACTGTACATGATCTAAATGAAATAAATGTACGTATAAGCTGACAAATAAAATGTTGTCGATATAAAAGGCAAGGATATGAATATTATTTATGGTATTCAAAGTAAACTACTTTTACTGGAGCGTAGGTATTTTGGACTTATTGAGCGCAAATTTTGAAGACCGCAACCCTTTGAATAGTCAATGTCGCGTACCCTTATCTCGCCACAGAAAGGCGACACCACATTACCGGTATTACCCCACTATTCCATGCTCGTGCATCAACATACAAAATGAACTCTAGCGTTTCGTATTAAAGTTGTAAATAGGGTGTCAAAAATTTGAAGTACAGGGCATTTTCAAAGTGCAATTTATATTGTATTGGAAGTTAGAGCGCGTTTACCCGGGCTGCACAATATTTTGTGTCGGGGCAATGTGCCGCGGCTGAGCCTTGTTGCATGTCCTCTGTGAAAACTGGCTTTACATTTTCTTGTCTCTGCGCTGAGGAAATTTAATAAGCATAAGTGAAATTCCCTCACGCTTGCAATTAATAATGCGATTACAAAACATGAACTTCTCAAACGCTTTCGTTTAAAAATGACTTAAATAATTAAATATTTATGAAAGTCTCACGATTTCTGCAATATTTAGGATAAACACATAGAGGTTTGATTAATTCTATATATGTAAAACATTTTAAGATTATATATTAGGCCAGTATTTCTGGCAAGTAAGGCATTACGGAATTATTATTTATTTATATTTTCACAAAAATTACCTTAATGTTGTTTTCAAACAAGGCGTTTGCGAGCTCAATCAAATATTTTTCCAATGATTCATACTTACAAAAAATCAAAAAAAGATGTCACTTGTTTCATTGACAGATCTGTAAATTGAATTAAATTTTCCTTTTAATAAAATCAATATTAATTCACTGCCAAATTTATTAACTACAACCACTACCTATCGTTTGCATTCAAAATATTTAATGTCTGAGTACACGGGAAAGAACCCAGCAACTATAAATAGTCAGCTCGAAATGTATACATAACAAATTAATAAAGGTTTGCAGTTGTGCACAATAGATACATACGGTCCTATATCTTTCAAAAGTCAAAACGTCTAAGGTTCATTTATTCAATTAATTAAATATTAAAACTCGTTCAGATCTCGGCCCATACCTCATTTAAGCTTATGAATATATTATAACCGAGCTGTGATATGAAAATTATATTCCATGAAGTGAGCAGTAGTCCAAGTGGTACTTTAGATTCTAAGTGGGACTTTGAACGTAGATAGTTCTGTCTCTGAATTAAACAAGCTATAAAGCTTTCAAAATTTTACTCAGTTCCAGAGGGAGACATTAAAAGAAGAAGTGCAGACCGCGCCGAGATTCTGAAAGCCAGTATTAATATATTATAAAGCCAAAGTTCGACTTTATGAAGCGGCTTCCGAAGCGCTGAACGAAATTTGGGAACTACATTCCCAGATAAAAACAGATAAATAAATATATCCTACATTGACTTCATAATATTTTGTAGGTTTCCGGTCTGATATTAAAACATAAAATATCACTTTAGAAATCGTTAAATAATATTTTATTTTCATATATACCGTTGTACTAGACTTTTTATTGCTACAATAATTAATATTAAATCAATTATATAAATGAAAATGGGTGAATAATTGACAAAATCTCTTTAAAATTGTTCAATATGCATATACTTTGTAAAAAAAACCCTATAACGTCAATGGGACGGTACGTCTCGCGCTACGTTTCGTATTAAATAAAAAAATCATAATGTTGGTCAGAATGTGAAATATGTAATATGTGTTACATTTAACAAAATAAAATGCATTTCTTTTCACTTAGAAAGGTATTTATTTTACTTCACGTGTAAAATTGCAACTCGACTTAAGTTATAGTATTATTTTAAAAGCAATAAACTTTGTTCGAATAAATTGAATTCGAACATTAAAAGTCTATTGCAGAAATTCTCCGATAGGTAATTCAATAAATGTCTACGAACTTTTATTTAGTGTTGAGAAACAATATATTTAGACTAATATAAAACATTAAAAAGGTTGAGAGATTGACTTAAGGGTTGACGACAGACTATATTCTGGACATATTCCATTATGTTTAAGTCTTAAAATAAAAATACATTTATACCCTTTGGGTGTTTAAAATTATTGCGTACCTTCTTGAACCGTTTAAAATCATATACACACCATATGTTTTGTCAAAACGATAGTTTATGATTATGCCAGACCACCACCGGGTACCCCAGGGCAACTGTTTATCGCCTATCCTGAATATCGCGTACACAAACGGCATCCCCAGCCTGGAAGGTGGGGATGCCGTTTGTGGGCCATCGAGGATGGGAAACCGACGTCGTGTTGGCACCGTTCGCTGATGATAGCGCTTTCTTCGCATCATCTCTTTGGGTCCATTTTCTTACGTCAACTCGTTCACCCATGCATATGAAGCTGTCGGTCTACAAGGCGTACGTTCGCTTTCGACTGACTTATGTTGCACCGGCCTGTTGGTCTCTGACCTCGGAAACCCAGCGCAAACGCTCCTAATCCAGCAGAATCTGTCTCTGCGCGACATCGTAAGGATGGCTCGCTGTGTACGTAATGACGTAATAGCGAGAGAACTCAGGATGGAGAGCATCCATGACTTTGTGGTCCGATTGGCTCGGAAGATGTTTGATCGAGTCGACAATGGACCACACCGACACTTACAAAACCATGCTCCCCTCCACGCTCGTTCACCTAAGGGACGCCTGCATGCATGCGAAATCCTTCTGTCACAGCTTGATTCCCGCGAGCCCCAGCGATGGACCCAACGTCCACGAAATAGGTTCAGCCACATCTTGTCGACGCGAAATCGAAAAAGGATGCCCAAAAGCCTCTGGGAACAACGGCATTTAGGATTGGTGGGCGGTCGCCCCTTTGAGTTGCAGCGCGATCAGTGGGGTTCATCCCTGAGGCTCGATCCCACACCATTGTGGGTGTGGATAACCCGTATTGATTGCCATTACTAAAGCTACTCTTTACTCTGGAGAAATTGGTAGCTACGCAATAAGCCGAAAAATTAGCGCTGGCAATATCGTGTTAAATAACTCGTTTTTAAATAAGTGTTTTTGAAATATGTTCTCCAAAAAAAAAAAATGTTTACTTAAGAAAACTCTAAACAAAAATTACTCCCCGGGGAAATTAGACAACACTTATTCAATATCACTAAGTTAAGTAGACGACCCGGTTTGAAATGGACGAAGTAATAGGCGTAATTAAGGACTCAATGTCCAACATTTCAGCAAATGACAACATTATCAAAAAACGTTGCAAAAAATGAAAATCATGATTCACATTTTTTTTTCGTTAATAAGCATAACTCAAACTTTATTTTAAAGACACGTAAGATGATCTAGTTTTCATATGATAACACGAAAAGCAAGATTTTTACTGTGTCACTCATATTATCTTAGCGACTGCCTCAAAAATTGCGAAAGACAAAAATTGGGTCAATTCGCGTCACTTTATCTTAAGAATAATTTTATACTATTATTATAATAACAACATTTTTCAAGCAATTATAATAAATATAAATATTATTGTACAAAAGTATCATTAACTTGGAATGTTAATAAAAATAAGCAAGTTAATGCTTATGATTTATTAATTAATATAAAGAAATATTATTAATCTACACTTACAGAGTTGATTTCAAACCGGACTCGGACATACATACATAAATTACAAACATGTCACGCTAATGCCGAATTTCGACTGTACGAGCAATGGCATCCGCATGTCACAGGTGAATACGTCCGCTATCGCAATTCGCAAGCCGAGCCAGTCAGTTTACTGTACCCGCGGGATCAGCGCTCCTATATAATTATCAATGCCATCCCACCCTCTCTCTGCCACACCCTTCCCGTATAGCCTGATATAATTTATTGCGCGTATTTGTTCGCGCTTCTGTAGCTTGCTCATATCAACTTTATTTATTTCCCGGCAACTTATCTTGACACATTAAGTAGTTCTATAAGTCTATAAGAACCCAAATAACTGTAACTATTTTTGGGTTAGATAAGGAAGTTTTTTTGCGGTATATTACAATTATAAAAAAAAATATAGTATCATTCATCTTCCAAAGTCTAATCGTATTGTTAAGAACATGTTAGTAAACTTAAAAAAAATCATTACACTAATTATAGTCATTTCCGGTTGTACAGACTTCGCATGTCATTAAAAGTTTTTACAGTATATGTATGTATATAAACATTTCTTTACTATATTTTTCTCCATGAACGAACGCATGGTATAACTGTACCACAATTATATTAATTAAATATAAATACAATTGTGTATAATATGGGAATGAGTGCCTTTTCCTAGATTTCTGATTACAAAATTGCATAACTCAAAACCACATTTGAATATTGTCTGCCGATCTGTCTAATTCATTTACCTGTGTCTCTATTTATTCTAGAACCATATCCGAAAATGGATTTCCTCCGGCTGATGATTTACTAAATACATATCCTGTATTATTTTAGATAAATTGTCAATATACAAACATTTCCATCCTGCTATACATCTAGTTTGTAAACATGACACAGTTGGAACGTCACCAAAAGTATTCGATTTTAAAACACAGTATTTAGTGTGAAACCTATGTAGTTAATGCCATAGGCGCGTTTTGGTTAAAATTTTCAGTCTAATTTTAAAATATTCCGGGCTAGTTTCGTTTGTGAGCGTACAAAGCCTATATTTTCTCTATGACAGCCCATTTTCATCTCCCTCATTGTTTGGCTCGTCTACTATGGTTGTTTCATAGGAAAAAATCGAAATACATTACATATTTATAATTTTTAGACAGCACCAGATCGAATATAAAATTAAATCTCGTACATTCTTAAAAATTATGTAAAAATATTTCCATCTCACAGAATCATTTCACGGTTATAACAAAGAGAAAAGTTACAATACTTATTACTTACTATAGGGAACGTCCCCAAAACTAATGGTTAGCAAAGGCCGTCCTTTGAGATTATTTAGCAACTAGTACTAAACCTTTTATATACGGTACCTGTAGGTTATTTCCTAGTGGGATTAGAACACAGCAAACACCTCGTCATAGCCCGTTTGGGTCGTCCATCGTTTTAGTCATTAAATCATCGTAGTTTTGCGCTATGATAAGTTATGTATTTCTATGACCCTTGATAGATGAATGCAAAGACTTAAACAGATAATTTAATTCAGAACCTCAATTTTCCCAACAATAAGTTAATGCTTTGAAAAGGAAATTGTTCGGAGTATGGGTTGGCTTTCCTCTTTGAAGGCGACGTGCCGAGAGAGGTGACTGGGGCGGATGAAACCAGGCGATCAGGGCCTGTATTTATTTACATGTAATTAGGTCGGTGTCAGTGATCGACGGCAGTGGCGGACGTCCGCGTAGAGGTAAACAATCCATTACACTGCTGTCAAGTCTGCTCAGCTAAAACCTTGTGTACACTGTATTAAGAACACCCCGTGCTTTGTATCTCTGAGTAAGCTTTCATCTCACGCTGACCAATCTGCAATGTCATCCGAGATGTATCTTAAAACTGTCAAAAAAACGAATTTTGAGAAGAAATGAATTTCGAAATATATCGAAATTTAAAATTAAAATTTGTTTTTTAAACTTGTAAAATTTGATACTCACACTGATTGATTTTCTAAAAACTTTTATATAACATTATATAATATATGTCGCCAAATATTTCCAGTTTTTGCCCTTTTCAGTAAATATTATAATAAATGAATGAAAAAACAAAATTGTTCTAGTTTTTTAGTTCTCTCGTTCTCATAACTTTCTACAGACACTAAATTAAAACGTTATATATTTAATCATATACTGATATAAATGAAATATGAATTAGTTTCTTTTCTTGAAATTTTTATTTAAATAACCACCTATAATTTTTTTGGTTTATAAAAGTGTTTCAATATTTATATGCTACCCTTAAAAGAAAAAACTAAAAAATAGCTACGTTATTTTAATAAATTATAAAAGAAATAAGAGAGCGAACCATCATATGAAGTCTTTCTATAAATTTAATGCAATAATAGGCTTTATTTCGTCGATCAAAAGAAAAATATAGTAATTTCCTATTCATTAACCATATTTACACAATATAATGAAAACATAGAAACAATGATTTTATAAGCGGAACATTGTGTAAACTCAGCCTAATAAGCCCGCCGGCTCGTGCATACATATAACGCGCCAATATGGACAGGCAAACAGAAATTTAGACCAGTTCTCTGTCCTCCAATATCAAATATTAACTTGTATTGACTTATTGACCCCTTCGTTTCTATATATGCAAGTTTACACAAATATTTATTTAAATGTTAGCCACGTTAATATAACAAGTGCTTAATGACAAATTCTATTTATTCGTAGAAAAATTTTACAAATATTTATTGATTAATATTATATTTAAAAATATTTTTATTAATATTGTATGAATAATTACATTTTTTGTACAAAATTGTGTTTTAGGCGTTTGAGGACATTTTGTTCTGACTTTTCAAACCTGAATTACAATAGTTTATTCGGCAAACGAAGTAAATTAAATTTATCTTAAAGTTAACATACAACCAGCCATCTTTTTTTCGGCAACAAAATAGAACCACACCACATCTTCGTGCGACGCGGCTATAGGAATAAATAGATACAGAACAATAAAGAGCAATCTATGATTGCCTGTCCTATTGCCAAATGTAAGGATTCCGGCAACACCACACATTTGTGAAGGAGGTCAAAGTCCAGCAATGGATTGTTATGGCTTTATAGATACTGATGATAATATACACCAGTAATCTTTTTTTACGTGTCTGAAATAAATATATTGATATATATTTCTTCATCTTTTATGCGTGTAACAAGTATAATTCCTACTACAAGCAGATACATTAAATTCGTTCTTTCTACAAGACAGCGTATGAACCAGACCACACCATAGTAATCCATTCAATGTATCACTATGCAACTTGTAATGTTATCTTACCGTGCAGATCCACGCCAATCCGTTACCAATATTTAGGCAAAATACGAATTCTTTCTGCTTTTACTTCAAAGTGTACACTATATGTTGGATATAGAGTTCATATTTAAAAAATGACCGGTCAATTTTATAACATTTTACAGTGGATAATCCATATGATATTGGAAGGCTCGTAGTTGCATTCACTGGGCTGCACAAAATTTTCTATAAGGATAAAAGCAAACAAGATAGCCATTGAACTAATGTTCTAAAGCTCTACTGCTATAGTTTCCTACAAACATACGGAAGGCTTTGAAAGATAAAGAATACTTAGAAAGATTAAACCAAAATTAAAAATTATTAGTGTCCATTTTAGAAACTTATTTTCAATTTATTATTCAATTCCTTCAACGTTTTTAATATTATATAATTTTTATATATTATTTTTATATATTACTTTTTATCGACATTTCAATAATAATTTTAATGTAAATTAAAACACAATTAACGATCTATATACGATATAATAATGAAACAAAACTATGACTAAGAGTTCTCGGGCTAAATTTCATAAACAAAAAATACTTTGAAACCTTCTTTATACTTGTCTCTCTTTGAGACCTTAGTCCCCCTGGTCGTGTGGGGTCCCATAGGGCACACACGACGTTTCTCCATATCGACCTGTCGGAGGTCATACGCTTTACTTCGCTTCAGCATAGGCCCATCTTCTGCACTTCGGCCGTCACAGTACGCCGCCAAGTTTGTTTTGGATACCCACATTTTCTTTTCTCCCGCGGATTCCATTCGGATTCCATTCCATTCCATTGTTTGAGGATATGACTGACGTGGCGCCGGAGAGTATGCCCTATCCATCTCCATTTTTGTCGACGTATCTAGACATCCATTGGGTCCTCTTTGCTGATTCTCCGCAGCTCTTCGTTGAAGACCATGTTATCCGGCCAATGTATGAATGTATCTTTATACTCGTACACCTTAATGAATAAAATATCCGTTTCAAAAAAAAGTATTTAAAAAAAAACAATTTTTAAATCCTACGATAAATTCATTGCCGGCCAGTGTCAATTAGTTCTGGTATTTTAGAGCAGTTTTAAAATTCTCCACAACTAACCTAGTTTGCAAACATTTTGCATATTTTATGAAAGCTCTGGGATATGTTTTATCGTTTAATAATAATTTTATTATCTTTCAGAGATTTATGACATATCGCGATCATTGCTATAACTTTTAGTTTAAATTCAAAATTGTTTGGTTGGTGAACGTAAAATTTATATTATATTATATAATTAATTAGAATGTGTTCTGAATGACTGAATTGAAAAAGATATTTTTATTGGACTAATACAGCCGCAACAGTGCCCTCATGAATATTGGTTCCCAATAAGTTTAGTGGTTGTTGGCGTAATTACTAAGCTTGGCAGGCGAATTAAGGATCACTGATTAGTTTTTATTTCTCAGGTAGTTGCTGCTGCCTGTCTTCTGATATTATTCACGTAACACCCACGGCAGGAAATGGAGTAACTGCTGCAAAATTCTCTGTTACTATATAAGTTACATAAAAAAACGACGCAATTCACGTTTGAACGAAAAAATATGAACAATAAAAAACAAGCTCCTGTACATTTTTATTAAGAACCCCTAAAAGTCGTACAAAAACTTGGTTAATATACTTTCGAATCACAAAAGACAAATTTCTTCAAGACAAAGTTTGACAAGTCTGCTTTGTGCGTGTGAGCACTTTATTTAAGAAGCTTTATTATTAATGTGCCGTGACAATGGCCGCGTTTTTTGGTAAATATTACGGTAAGTACGTTAAAGAAGCGACAATACGGCGCGGCCCGCCGGCGGCCGACGTTGAAATGTTTCCGTTTTTCGCGTTCTCTCGACTTGGTTAATGTTTCCAAAGCAAGATTGTAAACATAGTGATATCTATTTGTGGCATCAAGTTTTAACATACTCGTCGATCCTTTTAAAATAGAGGAAGGCAAACGTGAAAGCGTACTACCTGGTAATAATGAATCACCGTTGCTTGTGGACAGTTATACTATCAATATTGTAGATACATTGTAAATACTTCAAAAAGAAAGTTGACATATATGAAGCGATTGAAGGAAGGAGAGGTGGCTCAGTTTTTAAAAAGAAATGTCACGTACCCAAGAATTCTGTATTCTTGTACGTGGCTTTTCTAAACTTTCTTGAGAAACGCATGTATGATGCGGTCGGCAAGTATGATGATAAATTTTCCTATTAGAGAGTCTGAAACGAAATTTTAAAGGCCAACAACAGAATAATACCTGATTGACTCAACCAGACAAAAACCATATTCTTGCATAATACCCACTTCCGAGTAGTAGCTACTGCGTATTGCTTAATACTTTATAACTTTCTGCAGATTTTTCAAGACGGCAACGTATGTGCAATTTTCCGTGTGACAGTCCATTGATGTCAAAAAATATCGCTTACTGTTGAGATGATCTATGGGAAAATCAGTCTTAGAAACACAAGTACATGTGTAAACAAAAGTAACAAATGTACATTCATTTGAGGTACTAACGGATATCCGAAATGAAACATCTGGTTTTCTAATCCGTCTGGCTAGAGAAACGATAGGACTTTTATGAAAAAGTTAGGCGAACTAGCAATCGGGTTACCTTGATGTAAGTAATAACCGTCGCTCTCTGACATCTTCAGTACTAAAAGTACATTGCCTACCTTAGTGTACAGAATGAATAATGGAAGGGAAAATATTGGCAGGGGAAGAATTTCGTTAAATAAAAGAATAGGGTATAAGGCCTCCGGAAGAGCTCCGGAGGCCTTACACCCTATTCTTTTATTTAACAAAACGTTAATGGCACGCACCATTCGAAGCGCGATATGACAGAAAAATGCCAATACTTGACAACGATATTTTGTGATCTGATACTGCCTCCTTGTAACTGGTTTATACATATATGGCTCCCCCACTACGAATAGAATACTTCATTTTTTTTCACAAAGTATTGCTTAATGATTTATTATTGACATATAATTTAATCAACATTATTAACGGCGACGTGGTTCGCCACTAGTCACGTCCTGATTCTCACGAGGGCGAGGAAAAGCGACTAATGGAGAGCCGTTTCGCTGTGATGAATGGTAGCAGATGGAGCTCTGTGGTCTCTGCCAACCCCTGCGGGGATAGGCGTGAATATATATATAAAAAAATCCTAAAATGTAAATCACAACTTGGTGTCTCAAAAATATGTTAAAATTTAAATAAAAATGCCAATTCGTTTATAAATGTAATGTATATACATAAGGCAAAAGAACTACGATCATTTTAGTGGAATCCTATAGGGAAATATTTGTAGTAAAATTTCCACAAGGGAACACTGGGATGCACGCAAACGGAAACCATAAAATATTATTCCAAACATCGGACAGAACTGTACAGCTCTCCTTTTTAATATCGCATTGTGCATTTTTTTTATTTTCATAACATTTAGTTTCCGCTGGCACGTCATGCGCCTACATCATATGAGTATATAACACATTTTCGGTTTACCACATAGACCGAGAATACAAAAAAGATTTATGGATATGCAATTATTAAGTTTTTTAATTGAAGAGCTAGAGAAACGAGCAAACAAGATATCTGACGTTTACCAATCATCGCGGCCCATACACATCTGTATGATGCAGATATGTATGGGCCGCGATGATTGAAAATAATAATGTGTAAAAATATGAGTAGAAATGTATATAGTGGGAACTTAAACTAAATCTTACCGAAAAAAAGCCGTCAGCAAAACTACACTTCCCAATCACTATCAACAACACCAACATCAAACACACACAGTCGCTCTTTCACAATTATACACGACGTGTTTGGCCTCAACAGTAAGTAAAAATTCCTGGCTGTCCACATAGTAATGGATTTCCGCAAAGTAACGTCTGACTCCATTAATCATGTTATAGTTACTCCAAATTTTATGATAAAATCTAGTATATAAATAATAATCAACAAAACAGAATAAAATAAATGTAAAAACATATTTAACCAACTGTACAATTTCATACAAGGATTATATTTGCTTAGAATATTATAAAGTTCAATAAAAAGGCTTCTCCATTAAATAACACATACGTATAATGTTTCCTTGCAATTAAATTACCGCTTTCCTCATAAGAACAATTAAGGTTTAGAGGTAATTTTATAATTCCTAAGCTTAGTGCTTCTTTTGACAGTGTGACAATTTAAAATCAGAGTTATTATTTGTTATATAGACGAGTCAGTACTGAAATACAATATTAAAACTTAACAAGAAACGTTGGGTTGCTACTACACATAGAAAATTACTATTTACGTGCTGTACAAAGTTGTATGGGGGAGAAACGGCTGTGTGTGCCGCGCCGTGTCGCGTCCTCAGCGATCAGCGACAATTAACGCGATGCACAGCCCATAACTCACGCTCACTGACGCCCGGTATCGCACCCGGGATCGTGCCGCGTCCTCCGTCCTCCGTCCACCGCTACGCTGACACTCCAAACGCTACTTTTAGCTCCCACCCGCGCCACGGTCGCACCAACGCAGTGGCCGTACGCTACTCTGTTTGTAAATTTAAATTTCGAATTAACATAGTTTATTGCAACTTAAGAACGCAATTTGTTAAGTTGGCTTTAACGCTCCCTTGAATTTATGTTCGTTACCTCCTCAAGAATACTTCTCAAATGACCGCTCAAAAGTCAATCTATTACATATTTAACATCTCAATTTCAAGGAAAAATCTATTTTGTTTATTATTTTACAAAACGAACAGGAATAGAAAACAAAAATAAACATGAAATTGTAATGTTTATTTTTGTTTTCTACTCCTGTTCGTTACGTGACCACAAAGTGATTCTATTGCTAATTATTTAACTAGCAATAGAGTTATGTACAATACAATACATATCACGAAAAAAATGGATAACTTAGTTATAAAATATACTATAATTTGATAGATATAATATATACGTCCGTATTAGGCTGTCGCATCGTAATGTATAAAATTATTTGTTTGCAAGTGTTGTAAAATGTTATACATAGTTGGAAATCTATAGTAATATCGACCAATATAAAGTACGGTAACGGCGTTGAGCAAAAAGTTTTATAATTAACGAGGCCAAGCCCATGCCCTTTCATGGTAATGCAATAAAACAAACGGAAAATATATGTATGTCACCTACGGTACCAGACATTTTGGAAAACAATACCTCGCGATAATACCGTTGTTTTGTTGTTTAAATGGCTGAGAAACAACGAAATGTATAATTAATTTACGGGATTAGTTTTAAAAATATAGCGTTGAACAATGTGGCCGCTTTATTTACACTCTTCTCACCTGGATAGTTTCATGAAAGGGAGCAATTAATTCTCTCAGTCTAGTCACGAAAAATTTTCATTTTAATTAAAGCCCCGACCGGAGGATCGTCGGCTAATTAACCCATTAAAACACAGACTCTCCTTTCATTTTGTCTTTTTTCTCTCACCGTTCACTTTCTTCTGATTTTCGAAATGAAAATGAAAACAGAATGGAATATAAAGCGGGAAAAACGCTTAATCTGTAACCTTTATTGTACGCTGTTCATACAAATGTTATTGTTAGGTACCTACTTTGACGTTCTGGATGTTTTAAATAAATCCTATTTTATTGTACACTAAACTCTACATATTCAAGGTAATACTAAGTAATTTCATCCCCACCACCTGGATGAGTGGCGATCTACTACGGTGCGTTTCGCTCGTAACTTCTTTCCACGCACCACCAGTTTGTGGAACCAGTTACCCTCGGCGGTCTTTCCGAACCGTTACGACATTGGAACCTTCAAAAAACAAGCCTATACATACCTAAAAGGCCGGTAACGCTTCCGCGACTCCTGCGGTGTCGCGGTTGCCCGTGGGCGGCGTTGATTGCTTTCCATCAGGCGACAAGCTTACTTGTTTGCCCTCCTATCCCATAAAAAAAAAACTAATGAGAAGAAGAAGAAATCCTTCATAGGAATGGGGCTTTACTATATAATTCATAAGCATTCATATAGCATATTCATCCCTCAGCTTACCCTTTAATTCGAATCTATTTTACTGCATACATATATATACATATTATTCAAAGCTGTATATGTATTATTCAAAAATATAAGAATAATTTTGTTACATTAAAAATATTTTTGAAGAAAAAATAAAATCCGTTGAAAATCGGCAGTACAATTAGGTATCGCATATATAATAATATTTTATTTTCAATTATTTATTACTTAGGGATAAGTAATAAAATTAATTCTAGTATTATAATTAAATTGTAATTCTATGCTATAGATTTTTATGTTTAGGTTTACAAATCGAATTTCTTCAGTTATTATTTTAATTATGCAAATCAACCTCAGAGAGTAATTGAATACGTAAATGAATTTTCTTAGCGAACAAAGTAGGTGTCGAGGCCCTCATCAAAATAAAAAATTCGTCGCAAAGTCGCCAGTTAATTAAGGTATTAAATTTTTAACATTTTATTTTTTGCTCCTACGAATATAAGATGATAAGCTGCATCTTATTTTTCATGAGTCATGACCATTAAAATAATGAAAATAAAAGTCTCTGATACAATCATTTTTTACCTATAATTTTGAAACTAATGAAAGATCCTTTAATAGCCTTTATTTTTTGAAGTAAACGAAAGGTTAGTAATGGAAAGCTGATTTGACCGCAAAGCGACCTCTGTTGAATATTGCCCGAGGCGTCAAATGTGAAGGATATATAATTGAGTACCTTAAGTGTGTATGCAAACTCTACAGGTACTCGCTCTTCTAAATTCTCCATCATCCAATAGAACGCTTACTTCCGATACGACTGGAAGAGAATTCGGATTCAGTGACTTCGAGATACATAAGACATACACAAATTACACCTAGAAATACTAAAACAAATTTAATTTCAACCGGATTTGATTTACAAGTCAGGTACTATAATCAATGAGTCAAACGATTGAAATATCTACTTCACGTAAGACCAAGTCAGGTAATAATTTCATATAATTGATAGCAATACGTTGCAATTGAAATAATCAGTAAAAATTATCAAATAAGCGGCTTTGTTTTTACTGCGTATTGTTTGGAACGCACGCTGAAACTTGTTGCCATCATGAAAGCGCGCGACGAAACTCTGGAGACAATGGCACATGTCAGCCGATGTAAGGCCGCGTGTACAAAGCGAGTGCCTACAAGTACAGTCAACAAGACAAGCGGGTAAAGCCGCGATCATCTGAATGACGAAGCAATTACGTGCATTCAGCCCCGAGCGCAGTCAGTCGAGGCAAGTGGTGAGATTGGTTTCAATAAAAGCGCAATCCCTCCCCCATGTTTTTCTTTCATCACTCAACCTTGAATGGCGTTATTCAGTAAACAGCATTCGGTTAATGCAATGTTTATTAATACACGTTTTGAACTGTAACACTAAAAACTTTTCTTTTTGTTTCAGGTATATTGATTTTTACATATTATGGAAGCTGCATACATGATAAATAAAGGTAATTAAATAATAAAGAAATATTGCTGTTATACTTTTTAAAACCTATTTCCATTTTATTCATAAATCTAAATTCTACTAAGTATTTTCATCAACAATGAGCAAAACATTCAAAATATGGTAACAAGTAATTTAAAATTTAGGTATTCCTAAATTACTCAATGATACTACTCGATCAAATATTCGTGTAATTTTGTAATAAAATTACTTATTTTTTATTAAAGCTGTTTAAACCCATCCGCGGCAAGTGCCAAGAGGAGGAATAGTACCGTCCGACAAACGGATCATTAAAGTCTGCTTTAAATGTACCCGCGGGTGCGCTGATTAATCATCGCTCAGTGACTAATTAGTGAATCGTGAAAAAAATAGAGTTTGCCGTCAACCCACCGGCTCTGTAGCTGTTTAGATGTCCACTCCTTACAGTCTTGGTCCAAATTTAGAAAGGCCAATGTGTAATAAATATATAAAGTCATAGTATTGTTGATCGCTTTTAATGACAGTTTACACGACATACACAGCACTCACTAGCGTGCACCATAGACTCACACTTACTCATGTACACACGTAATCAATTCATTTCTTCTATAATATTTATGTAGCTTAATTAATATTTGTATTATAATTTATAAGTTAAATCGAAGTAGTGTGACAAGATTTTAGGTATAATAATTTTAAATATGATACAATATAAGTTTTATAATATGTACTAACTTATAACATTAAATATATTGATTACTTTTGATGTAAATATCGTGTTGCATTCCTATTAAATAAATAGATTAATTTTAATTGAGTATTTTATTATTCCAAAAGAAAAAAAAAATGGAATCAAATTAAAAATAAAATTAAAAAAAGGGTCTTCTTATGTAATATATTTATTATACTAAAAGCTATTATTAATAATATTTTAGTGTATAATAATGACAATCCCGTCGGACCTCGTTGAGCCCCACAACGTGATTATTAAGTGGAGAACATACTCTGACTGATTGCATCGCTCATTGAAGTCATTTGACGAACGAGCACTTGCCCACGATTTATAACCAAATAAGCTGCTACTCATATTATGGGGATATAAATTTCGTTTTTCAAAATGAAAAATTTGCAGTTTATGCTAATACATTAAGTGAAACCATTTAATAAAATTTAAAGTATTACACTGATTTATGTTTTATAGCCCTTCATACATTTTCGATTTTTGTACAGGGTCCTTCGATTTCTGGGAAATGGACATTAACTAGCCATAACACTTATCCAAGGTGGATTGGCGCGGTATCTATACTCAGAATAATTACCTGTAGGCCATATATATATATATATATATATATATATATATATATATATATATATATATATATATATATATATATATATATATATATATATACCTATGCAGAAATTGAACCCGCCACCATTGACTCCAAAAGCTATAACTCCACCATTGAGCCAAGGACACGGGTCGCCATAGACATATGAGATATTTAAAATCGCAAACTTATTTATCACATACTTCATTCCAAGTTTGTAACACCCCGCATACTGTGTCGCATATAAAGTCATAAACTTCACAAATAGGAGTAGATTTACAAATATATAACAATGTCGCAAACTCGGCGCGATTAAGTAGGAAATATGACGAGTCTGGATGCTTTTGGTCGACTAATAATTACAATAATTGCAAAAGTTTCGCACAACTGCCTTCACTATGGTGCTTTAACTCTGTTCGTTTACATATATGCAACTCGCATTAATAAATGATAATGTCACATTACTTCTCCGTCTCTGGTACCTTCTCTACAGAAACTTAGTTCGGACGCAAAGGCTTTTGTTAAGAAAACACCATCAAAAAAGATTATTAATGGAGTCAGGCGTTACTTTGCGGAAATCCATCAATATGTGGACAGTCAAAAGTTATACTTAGCTAAGATCTGCGACAAGCAAACAATAACAGAAAAATAATAATGTGTGTTTTCCTGCCGAATGCTGAATGAAGTGGATTTATTTGGAACTTAAACTAAAAAGTCGGACTTTTCGGTTGTCTTCCATAGAGTCTACTATACCTGAAGATGCCTCGTGTTGGGGCGAAACACGTGTCGTTTACAAGGTGGAAAAGTGGTAGTGTGTGTTTGGTGTTGTGTATAGTGGTGGGGGGTGGAGAGTTGCTGGCCGTTTTTGGCAGTAAAACACACATTTATGTTATTGTTATTGTTTGCTTTGTTTGCACTTGTTTCTGTTATTGTTTGCTTATCGCGGATCTTAGCTAAGTAAATCTTTTGACTGTCCACATACTGTCAAAAAAGTTTTGCAATATTTTTGTTAGTTCTTCTTACATCCCATATGTATGTGTACCACATCCCGGTTTTAAAAAAGCGAGCCTCCCTATTTATCCTCCCATTAGCCCACAACGCTTGTCTAAGATGAATTGCCGAGATACCCAGACTCCGAATAAATATCTGTAAATAATTAATACATATATTTATCTCGATGCGGAAATTGAACCCACAACCGTTAACTCCGAAAGTGGTAGCTGCGCCGCTGAACCAATTAGGTAGGTCGTATGTTTTTATTTTTGAACACGTAAAATTTTTACACTTTAGTATTCTAGTAAAATTTTAACACTGCATGCATCATTGAGTTCTTTCTAGAACCTACCTACTGTACATTTTCTCAAGACGAAGCAGGTATCGCGTAAAAGAATCTCTTTGTTTATAGTGGACGCTAAAACTTACGGGACCTTTGCGCATATGCATTGTCTCACCAAACGTTATATCTCATACATCGTAAAACTTCTCACGAAGTACGAAAATTTCAGCTAGATAAGTACGAATTTGTACTCGTCCGTATCTTTGAAAGCAACATAGTATCTAAATATTGTGTACGGATTGTACATAGGTAAATTTGAAATATAGTAGACAAAAAAGTTTAAAAAAGAGCCTTGTCTAGTGTCCTATTACGTACCCACAATTTAGTTTTCAAGCTGTACAAACAACAGCGGAAATCGGGATTCATTATGTCGGGAGGGCTCGGCGCTCTCTCAACCGTAATGCGAACAGTGTTGACACCAGATCCACGAAATTAACTAGAAAATATAATGCGGTTTGAGTGCCGCGCTTCTTAGCTACAAAATGTATATAATTAGAAAAGTTTTTACGAGCGGAGCTCCGGCAAGTCTCCGCTTGTCACCGCCTGACACGGCTCCCTTATGTTTCGGATGCGGATTATAATTTCACCCAACAAATTATCTACGAATTTTGGTTGTTTTTGTTTTGTGAAAAAACAAAATATTTACAATAACAGCTATTGTAAATAATACTTTTTTAGACACATTCAGAAACATAATCATATAACTCAAAACTTTAACTAAAATCATTAAAGAAGAAATATTTTTATAAAAATTAAATAGTTTGATTTAAACAAATGAAACGGGTTAGAACCTGAGTAGAGTTTATTTCCCTTTGAATTATTTCGAGGCACTTCTTATTTTCTTTATTTCATGTGTGATAAAAGACAAATCATGAATTTTAAATTGCAACACCCTATAAATTACTTAACTGACTTTTGATTATAATCGTAAATAATAAAAAAATCTTTGTCTTCTGATATGAATTCTTAGCTCGTGTTTGAATATAATTGCCGTTTTTGGCACGACATCGCGTCAATGCCGAGTTCCTTGCCCTAAATGAGTATAATTACAAAAGTTTTTATTACTAACTGTGCGCCAAAAACCGCCTTCTGCCATCGTATTGTGACCGTTTTGGCTGTCTGAAGGCACGAAGAGAACGTCTTACTTAATATTTAGGAATTTATACAACTGCAATACCGAGGCGTAGACGTGACTACAAACGCAGAATAAAAAGCTTATGTGTTAATTGAGAATATTACTTAAATTCCCATTTATCTATCGATGCAGGTCGGTTGAGGCCAGAGTGCAGCTCCAGCACAATGAGCCGATTAGTTCTTTAACGAAGCCTGGGAGTGATTCGGGACGAGAGCAAAGCGGCACAGGAAATAAAAGAAAATCAACTGAAGTTAAAAAATCGTGGAAGCAACGTGGAAAATAATGAAATAGGAATTTCCTTCTGATTAATTTTAATCAGAGTAACGTTACCGTCCCATGGAACTTCATTAATTACATTTTATTATATATTAACATGAAAAATAACGAAATTAACTAGATGAAAGTCGGCTCGAGAAGCGGTCCATTCGAAATATAAATTACTTGAAAAGGAAATGACGACGCACTTTTTTCTTTAGAACCTATGTATGTCGTGTTTTGTGTTCAAAACTTGCGATCTATAATATTTATGAAACATCAGACGTTCTTTGACGGGAAATGGATTTGTGACGTCAGTGTAACTAGTCACGTTAGTAACGTTTTTAGTATACAGATTTAAGGCGTATAATGCCACAATCGCGACATAAATGTTTGCCGGTATAAGAGGGTCGAGTACGGGCTGGGGTGGAGCTGTGGCTTCCTTATGCAGCGTTGTCGCGGCGATATGCCACGTCCTCCGTGATGTATGCGACGCTAACTCACATGTTCTCCTTCTTGCTTAACACCGTAAACACTCACACGGCATAAATTTCCAGTTAAACCCGCAACTTTAGTTCAAAATGTGTAGAATTCTCACAATGAAGTTTTTACAACTTCACCTACGTTTTCACCAGCTAGCTCTTTAAATTATGAGGATGGACTCCTGCACATACACAGCTGTACTACGAAACTTTTATATTTTTACACAAACCAGATTTAATAATTGCATTGATGGAAAATATAAAATAAAAAATTGTAATTGGATGCACAGATTCAGCAGAATCTGTGCATCCACAGAGGAGCACAAATTAGCCTATGTACTATGAGGAGACTTTTAGCGGCTGATATACAGAGTCCATAACCAGCAAGTTACTCCGTGAGAACCGGATTGTTCGATTAAGGTTCGCTAGAAATTAACTATCTTGGACACTAGGTAACTGAAGTAACGTACTCTTCTCCAATAAGGCTCGAATTTGTCCGCATGGTGAGGACCGACGTGTGAGAGGAGTGTTGAGAAGAACAGGGGAACGCTATACTGACGTGTGTTTTGAAGAAATCACGCTTTATGGTGGAGGATCTGTTATGTTTTGGGAGGGCGTAACTTCATATCGTACCGTATCGTAGGGCGGCTATCGTATTGTAATTTCTACAAGGAGAGATCACACTTGTTATTAATTTATTTTTAATAACTTTCCTTATTTAAACACTATAAAATTACTCATGGCCTTAATTTCACTATACCCATAAAAATGTCCATTTTCATGGATTTCTGTTAACATTGACTAAAACAACGATTCAAAAATTTAAGCGTTAACAATAATCTAAAAAAGAAAGAAGAAATTTCTAGTCATCTACCCTAATGACATACTATAAATATTAATATTATCACGGTAAGGTGCAGTTTTTTTGCAAAGGAGTATATTTATATGTTTGGTTTTGTGTCTTGAGATATGCGTTCGACCAGAACATTATAATTTGTGTTAAACAATAGTTTAAAAGTTAATTATAATGTTATTGATATTAGAAAACAATTTTTTTTACTTCCTCAACACTAATAGTAGATGCTATTCGCCGAAACGACATCGACAGGTTCCCTGGAATTCCCCACACGTATTCGATTCTTGATTTCCTTCAGGAAGAAAGACGCGTTCGCTGCGAGATTCGGTGCCCGTTCCCGGCCGCAATATGTATGATAAATAAATTGCTATCCAATATCAAATAGAAACCGTACCGGTGAAATGTACAAAGCTTTACTCATATAACATACACGACTATCAAATACTTCAAACTGTATATGCATATTAAACGGTGTTTTGTAATGAAATCTATTTTTAAGATAGAATATTGCAATTCTTTAGTCTTTTTTTGGTATTATCAACCATCATCATATGAACTGTAACAATTCTTCGATGGCCTTTGGTCACTTGGTTTGATTTTACTATAAGACGTATAAAAAAACACAAATTAGTTCTTTTTACTCAAATCAATATCAATATCAGCCCGCGGCAGTCCACTGCTGGACATAGGCCTCACCCAAGGCGCGCCACCTAGCCCGATCTTCGGCTACACGCATCCAGTCTCTGCCAGCCGCCTTGCGCAGATCGTCGCTCCATCTAGCAGGAGGGCGTCCCACACTACGTTTGCCGAGTCGCGGTCTCCACTCCAGCACTCGTCTACTCCAACGATTGTCGGTTCACCGACAAACGTGTCCAGCCCATTGCCACTTCAGTCTGCTAACTTGAAGAGCAATGTCGGTGTCTCTGGTTCTCCGGCGAATTTCTTCATTTGGAATTCTGTCCACCAGAGAAACCCCGAGCATAACTCTCTCCATAGCCCTCTGAGCGACTTTGAGCTTGGCGAGGAGACGGACTGTCAGTGTCCACGTCTCGGCACCGTAAGAGAGTACGGGCAGGACGCACTGGTTGAAGACTTTTGTCTTCAGACTTTGTGGTATGGGCGACGAGAAGACTTGACGGAATTTCCTGAACGCTGCCCTTTTTACTCAAATGGAGTAAGTAAAATGTAATCTGCGATTGTGATGTTGTCTATGTGCTGATTATATATGTATTCCCTATTATAGTTATATTAATTAAATAATATGATGGTATCTAATGGTAATGTAATAAATGTCATAGTATGGATCATGTTCTAGACTTAAAGATGACTTTGAAAATTTTTTTTACCACAAGGAACTGGTGGTTTTCCGCAGGGAGTTTGGTACCCATATTGGGATAAATAAATGTAAAAGTAATAAAAATTAAAATCGAAAATTTTAATGGTTATATACATAGACATAGACACACATACACACACACACACACATATATATATATATATATATATATATATATATATATATATATATATATATATATATATATATATATATATATATATATATATATATATATATATATATATATATATATATATACTATCCATCCACGTTATCAAAAGCTATTTCTTTAGTAAGTGCTTGAACATAATTTGTCGGTTGTTACGCTACGGAAGGACTTCGTATCTCTTTCGTCTTTTCTCTATTCATTGCGCCGCCAAACGCTCCGTACTCCACTCAAATGACTAGCTTTAGGGCATCCAGTCTAACGATTACCTTTCAAGTGGAAAGAAATTGAACTTAAAATATAACTTAACAAATCTAAACTAAAATACAATTTAAAATACTAAACTCTTTAGTATATTAGTAAGTTACAAAACTAAATTGAGACGTTAGAAGGTCTTGAGCGAAAAATAAATGATATGTATTATAAAGCAGTGATAGTTAAGTCAGCTAAGGCTTTTGCTATCGATACTTATAGTATTAACTATACGAGTATAAGACTATTTCGTTGTGTAACATAGAGCAGAGCCATCTCATTTCTTCTCATGGGTATGTCAATCTGCGTGTTACGCGTGGGGATTACGGTAATACCTTTAATTGTGTGAGGAAGTCTAGACGCTGCACTGTCTATGGCACTGCGGATATGTGTGGGCGGCGTTGATTGCTTTCCATCAGGTGACATGCCTGCTCATTCGCATTTCTATCCCATAAAAAAGGCCAACGTCCTTTTCTTGATTAGCAATAATTTCACATACACATTCAATTACATAAACATTATAAGTCACTTTTGCATAATTTTATTTTAATTGCATAAGACACCTACAACGTAAGTAAAAAAGTCTCGCCACCGTGAAATTGGAGTAAAAAAAACGGGTGATACAGGCTTGATGTCATTCTGAGTCGAGGACAAATGAGACAAAGGAAATAAGAAATATTAAACGTGACTAGAATGTCAAGACGTTTTTCATACATGATACGGGTTGTACCATCACACGTTGGGTTTATGTAAACCATTGTACTTTTATGGAAATACGCGTTATTATAACATAGAAACGAGATATCGTTACCCGAGGGATTTGTAAGAAAACCATTATTATTGTTCTGACGTTATTGCACGCTGTTGTTTTGCTTCTGTAAGCTTTTCAATACAGCCGGCTTGTATTATTTATTTTGAGGAGCCCATTTTGTTTTATTTTGTATTGTTATTACAGTCTATTTATGAAATCTTTCCCTGAATCTACTAGTTCAATTATGCATTGTTTTTCTATATCCCTATTCATATATGTACCTATAGATATCAACTAATCTAATTTAACAAGACTAAATCTTAGTTTTCTTATCAGAATACAAATAGCTAGGAAAATTGTAAATATCACACAATATATTTACTGATCCACAGGCACTAGTTACCTATTTGCAATAAAACCTATGCTATAAAAACATATATATATATATATATATATATATATATATATATATATATATATATATATATATATATATATATATATATATATATAAATATTGAAAATGTATGCTGTCAACTTAAGTCCTTCAATGACCTTAAGAAGGACACCTGGTATTAATATCAGCTATACACTGCTCTATATCAGCAATATCAGCTACACGACGAGCATCGCACCGCGATGGTAAGTGTTGATAGAAAATGCATCCCAGCATTAAGTCCGCCTTGTGTACTACTAAATTTAAAAAGAAAGGTTTTTTTATGGGATATGAAGGCAAACGAGCAGGCGTGTCACCTAATGTAAAGCAATCAACGCCGCCCATAAATATCCGCAATGCCATAGGCAGTGCAGAAGTGTTGCCGGCCTTTAAGGAAAATGTCATTATAGGATGGCGCAATGGGAGGGAGAGGAGGAGGGGGAGGGGAATTGTGCCTCCGGAACTCAGCCGCTCACCGGATGAAGCGTAGTAGCTAAGCTACCTCTACTCAGACGCTGCTTTTCTGCGGTAGTGTGGTACTTCCCCAGCGAGCATACATGGACGAGCCGCTCCATTCATGTTATACAATAAATAAATAAATATTAGATTAAATAAAAGGCTCGCAGATGATTAGCATAATTGTCAACTGCTAATCAAAGCTAACAAACGATATGTAGATACAATCATATTCTAATTGTGAAATTGAAATTTTTGTTATGTAATATTTTCACAGCAAAACTTCATGAAACTTTTGAGGGACATCGAAGCCCGTAGAAGAACAATAGGTAAATTTCATCTTTTGAATTTTTTTTTTGGTGATGAAATAAATATTTTTTTTATAGTATCGATACAGTACCAAATAGATAAACTAATTTCACTTTTCATTATTACAACACATTTTATTTTTTATCGTATTAAACTACCAAAATTAAATATTGATAAGTCATAATTTATATAATATTGGATTGTTACATAAGTTCGTTCGGTTTTACACACATGGTTCTTCCTGTTTCTTTTTAATAAGCTGATCACAAACAAGCATACGTTGTATCAGTTGACACTCATTCAAATATTTCGGATCCCACACATCAGCAAGATTGACATAACCTTCAGCGTGGCGCGCGGCCCTGTTAGTTGTTACAGACCGTCCGGAGCGCTCTCAACCTACAAGGCTGAATTCTCCCCTTCTGAACCCGGCATACCACTTCCGTACGACGCGATCTGTAACTGCAGATGCCCTGTAAAAATTGCATATTTTTTCGCTGCTTAGGTTGCAACATAATGTGCCGAAAATGTTCATTTTGGTCTTCCAAAATCAAATAAATTTCACACTAAAATGTAGTCACAAGTGTACACTATAACTGATGTTACGAAAATATCACCTCCAACTTAAAAATTTTTGTCCAATAGGTCCAATAGGCGCACCAAAATACGAACGAACTTATGTGACAACCCATTAAATTTGGGATTACAATTGACTATATCTTTAATATTTGTTCTTAAGCTAACAAGAATCTATGATTTTTTAAAAATAATGCATATTATCAGCATAACGTATTCATACTTTAAGATGATTACTATTCTTCTTTTAGCGCTTCTCAAACTCGTGAAGGTTTGCAGTCAATTCATTCGGTCGAAAGCACTCGCTTTCTTCGTTTGTGCCTATTGCATGGCCATGACTATTTACTTCTAACTCATAACACATTCAAAACGCTCGATCCAAAGCGGCCTTCGTCTTAGGTCGTCTTCACCCTTTAATTAACGCCCGCAGCAAACTGTCCCTCAGACACAAGCTGCTTCTTTACAAAACATGCGTCCGGCGAATCATTTCCTTCGCAAGTGCCGCCTTCGCGCACGTGCATAAAAGAAAAATAAATAAACTTCAAGTGATACAAAATCGCTTCATTCGTCGAGCCACCGGTGCTCAGTGGTTCCAGCGCAATATCGACCTCCACTGCGACCTTAACTTGCCGAGCGTCAAACAACACTTTAAAACACTCTCTAAGAAACATTTTGAGAGATCCGAATCCCATCCGAATCCACTGGTGGTACAATCGGTAAATTATTCACCCGATTTAAACGCGCGCCCGAATAGACGACGCCCGCGTAACGTGTTACACGATCCGGACGACGAAACAGCGTCGTTCGGATCCACTCACGACACCAACACTCACACGCACCCCGGCTCTAGCCGAACACGTAGAGTAGGGAACACTTCTACACCGGCCGCTTACACGAGATTCTCTCACGTACCCGGTCGGTTCTCACCCCCTAGACCTTAGCCAATAGGCTACCAGCATTAACATCTTCGAATCCAATCTAACTCATATTGATGATTTTTTTCATCTTACCCATAATGCTATCTATATCTCATTATAATTCCTAGGTAAATCAGTTGATTTTATTATAGTCTGCAACAGTTGATTTCTGTTTTGTTCAGTCACCCATTGGAGAAACTCCTCATAGGTCGCATTTGTCAAACCGATTAAAATAGCTACATTACGTATTATACTATATCGATTGATGATACTTGCGAAAAAGGAGTCTTTGAAAAATCATCATTACATAGTTCATTAAAGCAAAAGCCATAAGAAAAGCTCGCCTGGAAACAGATAAGACGGCTAATGAAATAATAAGCTGAACTTAAACGAGCTGTAAAATTTATGTTTCGTGCAGCTTAAAAACAGAGCTCTTCTCCGGAGATTGCTAGTTACGGAATTGAGTTAACGTTGCTTTTACTTCAGCTGTATTTTTTCACGCAGCGACTCGAATTCAACTTAAGTCCGTTTATATATTTCAAAGTTTTTAAGTAATTTACAATTTCATTTACATTTGAAAACATACCGTAAATTTTCAGTTGGTTTATACAATTCATTTTTATGTAGGTACGATAAGAACGGGCCAGGTTGACCGCGGAAGTTCCAAACTCTCAAAGAGTAACTTAGTCGTTAACTGGTAAGAATACTACCAATAAATGGCGATATTGACCAGTCAAGAGTTGGCTTTTGCATCCCTGAAATACAGTACCAGTACTGTATTTCAGGGATACAAAAGCCAACTTTTTTCCTTTGATTTCCTTCTTTGACTTCCATAACTCATTTTTTTACCTAAGTTAAGAGAGTCATTTCGGTGCTTTAATAATAATGGCCTTTGGCGGTGATGAACGATGATCATCAGGTAGCTCGCTTGCTTGTTTGCATATCTATTAAAAACGATCTCTTCCTAATTGATACTTTTATCACCTTGGATTGGCCTTTCTAATTCAAATTCTAAATGTAATCTTCACAAAATTAAATATTTTTTTTATTTTATCTTATTTTAAATAAACACCATGAAATTGTATAACAATTAATCTATAATAGGTACTTCAAACACGAATACTTTTTTTTTTTACTTTTAAAGAAACAAAGTATAAAGTTAAACTTAGGCTTTTTTGTATTTTATAACGCGTGTTGTACACGTAATAAAATAAAAATAAAGCCAAAACGAATAGAGACAGTGTATTAAATGTAGGGATAAATAACATTTTACAACGTTTTATGGGAAACAAGTTCCACAGTAAATTTAATAACAACCACTGACTTACATCCAGCAAGAGCTAGTGTTCACCGACTCGAGCGAAGTAGATACAAAAGAAGAAACAAGTCTCTCTAGACGGACTTATATAATCTAGAGAACCAGTAGGAAGCTGATTAACGTCAGGCGGGTGTGGAGTAACTGGTAGGGAGGAGCAACAAACAACTAGATTTATTTTTAATGACCCTTAGCCAGACGTTAAACGTGATAAATTTCTTACGCAAATAAAATCTCCGCGCTCTGGTAACGTACGTAAGCAAATATGTCAGAGATGGGGTATGATTTACTATTTGATAAAGGGCAAACAGCAAATGATATTAATTTTTTATATACGTTAAACGCTTTCATGGCATAGAATTTTTTACATTTTACTTTGAAATTATCTTATTAATTTCAAAGTATAATGTAAAGAATTCTATTTCCGAGTTGGAAAGAGTGTTTATATGGCCTTTAAATTTTTAGGTCTAAATTGGTCACAATGCTATGTATCCTAATTACTATTGTGTAGTAAGGATATCATCACCAACAACCTAAATCAGTTCACTTCTGGACATAGGCCTCCCTCGAGACGCTTCAAGTACTCTGGCGGATTTCTTTATTTAAAATCTTATATGATATATAAAAAAATACCATCCGAAGCCAATCCAGATTAACGTGTTTCGCATGCTTTCACAAACTTTTGAGAGCATTCATGTTTGACGTCTAATTTTTAGTATCAAATGTTATACGAACGTATATCAGTCACGTTTCATGGAAATTTATACGGCATCGTAGTCATTTATCTAAACGGACGCAAAGGCGAAACGTCAGAATTATAAAGCTTATCTGATTCTAAATGCTGAATCGTTCCTTTTCCCCCTAAATCCAGCTCACCAAAGATTAGAAAACACGTTCCGAAGAGCTCTCGAACAATTTTCCGTTTACGAAGCGGTAATTGTCTTAGCACAGGTACGAACGGGTATCTCCCGACCACCGAACGGTCTGCGAAGCGCACTGCGGCAGCCGATGCCGCAACTCCGGCTTTCTCTGCCGAAAGCTCCGATACGATACGTGCACTGAATTTTATATTTGTACTGATTTTATTTTTGCCTCCCTCATCCTTGATTCAACTATCTATTAGTTGCCCCTAGACGCCCAATGATTGCTTACACGAAATACTGCCTAGCAGCTGAAAAAAAGTAATAACGTAAAAAATAAATGCAGCACTTTGACGTTTTATTAGTATACATTACATGATTCATTCAACTTATACTTCTTGTAAAAGGATTTTATGTGTTATATATTATAAACAATACGTCCATTGTTATATTTAAGAAACTTTAGTAATACATTTGGATATAATCCGAAATATAAGAATGAATAAAAATTAATAGTGACAGACATCAGTACAGTATATAAATAGTATACTGTGCACATGTGGGCAATAATTACAATAATTACAAATACGTTGATATGTTCTTAAATAAAACCGTAAATTTAACGCAGTTCTTGCGTGCTACACAGGATGCGTGGTTAGGGGCGAGCTTAGTCGGAAGCGTGCCGACCGTCTCGGGATCGGGCTCCCCGTGTACTATGGTGCCTTAACCTCAGCATGCAGGGCTCTACTGGGGATGACTTCCATCCTCCCTTACGGCTTGTGGGATTCACTAAGTCGAATTTAAAATATACCTAATTTGTTAAAAATGATGGCGACGTGGTTCGCCACCCGTCACGTCTTGATTCTCACGAGGGCGAAAAGCGCCTAATGAAGAGCCGTTTCGCTGCGATGAATGCTAGCGGATGGAGCTCTTTGGTCTCTGCCAACCCCTGCGGGGAATAAGCGAGAATATATATAAAAAAAACACTTCTTATACCTAATGGCATATATTTTACACCGATAGTATTACAAAATGTACGTAATCCAGTAATGTAAATTATGCAAAAATCAATCCACTACAGCGCGATGGACCCTGGTAAATAATTCAACGATGATTGTAACGAGGGTCCGACGCCGCAGTAAGTGTTCTCAGGGAACCCTGCGGCTGCTCTATGTTTCCCTTATCTTTAATAGGAATCTCTTACACTGCATTTTTACCTAGAATGAAATTCTGATTTCCTTTGTTATTCGTTGAAATTTTATACCATTTAAATTAGAAACGTAATCCCATATTAAAATATTCGTTTTAAATATTTTATTGTAAAAATATACAAATTAACGCTTGGAATAGGATATACAGGCAGCAAAATCTGAATAAGTAAGAGTTGGTCTTTGGATCTCAAGTCAAGGGTTTGAATTTGTCCATGGGACTATTGATGTAAACCATATTTTCCTAGCATTTTTTATGCTAGGAAAAGCATTACAACAAAGCTATTAGCTTTATTGTGATGGTTAACAAAAATTCTAGTAAGGTTCTTTAAAAAAATAATACAATTCCATTCATAGCTTTATCTTTTATTGTAGGCTATTAATTTGGAACATTAAAATACTTTTCATAATTTTTATTTTAAATAATTTTACTAAGCAGTATGTTCATTGGCAAAAGAAAACAGCTAAGTCACGTCCCAAAATTAAGATGCTGCGGGGTTTAAAATGAATCACGGTGTCCCATTTTAGATTCAGCTTACGTCCACTGACCACTGCAGTTTCGCGATATAATTATTATCATTTAATAATTTTCTTCCCTTGACATTCTAACTATATTGCATCGTATTATATTACGCTAAAATAAATAAAAATTTATGTTAGAAATATTTTAAGAGCTTTCTAGAACTAGTTGTCAATTAAATAATTTTATTTATTAAGAATGTGAGAACACAATAGATTTTTGTAATTAGCGTAATCCTTGCGAGTTTATTGACTAAGTAATAGTTTCACTATTGCTCTTCATTCAATCGGAGCTTAGGGCTCTTGGAACCTGAAAAGTAATGAGAGTAAAACGAATACAGAGAAAGAATTATCCGAGAAAAAGAATTAATTACTATTGACAAGTATCATTTTCATAGAAGAGTTTATAAACAAATAACAAATAACAAAACATATTTAAACTAGTAACAGTATTCTCTTTCCGCTCCGCCCTTAACTTTATGAATGTTCGCAGCCGTTGTTAGTTACACAGTTTAATTATAATCTCCAAAAGACATTCCGTCCGTGTAATGCTGTTAACAGTACAAATACTCTTAAAATTTAATGTTTTTTCACAAAGATTATTCCATGAAAAGTTTTCCACTTGAAACTTTGCCACTTCAACGAAGCCGAGTCGCGTTTAACAAAGCTTTTTCATACTTACATTTTTATATCAGGAATGGAACGTCACGCTCGGTTTCATCGCCGCTCGTCCGCCCGACCACGAAAAGAACGCGCATAGACCGGTAATAGGTGGCGCCTTCGTCGATATTCCGGTCACGTTTAGAATTCCTTATATTTCATCTTTTTCTACCACCCCAAAAAATGTCATCGAATTCACATTTTCGTGTAATCCTTATAAGACTCCAGGCCTTTCGAGCGTCTGGGAGATATAAACTACTTATGACGCGTCGTCTTCCCTCACCGCCTATCCCGCGAAGCTTTTATTCGACATGTAGAAAATATTGAACGATTCACTGCTGTTACTAGAAAAATTAAAACGGCTAACGTTAAGACTAATTAGAATTACTTCCAATGTAAAAATACTTACAAATTAACTGCACATGCATTAAAAGTATTTCGAGTGAAAACATTTTTCCCGAAAACGTTTGAAGTAAAACTTTTAATTGACTGTAGTGTAAGTGCATAGGCGCCGGTAACCTAGACAGAGTCAGGCGTGTGTTAGGATTTAGGGTCGAATCCGCCTCCTTATCGGTAACAAGTTGGAACATGCACCTTACACCGAGCATCGTCGAAAGTTTCCGACATAACCCAACTAGTTTGGAAGCTTCGAAACTCCATCAGATACGTGAGCGCAGAGCGATTACCTGAAGCTTCTGGACGAAGTGGAAACTGGTTAGTATGTATAAGCGGGCTTTTGAATTAACACCAAAACAAGGGAGTGACGTAATGTTTTCCGAACAATAATAACTACATACTTAAAAAGTAATTTATCTCTGCAATTTGGACTTCTGATTATTATTCATATTGTCATACCTCACTTTTTTGTTTACTGCTCCTTTATTTGGTCCAGCCAAATATTTTTCATGCAATTTTCTCTCTCAAAAAATTAACAATTTTTCACTCGACCATTGTTCTAGCCTCTTGAGTATCAACATGGAACCGTAGCGCGATTCCACACAAGCAATATTTCAACACATAGCGTGTTATGTGGGCACTAACTAGCGAACACAGCTGGAGTTGCGGTGCGGTGACAATGTTTGGACGCCGCATCCTTGGGGCGTCCGGGCCGTGCACCGCATCCGCAATGAGGCTCGCCGGACGACGCACGGCCGCTACTCTAATTTATAGCAACGGTTAATTACCTACAACAATCTCACTCACAACTATTCCGACAACAAAACTAGCGTAATCGAAGTCCTGAGGATACTTATACAAATTTTGAATAAATAGTAATAACAGTTTTTATAAATATTAGAGAATAAAATAAACATATAGTACATATTTTGTCTAAAGTGTACACGTAAATATATACGTAACAATTTTATTTAAAAGGATTAAAAGTTTATATAAACAAAAACACGGAACCCAAACAGTCTCCATATAAAAAAGTGCCACTTGTTATTCCCGCAACGGTGACTTTCAATGAACCCATTAGTAAAATAACAGATATTATTTCACGTGCGCTTAGTAAATTTAATAACAAAATACAAAGATCACACTTTTTAGGAAATAAATAACTGCATAAATTAGGAAGATCTTGATATTTTTATTGATTTTCGATTGAGGCTTTTTTATAAGCTTGCCACATACGATGAAACCAACTGAAGTAGAGACCCTCCAGAGACTCTTCTTGAGGGATCTTTTTCACGACCTTTCCGAAATTAACTACTGCATCCACACCTAGTCTAAGAGAAAGAAAATTTATTACTCAAAAAAAGTCAAATAACTTCAACTTAAAACTTAGTGATACAATACATTAATTTCTGTAATTGTAATATATGTGCTATGAACCAATTTCTTATAACAATTACATTTCTAAGATTACTTCTTGTTAGCCCATATATGTCCAAATATATGACCTAATTAGCTCAGTGGGGTAGCTACCAATTTTGGAGTCAATGAACGCCGGTTCGATTCTCGTATCAGAAAAATAAAAGTTTTTTTTCTCATATTAAAATAATACTAATCCGTCTTTATCTTTTCTTGTTTCAGAAACGTAACCCAAGGAAAGTTTCGAACTAATTAATATGCGTGAAGTGTATCAAACTGAATACTAGGAAAAGTTATGTTATTTACGGGACTTTGATTAAGATTTTATATTCATCAAACGCATTTAATTATTATGTTAACGAAACCTGCTTTTGAATAAAATATTAGAGGCGGTTTGTCAAAGAAAATCAAGTCCTTATTTTGTGACTTTCTTTGGTAATCTTCTATTATACGAGGATAAAATAATACTGAAATAGGATAAATAGAGAACGTTATTTTTATTGGCAAATTCTTATGACAATATTCAGCATAGTTAACAAAGAAGACCGGCAATATCGTAGTATTATAAACTTGATTGAATAAGTATTCTTAATTTAAATGTGAAAAATAATTATACGTGTAATGTATCAATATATCGAAAAATAACAATAATTTAAAAGAATAAACGGATACGATCACGTTACACAAACCTAACTGGTCACCTAGTCGGATATAACAAATTGTATTTTTCCCGGAATTTTAATTGAGAAACCTTGGCTTAGAAATACCTCAAAACATATACCAAACTGGCTAAGAAAATCGTACGAACAAATGTACAGGTATACAAATTGTATTTAAATGTGCCCTAAGAAACAAACAGAGGAAAATTATTCATTCGTTCTCTCTGGCTAAAGTAGTAAAAACAAACGAATGCATTGTTTTTATTACTGCGCATGGGCTCGGGAGAGGTGTTTTCGTTGTTAAATTATTCAAAAATCAATTCCTTTGTCCGGACAAGGCCTCGTGTTTTTCTGTGGTAAATAAATTACACGTTCGTAATTGCACCTAGGTTGGACTCGAAACAATTATCGTAAGAAAATTTCAAGTTAAATTTTAAATAGGTTGCTGTTTATGTAAATACATTTATAGACGAAACAAATTTTTAATGCAACAATATTAATCGACATATAGCTTTTCAAATAAGCAAACTAAAATGACACTGTGCAGGACACGTTTGTCGGAGAACCGACAACCGCTGTCGTAGACGAGGAAGACCGTGTATCAAGTGAATTTGTGTAGCCTAAAATTGGGCTAGGTGGCGCGCTTGAGAAAGACCTATACCCAGCAGTGGACTAACGTAGATTGGTGATGATTAATATAATTATACTGAACTGAATTATTATTCAAAAACGATATTTAAATTACCATTCAGGTCGAAGCAATGAATATTTTGCGTTTTAACATATGTCTCATAGAGGTTACATGCAAACTATGTTTAAAAATATTTTATATGTAGTGAAGCCGCGCGGTAGGCAAATTTTTGAACAAAATTTCGTTAAAATTTTTCAAAACGTGTTGGCAAAATTTTGCCTTTAGCATGAATGGAAACGAGCACGTTTGAGAAAACGTCTCCCTAACAGAAAACTTATTTCTAAGTAGTACTCGTATATAACTTTGCAAATGCGCCTTAATAGGCGCTTGATTTACATGACATGTGAGGCTGTAATTTTTCGCTATTAGATAAGTCGTTTGCTCAGTTGCCTGTTTATTTCATAAAAAAATATCTCTTATAATCAATGAAAATAATGAAACTTGATGACAACTAGAAGCACAGCCTTTTATAATGACACACGTTTCAAGGAAATAATCTTCTTTAAGAAGGAATGCTGAATGCTAATCGCAAAATATAAGCACTCTCAAAAACTATTTGAGACTCCTATACACAAACGAAAACTAAGGGGTAAATAAATACATTTGATCCGCAGGTAATAAGCTGAGCTAATAATCGTCTACTGATAACTAATACGTCCTAGCGTTCTCACGTTACCCACAAACGATCCACTGAATATATTATCGAGTCTCTGTTAGTATCTCAGTGTTCAGCTTCTATATATCATTGGATGTAGCTTTCTGAGGTATTCAAGTGATTAGGCAAAAGCGCTACAGACAGTCACAAACTGATGTACAAAAGGCGGGCAGCTTAGACTTTATTTTGATTATTTACTACTTTATTTTATTTTCAACATATGTATCCGCCTATATTATAGTAATTATGTATCGTACCTTAAAGGCCAGTCACATTTTGGCAATGTCATAGTGTTACAGATATCTGGGCGACGTTGATTGCTTTGTATAAGACGACACGCTTACTCGTTCGCTTCCTTATCTCATAAAATAAAACATATATAAACTTATCTTCTAATTCATTGTCAATACGAAGATAATGAGTTTTAGCTTAATTCAAATATTGTGATCAAAAAACTCACTTACAAATACAGTTCAAATAAGGCAGTTGTTTGATTTTATTCATCGAAATGTCTTTTATAACTTATAAATATTATATAAGTATAAAAAAATCTATCTTAGTATCTTGCGCGAAGCAGGATGTAGAACAAGCCATACAAAGTGTAGTGAAAAATCCGCGAACAATGTTTCAAAATAAAGATAACGTTGTCAAAGTACTTTGCTTTTGAAAGTTTTATTGATTAAATTTTGAATAGAAAGTTTGTTTAATAAAATGCTAGAAGTTGTTAAAATACTTAAGAAAATATTTTGTTAAGTCCACCATTTTATTATATCAGTAAATTAAGATTAAATAAATAACCGAATAATCTATTATAAACCGAATAAAACTATTATTGTTTAGTTTATTTAAAAAATAATGCAATCTAAAAAGTATAAATTTACTTTTTTTTTTTTATATATTCACGCCTATCCCCCGCAGGGGTTGGCAGAGACCACAGAGCACCATCCGCTGCCGTTCATCGCAGCGAAACGGCTCGTCATTGGTCGCTTTTCGCCCTCGTGAGAATCAGGACGTGACGGGTGGCGAACCACGTCGCCGTCATTTTTCGACAAATTAGGTATATTAAATTCGTCTTTAGTGAATCCCACGAGCTGCAAGGGAGGATGAAGGTCATATAAATTTACTGAATTGTATTAATGCAGCAAACATAAATATTGTAGAAATTCCGCCAGCATTCTTGGGAGCATGTCTCTACTACTTTAACTTGTTTTGAAAGTGTTTAGTTTATTTTTGTAATATGAACCTTTATACATATCTGCAAATATTATTTTATAAGCATGTTATAAGTTGTAAAGTGAAATATTATAACATATTTTATTGTTTGTTTTAAACTTATGAAAAAAGAAAACTTTTAAAATTATTGATAAAAATATTTTTGATTCATTCAATCTTTCGAATTGTTTGATAACATACAATTTGTTTTAAAATGCGTTATAATTAGATGTGGCAATACTCGTATATCACATAATCTGTTCATCATATATGTTAGGAAACCTTAATGCAGGAAGGATAACAGAACTGTCAGGGAATCTCAATTTATTTATATTTCCCAGCTACAAAACATGAAGTGATGTGAATATTGGTGCCAATATCGAAATCCAATCAGCGTCCAGTGATTGACAACCGAAGCCGGTCAACCCTACCGGACATATATCCGGGGTCGTCATCTTGTCGTTATCGTGCTGGAAACGATCGCTATAAGCACAAATCCAGTTTAAACAAAACTAATAATTTAGTGCTTATACATTAATTTTCAACCACAATAAATAAAGTAATATTGTCAGCTGTTTTACGTTTTTCGTAGTTAATTCGGAAGTATGGTCGCCGCCAATTCTCGTAATAGAAATTATTCATTCCACAATTATATTATATTATAACCTATAATTTGTAGTATAGTAGTAGTTGTAACGTGTAAAAATTATATTTTGTTCAAATTTTTTAGACTACGAGTTTAAAATTTTGACCATAATGATTTCTTCATTTTTTAAATTAAACCTGGAACCCAGACTATTTTTATTTTAAAAAACTTTAGCACCATAAATTTGTCTAAAACTAGTTAAAGACTCGTCGTCAGGTTCTGAAGCATAAGCAACGAAAAGGCTTATCGAAGCTTCCTCAATGCCTAAAATTCTTAAACGCCGTTTATCCTATTTATTTGTTTACATATGTATATAGAGTAAATATAAATTTGAAAGGGCTATTTGAATCATTTTCGCGGTAGGTACTCTAGTGAAATGAATTCAGTGCGCAGCGCACGGATTTCGCAGTAATCGATCTTGTGCCTATACGCGCGCCATTTTCGTGGTAATGTGACACGTAACATATGAAAACCATTACCGATGCAATGCAAACAAAGTTGAAATACTCGGCTATCGCTGGTCTAAAGTTGCAGCTACACCTGAACCAACAACTAGTTGCGTTGCAAATTCAATAAAATTATGCATTATTAATAAAAACAATTAATATTACATTCAGTCTTCAGCGTAATTCCTAAATGTAAACTTGTATATAAGTAATAAATATCAGATTTATACCTTTAATAGTAGTCAATTAATAGTGGTAGCTATGCATGTTAGGGCAAGCTCTGCATGTAGGCACCTATACTGGATATAGGATATAAAACTTTATTTAGGTTGTAGAAACAGTCTAAATCGAAATCAGTTTAAAATTGATATCTAGAATAAATGAGTTAATATCAGATAGTTTCTAGACTAATTCGTATAAAATTGTTGTAGATCCGAGCGAATAAAGCTAAAATATCTTACGCCCTAAGAAACAATAGATCAGTTCAACTCTTTGAGTAATGTTAATTCCCTAGGTCATTCTAGATAACTAAACTATTACATAGTCTATTGTCCTTATCATTATTGCTAAACTTTATATTTATTTATTATTTGCCCTATCTTACTAAATGTAAAGTTACTTGAGAAGTACATACACAAAAATAAAAATTATTACTCCTATATTATATTAATAATTATTACAAAATTATATCATTACCTGTTTATGAGTACAAGAATAGTAATTAAGTCGGAGATATAAAATTTTGAGCGTACAAATCAATTTTTCCTGTCAATCAAAATAAAAGAAAAGCAGCTGAACTGATTATAATAAACGTTAACAGTTTTAAAGGAAATTGTTTAGGCTTTCAATTCCTCCGGAAACATTTAAAATTTATAACAAACCTTAAACATATTTACCACTGCGTTGTGCTTTTAAGACTTTGATGTATAAGTCATTACTTAATACTCATTAATATATGACGGCAATTCTATGAAATATATATATATATATATATATATATATATATATATATATATATATATATATATATATATATATATATCATACTAACCTTATCTGTTAACTAATGTTAAAATTTAACATTTTTCTTAAAATAGAATATAAGGTCGGGGCAAAAGTATTTTCGTATTGTTCATACAAAGGAAAATATTTTGTTTAGGTATAATTTTTTATTTATTGCCGTGCCGTTTTGATAGATGACTTGTTACCATCTTGTGGGTAGTGCCATGATCCCATTCCTGTAGAAATGTTGAGATTTTTGATTAAAAAAATCTGACAGGTAGTGTTCACAGTGTTCTTTTGAGGTTAGCTTTATGCTTCCTAAAGAGTTCTGCAATGACCGAAACAGGTGGAAATCTGATAGAGCAAGGTCAAGGCTATACGGAGGATGCATCAACACATCCCAGCCAAGCTCTCTCAATTTTTGCTGCGTGGGTCTGGAGATGAGTGCGGTCTGGCGTTGTCATGATTTCTCTCAGTGAGATCATGTGGTACCCAAATTTCAAGTTTTTTCTTGTACCCAGACTTTCGTAAATAACGTAAAACTGTTTTATGATGATTCCAGATGAATTCCAGTTCTTCAGCAATGCTACTTTTATTGATTCCGCATTAGGTCCGTAAACAGCACAAATTTTATTCGCGGCGTTCATCGCATTTTTACCTTTTTTGTATAATAATAAAACTTTAAAATGTACCAAATTTCTTCGTCACATACGTTCATTTTGCTTGCTTGAAAAACAATTGAAAAATGGCGGGAAGTAGCTTTTTTTTATTTATTGCATCTTCAGAATGTCACATTTAATGGTATTAAAACCATCCACTTACATTCAGTACAGCCAAAGAGGTTTGATTACTAATAATACATTCAAAATACGAAAATACTTTTGCCCCGACCTAATATATCCTTTGAAAACTTTGACAAGATCTGCTAATATACAAGCTAAAGTAAAATTTGCCCGTATATGAACTATTTTTGCTATACTATACCTATGCAGATCGTGATTTGGCTATTAACTTAATAGCGGCGTCCGAGAAGTATAACAAACTATCAATTTAACTTGTATTTCTTTTGCTTAAATTTAAATAAAATTTGCTATGTAACCGGCACAAAACAACTATTCCATTTCTTCTCGTTGATGTCGTACGAAGCTACTTTGGTATACACCAGTATACCAAAGAATTGAACGGGAGTAATCATAACCAATCTGTAATTCCCAATCTGCCTGATAAGCGTGGTAATTACGGCAGCACCCCATATTTGCGAGGAAGGCTAATGTAAAACAGTGGATTATAATAGCTGTATTGATTTAGGAGAAAAAATCTAAATCATTTGGTACTAAATTTTCACTGTTTCCACTTCATTCCCTTTCCTCTTCATTAATTTTAAAAGATTAATCTTTATAAATATAATATATATAATTAATATATGAAACTGGATGTAAATAATATAAAAAATCAAAAGTTACAACGACAGCTTTTATAACAATATATTACAAGCTTTAAAACAACTACACTACACATGTTCGAACTAACACACCCTTTTCCAATAAAGAGGATCGAACGCAAGAGTTGGACGGTAGAACCAGTGTTTCTTGAGCAGTTCAAACAAGTTGGGACAGCCGTGTCCGCGTCGCCAATATCGGCAAGTTTGCCGGCCACAGCTGGCATGCCGGGCCGATGTCTCAATAATCCTCAAGGTACCCTCCTAATCGACTCTTCCTCAGTTTGGCGCAAGTGCGACTAACTGATTAATTCTGTGACTGTACGTGCTCACTCTGTCCACTCCTATTATTGTTTGCCCCACACTTTCGGCCGCTCTCCGGCCATTATTGAACGATATTTGGACTATTATCGGTAGAGTCGTACGAAGCCTTCTTCTATTTATGTGTTGTCGAAGGCCGACCATTACGGACTACGGCGTCTAGTTCGGGATTGTAATTGCCGCTATTTTGCTAGATTGGATTGGAATTCGTTCGCTTTCGTTGGACGCTTTGTTTCAGCCAAACTAAGATATTACGAGTTACTCGCGCCGCTTCAATTTGAACAAACTATTTTATGAGCGGCATTTTCATCAGTGGATGGTTGGATGTTTTAATTAAATTGAGCGGGCGGTAACCCATGTGCGCAAATACTTCACACACAGTTATTTATTATGGCATTAATCTTCACATAAACGCGTCACAACTAATTACTACTACTGAGCCGCTTGTCATAAAATGAAATTAAATAACTTAAATGTCCATTACAGCAATCACATTTAAAATCAAATCCTTGTATAATTTACTATACTCTATTAATAACTGCATTGATATTAGAACGCTTCAGGCTGCACAAATAGTACATTTGGTTCTGTGCCAAATCAATACCAATCACTAGATCAAATTGCACCGGCGTTCATTCATGTCGCCTTTTATTAATTAAAAGCTAACTCTAGCTAATTTACAAAACAAAATGCGATTTGTCGACTGAGTTGCGGGCCGTGTGCGCCGTATAATCAACAACACTTGATATGCCATTTATTATTAAACTTACCGTATTAGTAACTCGACTGATACTCAGAGCATAAAATTTCACGATATACTGTGTCGCTGTTTCATAAATGCTTTAATTTTATTGTGAAAGTTGATCGTCAACATTCAACGCGCGTTGTGTTCGTACCTAATTAAGCCAATTAGCTGTCATCGTACAAAAATAGCCACGCTGTTGGGCAAACCTTTGCCGAACTGGGGGGACAGCAGTGTTTTATTAACATTTATTTTGCTTTGTGTAAGTTGTCTGCCTTGCTCTGTAAAATATTCATAACTCTTTGGATCATTTCTTCGCATAGAGATTAATTTAAAACCAAATGTATAATTCCCAAATAAAATTAAAAGTAACTCTGTTCTACCGATAAGGTATATTTAATTATAATATTTATTTAAATTAATAAGCTTTTCTTTTTAACCACTTAGACATATTTATTTATTGAGGGATAGAGGGGTGAAATTACAAGTATGACTTATCGTGTCAGAAGTCAACCTCTATATTATATATATACTCTCTGTATCCTGCAGTATAACAGACGAAGCTTTTAAAAATAAAAATTTGAGTTTAAAATTTTATAAAATTTATAATAAAGCATATACGACAATTTCAGAGGTATATGTGCCGGACACCTCGCTTTCTATTAATATATTTAAATCAAGCGCAATCCACTACCATCACAAACATGCGGTAAAAAATAGTAACGATTTAAACAAAATACCATAGGGTTAACCGTATCGACACGTTCTAAAACTAGTACCAAACCTAAGAGTATATTTTATTTGCCAAACACAAGGTAATATTTAATATATTTAATAGATTTTTTGTTAGCTTTATTGTATTCATTCACTAAGAATCACGAAACTCTTTAACTTGTAAACTTGGTATTTATTAAATTCACTTCACGTAAGCTGAAACATTTGATGGAGAGTTTTTGTGAAAGGACGCAAGCTAATTACATGAGTTGCTACTGACACTTCGCAACTCATGATTATCTAAGTAATTTGCTGACATTTTACAGTTAGTACAATTAGTTGTAGATTTAATTAAAGAATAAAATAAATATAATAAAATATTGTAAAGTTATTCGAAAACTGATATTGTTTTTCTTAAAAATTATTTATCAGAACATCAGGAAGTAAAAAAGGGTTATCTCATTTCGATTGTCGTTCTTGGTCGTCTTCCAGTCAATCTTAGATAAACAAAGTTACCTTAGACAAGATTAGGGAGCTCCCGTGCCCACAAGTGGAACAATGGACAACCCATTGTTCCCATGCAAAAATTATTTACCTCACTATCATCTCTAATTTCTCTTTTGGTGTAATTGATCTGCAATATACTCGTAGAACTGGAAAGATTATAAACACATCACGAAGTCATTAGTTTATATTCATTATTTTGTATTCATAAAGAAACATTTTGTAAATGAAAAACTTACATATTTCATATCCATGGTTCAATCTTCATATTTGATGATGGTTCACAATGGATTAAAAGAAAATTTAGGCGAAATTTTCTTTTGAACTCTGAGACTGAAATCTATTTCCGTTCATCGTCACTTTGTTCTCAACTCTTTAACCCCTTGCTTGTGTTAATTGGTATATTCTTCCCTGTGAGCTTTTTCCGATATAGATTGTTCCATCTATTGGACTCTGAGGGGGACAATCGTGCGGCGAAAGGGGGTGGAATCGCCAGATAAAACGAGGGTAGATCGCCAATAACTTGCTCCATTGTTTGTTGGCGGCTGACTTAATAAGTTCGCCGAATTTATTATGATTTGTATCCTCCCTTGTCGTCTTATTAGGAGTCTTTTAACTATATATTCTCCAGTCTAGAAGCTATACGTAAAGTTAGTAAATTACATATATGATGTAAGAGTCATTTTGGTTTTTGCTTTTGTTATAAAAACGAAACGTAAAATAAAATACTAAATCTATTTGCAGCATTACATCTAATTAGTAATACAATAAAAGGGTTTACAACTTTTATTATTTATACAGATCAAAGCCGGATTAAGCCTTGACAATAATAATAAACTCTAAGTTATGCTTGAATATTAGCGCTCCCAGACAATTTTTATATTCTGTATAAAACGATGATATAATAAATCATAAAAAAGAATACAAACTAACGAAAAAGGATGAATAGAATGCATCTTTTACATTGAAATATTTCGCAAAGGAACCTAATGCACAAATAATAGATATTTAACAAACAAAAAAGCTAGAGAGAAATTTCCAATATACAGCGGCGCACAGACAGCTTCAGTGTAAATAATCAAGTCGAGTCCGACAGTCTTATCACGGGCATGGAACTTTAGTAATTTGATCCCTATAATAAACGTACTATCGGCACACCTTTCCCACTACGCCGACGGAATCTTCCTTTTCCTCGAAATGGATATCAATTTAGTAAACAAAATTAATATTGGAGGTGCCCTAACATTTGATCACGAAATTGATTCTAAAAGGTGGATATTTTTCTATTATTTATATGACTTAATGGAAAAGTAACCACCTTTAAGAATTAATGGTTGTAGGTTCCATTCTTGAATCCGGATAAATTAATACTATGTATTGCCTACAGGTATTAATTACGAATTTATAAGTCGCGCCGATTTGCTTTGGACAAGCTTTGGTGGGTTAATGTCCATTCCTCCAGAAATCGGGAGAGCTCCTGCGCAATACTAAGATATATATAGGCTACATAAAAACGTGATGACCATGACATCATCTATCAATGAGAATCATGAATCTTTGACATATCTCCTTTACTAAAGAAGATTCTAGTTGTACATATAAATAGATCAGATGTTTTTTATTTATATTTATGATTTGTAATTTACGTAAAAAGTTAGTATCTACAGAAATATTTAGGAATACTGTGCAGACGCGTCGCTTATTATGCACATTTTCGTGACTTGCCGTTTATTGTACCTACGCTTGCTTTCATCTTGCGTATAAGCAAACGTAGCTCTATCCACGGAGCATCCAGGATCATCGCATTTGCGTGGTAGCAAACTAAGAAATGTCGACGGGTTTATTTTAATTAGAAAACAAAGTTCTCAATATTTCTATCGCTGAGTTCCCCTGCTGCATAAATCCAGCTTGTAAAGTTTTGTAGTAGTCAGTGTAAACTACCTTCAGCGGTATTTCCAAATTAAAACGATATTGGAAATGTCAGAAAAATTTGCACATATCTCTAAAGCTAGCAACGCTTCTGTAGTGCGTATGGCCTTGTAAATGTCGATAGGTGGCGCTCATTGCTGTCCATCAGTGTCACCTGATGGAAAGCAATAAACGTGTTCGTTTGTCTCCTTATACAATAAAAAATATGAATAAGTCTCATGAAACTTGCATTATTTTATTTTGGTTCTAATGGTTCAATCTTTGTTTATTTTATATCAAAGTAACAATAAAGAAAGTTTATCAAAAGTCATGTGCATTGAATCGACTGCTATTATTAACGCTGTAAGTGACGAAACACTGCAAGGAGTACTAATAAATCATCACTAATCCACAAACGAGACTAAAGTTCAATCAGAAACGGCGAGATTTGCACGGCGACCTATTTACTATAATTACCGGCTAAACTAAACAATATATTACAAACCATCTTACACTCATTTCAAATAATCCACTCACATGAACTACGTTAATAGTATATATTTGAATATAATAAGGGAAGGAAAGGGAATATATTTCCACAATGCCTGCCTTTAATTAACACATTGACTCCATAAACTTTATATGCATACTTGAAAAGTGATTTAAGGGATTTTTTCATCATTCTCATTTAAAACTTAACTTGAAAAAACGGGAACTATTTAAGACGGTACTTCCGTTTATCTATGAATTGTAGATGTACAACAAATAGAATACACGAAAAAGTATTTCATTCATGTTATATAGGTATCTATCTATCTTTATTATTAGTAATTTAGTCAAACTTAAACTAAATCTTTATATTTTTAACAGAAAACAATGATGTAGGTATATTTGATTACAATCTAAAAGGAGAAGAGTTTATATTTTAAAATAATTTACAATTACTCTGTTATTTTCCAGCGCGTAATGAAGATAATTTCCTGGTACACAGAGATCCAACGGGCGGGATGTCTCGAGCTAATTGAATTTTACAACATCGAGCATTAACTAACGCTGCAAAGAAACTTCTTGCAGTAAATCAAGACATACTCTAAATATTTAGTTCGCAATGTTAGAATAAAATTGCATGAAATACAAGAGTATTTCAGAAGCTATTTATGTGTAAGAGACTAAATGTACACGTATTGAACATTCATTCGAAGTCCGCCTGGTGGCAATAAGGCGAAAGCAATAGGTCGCCTCTGTCAGGCACAATACTCTATGCGCACTGTTCTCTCCGTTCGCCAAGGAACGAGTGCAATTTCCCGCGTTCCGTATCGCGAGCGACTTACAAAAATTGCTTTTCTGAACGTGAAAATATAGAGAAAAAAAAGCTTATGCCATGCAAATTTTTGTAAAGTCATTCGGAGGCGTGCGTTTGTATTTCTCGGGCGAGGGTAAGCGGGCAAAGAAGGCGAACAATTGTCGTCGCGAGGAATTCCTTTATTTTGTAGGAGGGATATTGCACGTCGGGTGCAGGCGGCGATAGTTGTTTACCGGCGGTGGGCCGTCGACGCGATATTTCCTTGCATTGGTTTACCGACAGATCGCCTTCTCTTAACTGATATTGCTTTTATTAATATTGATAGCTTATTAATTAATTTGAAACGCCCAAATATTATACACCTTAATTCCTCTCGTATTTACTTAAGCGTAGTAATTTTCTTGATAAGCTTGGTAAAATCAAGAGCCGCGTCTCGAGGTCAGAGCTCTCATAAATACAAATAAATAACTTCTTTCCCATCTTATACATTGATGCTAACCACGTTTTATAGTTTCATATAATACGATCCTATTATAGCAATAATTGACTCATTCGTGTTCGTAGTTAAAAACGTTTCTTGTTATTTAAAGATATTCTACCATTTTTTTATAAGTCGAGTCTAATATACGGACAGGTCCTAATAGCTTTCCTGGTTTGACCGTGTAATAATAGGAGATAACAATCATACAGTATTAGAAAGAGCTTCGGCGTACAGTCGCGACGATAAGTAGTTTTGGAAGTCTTCTCTTCATGTCAATCTCAAACGGACGGTCTTATGCATCCGGCATTAACACCTCCCAGTCAAACTTTCTTCATTTTTTCTTAGTGGCTAAAGATATGTGTGGTCTAGTGTTATCGTGATGAAAGACTCTTTCTATTGATCAGTTTCGGTCTCTTTATCTCAATTCCTTACTTTAATCTTATCAGTTGTTGCCAGTAGAAATCCGAATCGATGGTTCTGCCCGACGGTATATGCTCATAATGAATAACGCCCTTCCAATCCTACTTTATACATAGCATCACCTTATTGCGAGTTAAGCTCTTGAGGAGCATCAGCTGATTAGTGACCGTCAATACGAATTTCGTCAGGGACGCTCAGCTGGTGATCTTCTCACTTATTTGACACACCGATGGGTAGAAGCGGCGTCAGCGTAACCTAATCTAATTCAACCCCAAAAAGACACAAGTTTGCGCGTTTTCTACCAAAAAAATTTCCTTTGTCGTATCTCCTCGCTTTGGAGACACTCCCCTTAAGCCGTATATCGGAATCCTTAGCGTTGACATATCGTATGACGTCCAGTTCCGCAGCCATCTGGAAGAAAAGGCCAAGCTGGCTTCGAAAAAGCTGGGTGTGCTCAATAGAGCGAGATGGTATTTCACATCTGCCCATTGCCTCCAACTTTACAAGGCACAAGTCAGGCCACACATGGATTACTGTTCTCACCTCTGGGCCGGGGCTCCCCAGTATCAACTTCTTCCAATTGATCGCATTCAAAGTCGTGCGATCCGAATCGTTGATGACCAAAATCTCACCGATCGGCTTGATTCTCTAGCGCTGCGGAGAGATGTCTCATCTCTCAGCATTTTTTACCGCTTCTATCATGGGGAGTGCTCCGAGGAATTGTTTGGAATAATTCCCACCGCCGAATTCCACAACCGCACAACTCGCCGTAAAGAAAAATTTCATCCCCACCATCTGGATGAGTGGCGATCGACTACGGTGCGTTTCTCCCATAACTTCTTTCCACGCACCAACAGTTTGTGGAATCAGCTACCCTCGGCAGTTTTTCCGAACCACTACGACATTGGAACCTTCAAAAAACAAGCCTATACATACCTAAAAGGCCGGCAACGCTTCTGCGACTCCTGTGGTGTCGCGGTTGTCCATGGGCGGCGTTGACTGCTTTCCATCAGGCGACACGCTTGCTCGTGTGCCCTCCTATCCCATAAAAAAAATAAAAAACCTGTTTTGCCACAGTCTGTGGAGCCTAGCCGATCTTTGTCTACGACCTTTGTCGCACTTCCTTATCGTACATGATCCACTTTTCATCACCCGTTATTAATCTCTTTAAAAACGGTTCGTCTCAATAAAGAGTCACAAATGAGTACACTGTTCATTAGGTTGCTTTGAGTGAGCTCGTGTAGCACCTAAATATCGAGCTTTTTGTATACCCAGCTTTTTTCAAATGGGTCAAAACTATTGTGTGGTTAATTTTCAGTTCTTCAAAAGTGGCGTCCATTTTCTTACTAATTATTAACTTGTCAAGTACGTTCCGTTAAGTGTATTACACTAAACGGAAATAATTATATATTGTGAGACAAGTGGATAGTTTATGTAGTAATCCTAATGACCTAATAAATACAATATTTAAAATTGTTATTAATGGAGTCTGGACAGTCAAATGTTTTAATTAGCTAAGATCCGCGACAAGCAAAACAATAACAGAAAATTAATAATGTGTGTTTTCCTGTGTTTCCTGTGAGTGGATTTATTTGGAACTTAAACCAAAAACGTACCGATAAACGGCCAGCAACTCTCCACCCACCAACCACTATACACAACACCAAACACACACTACCAGTTTTCCTACTTGTAAACGACCCGTGTTTCGCCCCAACACGAGGCATCTTCAGATATAGTAGACTCTACGGAAGACAACCGATTTTTCGGTTGTCTCCGTTACACACATTATTAATTTTCTGTTATTGTTTTGCTTGTCTCGGATCTTAGCTAAGTAAAACTTTTGACCGTCCACATATTTAAAATTGTACTATAAACTGAATATTGTATTATAGTTAAAATTAAATATGTATTGTTTTGAATATACTTGTATTTATTCAAAACGTTTCATTATTAGTATAATAAAAGTATCTATATTAATAACAATAACATCAGTTCCGGCTCGGAGTTTACGATTTTCATCAAAACCGCCTTCGTCTTTCTATTTTGTGCTGGAATAGCCCTAATAACATGCCACAACTCATTCTGATTTATTCGGTCTCATTATAATTGTGCGCTTGGCTGGCGCGCCGCTATTGCCCGCAATTGCAATTTTCATGCAACTGATTCAAGAATGGACATTTTTTTTGGCAATTTACTCGTGATTTCCTTGTTTATTATTTGATATATAAGATACATCAATAATTGCTTAAAAAAATCACCCTAAACTGTGTAAACGCACTTTTTTGTTTCATATTATAAAATTAACCGCTATGAGATATTTCCTTACTTTTATGTAGAAACAAATTTTCTCTATTTTATCTGAAATATAGTAAACTGTTGCAATATTGTATGAAATATGTAAGGTTATTGTAGATTAATATTCGGCGTGGCCATTTTCCAGAAATGTTAATGGAAATTGTGCGAAGGTCAACTAAAAATAATGCAACTATTTATTTCAGCATGAGTCACCGCCACATTAAACGAAAGAATTCACCGACGCCTACGGCAAATCTCGCCTACTCGACGATCCAAGTTTCCGCTTCTATAGCTAACACACAATTCAAATTCCGCTATAAGATTTATCATAAAATATATAATGACATGCAAATGTAAGTTTGTTAATTTTTGAATACCAAAAAGTTATAAAACAAATAGCAAACTCTTACATTTATGTTTAGATTTCTATAAAATAGTGAAATAATATATTTTTTTAATTTTAATAGCAGTGGTATTTAAATTAAACAAGTTGGGTAATCTCCAAATCTTCAAAACCTACAACCAAATATAAAACTGTAGAAATTTTTTGTAATTCAATATTTAATATTCATAAAGAGTTTGCCTGGTTTCTATATCTTGCTTATAATTAAAAAATATGAAATAATATCAAATATAGAAAAAATAATCCAGATCTAGAAGTTTAATAAGAAACGCAAGGTTATAAGATTGTCAAAGATCTGCACGTATTAAATACTACCGAACGAAAACTATCTTTGAGCGAGTGACGGCATTCTAAAAAAGGAAAGCTTTCAAATCGGTCAACAATTATTACTGTGGCAAGATGCATCAAACTGCGGTCGATTATGATTATCATATGTATAATAACTAAAATTAGTAAACTAATGATAAAGTAATCGTTATTTATAAGCGCTTATTATTGTTTTATTTCAGAACAGAAGCCTTTTTATACGATATCAGTAAGCAATAAACCCATAACCAAGAAAATAAATTTGAACACTTGAAACTTACAGGACACAGGCAATTACGATAATTGCATTGTAACTCTGGCAATTCCCTTTGTTACCCGCTGATGGGCAAACCGTAAACTAAGTCTCAGTTTAAGGCATCGCAACTTCCCCTCGTTCCTTGTGATTACGGGCTTCCTACAATACAATCAATCCTCAACTTGTATTTGAGTTATTTAGGAAATAAAAAACAATCAAACTAACTATGCGGCTCGGATTTCGTAAAACGCAAAGTTTGAAGGTAAGCCAACGACCGTCTCCCTAATAGAGAAGAAAAATACATTAATGTACCCTAAGATTCCGAAGACAAATAAACCGAGACCAACACGAACAAAATAAAAGCGGGGAGGCACCGGCATAAATAACAATGATCTTGCTGAACAAGTCACCGGCATCAGGGACTGGGGTAACGTCAAAACACGCTTAGTTCTTTCTTGTTTAACTACTTTGGCGTAATTCGTAGATCTTACGTACGCGCTTTATTTATAATTACTCGTATTTTGTGGAAATTGAAGTGGACGAAAACTACACCTTTGAGTCTGAAAGCCAATTTGTTTATTTGGGATCCTTAGAAAAGAGAAACAACAATGTATAAGCAGATATAAACACAAGAATCCTTGCAGCGAATAGATGTTTCTTCGGACTGTTACGATACTTTCCCTCAAAAATACTCTCGAAAAGCATTAAACTGCTTTTGTATAGACCTTGCTGAGACCCATATATATAACATACGGCTCGGAGTGCTGGGTGCTGATTAAAGAAGAGGAAAAATCTCTACTCACCTTTGAGTGAAAAAATTTAAGGCGTATCTTCGGTTCTGTGTTGAAAAATGAGCGATGGTGTACACTTTACAATCAAGAGCTATATGAGCTTTACAATGAGCCGAAGGTCATCAAAACCATTAAGATTGGACGCCTTCGTTGGACTGGGCACGTCGTACGGATGGACGAGGCTAGAGTACCCAAACGTCTACTCGACGGCAAACCAGATGGTCGTAGAAGCTGCGGAAGGCCTAAGCTCAGTTGGCTAGATGGAGTCGAGGACGACTTAAAGGCAATCGGTGTGAGGGGCTGCAGGGAAAAAGCTAAACGAAGATCCGACTGGAAAAATTTACTGGATTAGGCTAAGGCCCACCTGCGGCTGTAATGCCTTGATGACGATGATGATGTATAATAAAAATATAAATATAAAAAATTTTGAAAAGTCACTTCAAAATTTCGCTGTGGCTAAATAATTAATAGCTTACGCAATTAACATTATTATATTATATATACCCTAATATATTGAAAAAGTGGAGAAAAGGTCACGTCTAAATTTTTTTCGAACAGATTATGTCGCTAGATCCTATTTTTTGCAATATGGTAATAATTACAACGGTTAAGTAATCAAGTATAAAAATATTTAAATATCCAGTATTCTGTTGTAATATATACAAGAAACAAAATTCCAGCGTCTGTCATACCGAAAACATTCCCGTATTTATAGGGTTGATACATATTTAAAAAATACATTTGTATATGACTAGACTACTAGACTTTTCTTATTTAAGATTGATGAGAAGAAGCTTCACCTCTTTTTAATTATCTATTATTACCGAAATGTAAGCTATTTTTTATTCTTAAATGATAGATTGATTTGTACAATGTTTTAGTTTAATTTTTTGTGTAATCTTTCAATACAAATATTTTCCATGTTACGCTTTCCCATTTTAAACTTTAATATAAAGGTGAAAGTGTAAAATACAGAATGATTTAAATATAAGTTATCTTTACCCTTTTTTCATCCCTGAACTTCAGCTGACCGGATTCTACGAGATCTTTTTGTCTTCGTCAACAAAGCGTCATAATCTTATTCCTTGTAACGATGACATTTTATTTAAACCGTTTTAAAATAATAAAACAATAATACGGGCGGACTATTCGAGACATTTATACGAAGCGTTTATCGTTACAACGGAAACTGTCCGCCTAAGAAATCCTTTCATTTCGAAACTGCCATTCATAAATATTAAAACGTAATCTTCTCCTGTTATTTCAAAATTTTAAAAGCCTGCGGATGTAAAGTTTCTAAGTTGTATTAATTACTTATCTGTAGCTTTGCGATGATAAAAATTTAAACTTCATAATTAAAAGTTTGACATTTAAATAGAAATAACTTAATTTATTTTTGTTACGACTCGATTTAAACATAATGTTATGAGGATTTCTGTTTCTTGTTTTGTAATGAGAGATAGGAAGCGAACAAATAAGCGTCTCGCCTAATGGAAAGCATTTAATGCCACCCAAAAACATGAACCACGCTATCTATTGTATTGCATGTAAAAGCGCATTATGCGCATTGTAAAAGCGTTACAGACTTTTTTTGAAGATTTCAATATCGTATAGGTTCCTTATGAATGCTCTCAAATTTATTTGACGATTATTTTTAATTCTTACATCTATATGTATGATGAACATATGGCTCAGTCGCAAATGGTTTGCATTATTTGAAATGGTTTATATTATGGGAATCGAGGGTCGCGGTCTGTAGTTTATAAATAGAACACAAATTTGAACCCCCTGATCAAATCATATTGACTGACTCGTGACTCATTTTTCTATTTAATCTTTATCTCACGAAAGATTTTACTGGGTAAAACATTAAGGTTTAGTGTATAGTGTGTAAAACATTAACAACTACTCCAAGTTGAGCTTATTTTTTTATTTTCATCAAATTGCGTAGGTAAGGTAATCGTAGAGTTGTTGTTTACTGTACAAAACAAATACACCGGCATAATATTTAAAGTTAAGACGTATCTCAGGAAATATAACGAGTGGAGCATGGAACACAAATCTTTCGCTGCACTCCGTTGTAAACAAATAAATTTACAAATTTGCGACCGTTTCCATTTTAAAGTTCAGGTAGTTCTCTACCAAATCGGATCAGTGTTAACGAGGCCATTGCAATTAAGTCGCGCCGCATGGCCCTCTCCGTGTTTTTGCCATACCGACCCCGGCCCCGGCCCCTGTCCCGGCCCCGCGCCGACGCCGACGCTGCACACCATTGTCTCTTATGAATTGTTTGTTTGTTGCCAAATGCTCTGTGCTTCATTAAATAGTACATTGTTTAAAATCTTATAATATTGCCATCTTTTCCATTTTGTCCTCTTTGTTGTATATATATATATATATATATATATATATATATATATATATATATATATATATATATATATATATATATATATATATATATATATATATAAAATATAAACTGAACTTTTTTTAGGATTCACAATTGTGTATCTTTAATTAAAACTTTGCTCAAAGTAAATATAATATATGTTCTTCTTTCTTTGTGCATAACTTATGAAATAAAAAAAACTATAAAATATTTCAGTCTAAATTAGTTAAAAATCTAAAAACAAATCAAGTTGTTTAAAATCTATTTTTTATTACTGTTGATCACAAATTTGATACTTATTTTTTAGTTCATTAAGTAACTTAGACAATTAATCTTTTGTATACATATAAAGATTAGTGATAAATGATTAAAACATGAGTAAAATGTGAAGTGTACAGATTTTTTTATGTTATCAAGCATATTATAAAATTATAATTAGATCTCGATGTTATTAAGTACCAAAGCAAATATTTGTGTAACCTACGCTATGCCATGATCTTATTACTTTTTTGTATATTGGAAATCAGATTGGTAGGAGAATAATTAAGTTTAAATATTCAAGTGAGAGTAGCCTTTATTTTCTTGTAGCAAGCGTGGAAAGTATTTCTATCTATAAGGAAATAGAATATTTTAAATTTCTATTTTATAAAGTCTTGTTTAATCCTTACAATTTATATGAGTGACTATCAAGTAAAATATATTGTTCTTCTCAAAATATTTTGTACGTTCCATCACTATGTGGAATCAGCTACCTTTAGCAATATTTTTGAACACTAAATACATTGGAACCCTCAGAAAACAAGCCTACATATTTCTTAAAGTCCAGGAACATATCTGCAAAGCAAAGATGTGGGCGGCGTCAATTGCTATCTGTCGGGTGATAAATATTCTGCTCGTTTGCCTTCCTATTCACTAAAAAAAATATTATGGACAAAAATATTTTATACCATGCCTATCATTCATAAAATTAGATATATTTTAAGTAAAAAGCCAGTACCAATAGCCAGATAGTTTTAGTAGCCCAGAGTACAAAACCGAAAAAAAAAAGATTATAAGGGTTTTACCATTATAATCAAAAGGTTTTGTACTCTGGGCTACTGAAACTATCTGGCTATTGGTACTGGCTATTTACTTAAATATATGTGAATATTTGTTATCCAAATAACATAAAAACTAAATTCTATTCAGTTCCACTACATTAACACATCAAAATTTCAACTTGCAATTATAATACATACATATAATGTATGATGGTTCTGATGTAAATATATTTATTTATACATGAAAAGGCGAGATTTTACATTAGCCGTTAATTTTACACCCCTCACTGTCCAGCCTCACATTAATGTCGCTTGCTAATGATATAAGTGTGTCATGGCTGAGTAAATGATTCTCACTTACGCAGTATTATTAACTTCTCGTTACTTTCTAATTACTTTATTATTTTTAGTGCACAGTGACATTTGGGTGATCATAAAAGTCCAACTTTAGCAGCAATAGTACTAACAAAATTTTTCCCCAGTGATCGTCCAAGCCCTCTGTCGCTATGAAGTCCCGCAAACTCCCCCACCAACACCCATGTTGTAATATCGCGAACCCCATAAGGCAATGAATTCAACCACATCTAGTGTCAACTCAGTGTATTAAACAAAAATTAGTAGTACATTTTCTTAAACCCATTTATAGAAACAGAAATATAATTACTCTATTACTTTAATACCTTATACAAAAAACGAGGAAATTGTGCTCGTTAATCAATTTCTATGTCACTTTTAAAGCTATATACAAGCAACCATATTAATTTGTTTTACTAGAGCTAATTAAATATTAGGAAATTAAATTTAACATTCCATTTACTTGTATAAAATATAAAAACAAAATAATCCCTAAATCTACTGTTTTCTATAATTAACATATAATTATTAATATATATAGCCGTCATACAAATATCTATATCGTACAATATACATTATACAATTTTATATGACGATTAATAGACTCAGGCGTTACTTTGCAGAAATCCATATATGTGGACAGTCAGACATTCATCTTAAAATAAAATAATATTTTAAAGTAGCGCTATAGATAAACCATTAAATTTTTTACATAAAATTTAAACCTCCCTTAGGCATGCGACTTTCTTCTAATCTGGTTCTGTCGCGTGCAGAAATTACTTACCATTCGCTAGCTGTATTGTCGAACGGTCTGGTCGACGCTGTCTTCAATCCCTTATTTTAATGTCTACCATAGCTTTATTTGAATATTTATTACTAAACTTCCTATAATATCCTTATTATTATTCATAAATGAATTTTAATACATAAAAACGTCGTTTATTTTAAAATTATAGGAAATATTGAATCGCAATATATTATATTTTTATTTAGTTTTGGACTTATTTGCTACTGAATAAGATACTGCCTGCTCTTGCTATCTAAAAGAACTGTTCTTTCAATCTATAATTATTTCCCATAAGCTTTACATTAAGTTTTCAATGTTGCGAAAAAGTCAGTCTTCATATAATAATGACAGACCTATCGAAACAATTGTATGTTCTTCACATTCAGCATGTTCATTACACTCGTACGACTCTATTCCTAAGTGTGTTCGATATGAATGTCGTATGTGATTGTTTGTGCAAAGTTGCCTTGTTTATGATATTACTTATTAGTTTGTGACATAAACTTTCGCAGCAATGGCTCGTACGTTGTAGCATTTTCAGTCCCAAATGTAATCAAATTTAAATTTTAGACAGTTTTAGTAAATATATATGTATATGAGTAATTAGTTGGATAACTTTTCAATTTAGTAATAAATGACTTATTCTCTAATATACTAAATTTAAATGGAGTGAAATCTATATTTTTAAGTTTAAATTGTTTACAACAAATCTAAAATTTGTTTTTATATATTTCATATTTTTATAAAAATCTCTAATATAATATAAAACAAAAGTAATACTTACAATACAAATGAGAAATTTACAAGTATTTTCATGATATAGAAAAGTTTCATCCATTTTTTTTAAATTAAATTAAAAACATTAACTTTTTTAAACAAGGCTAGAAATGTAACAATAATATGTAATAACAATTTTACTACAATTTTTATTATTCATTTAAAATAATTCAATAATGTTTCGGTTTTGAAACTATGATTCACGTCTGTCCAATGCCGGAATCGAAACTATGGTCTTACATCATAAGTGAAACCCCAACTAATTTATCTGTTGCTGCTTGTTTGGAAAGTATTCTTAAATTAATGGAAATGTGCAAAATATGAAATTAATTTAAGACAATTCCATAAAAGTGAAAACTAATGTAGTTATAAATAAGCGAGCTATTTATTATTACGTATTATTCATAAAGAGTTTATTTTTATTTGTTATTAACTTTAAACTTATTCAAAAATTCACTCTATCAAAAAATTACTAACGAAGCTAAGGCATATATAGCCGAATTTTCACAAATAAAATTTTATTAATTTTTTTTTTAAATTGTTCTTTATTGGGTTTTACTTAATCACCAGTTTTACGTAATACAATATTTAAATTTTACTTACTCTTATTGGATTGTACATTTTAAAAACAAATATTCTAAGTGGTTTTACATAAAATAAAAAAACATTTAGATTATTTTCACTTCTGTTATCTTCAAGTGTCTGTTACAGACCTTATGATGTAAATGAAAAATATTATATTTCTATTATAGCATATTTATAAGTAATTTTTTTCATTCCTTCAAAAGTATTTTTATTTTGCTCTCAACGTATTTGGCAACTTCATTATTTAACGAGTGGGTTCGTTAATTATCCACTCTTGATGAAATTGCCAACAATAAAAATTAAATGCTTACTTTGATTGAGATGATCAAACTACGAAAAACGTAAAATATTTAACTACTCTAAGATCTATTTAATCTACATACAGGAATAATGCTATTAATTCAATATTTCATCATCAGCCAGCGACAGTAAGTACACTATTGGTCATAAGCCAGTAAAGCATGCTACCTTGCTCGATCGTCAACTTCACGCATCCAGTTTCTATAAGCCGTCCTGTATAAATCGTCACTTGATTTGACCAGAAGAATCACATGCTGTTTGCCAAAACGCATTCTTCACTTGTTCAAGTAGTATTCTAAAAATTGTTCAATAAAACCTGTGTCAGTGACATTGGTTCTCTCGCAGATTTCTTTTTTCCACAAGAAAGACACCGAGCATAGTTCTCTCTATAGCTTTTTAAACGGGTTTGAAATCGTGGAACAGGCAGACCGTCAGTGTCCATCTTTTGGCGTTGCAAATTAGTACAAGCAGGACGCACTGGTTGGCACAAACTTTCGTTGGTATTTAGTGTTTACAAATTTTAAAAGAATTATGTGTGTTAACTAGTACGCACATTTGCTAAGCTACTAATTATTAATATCATTGTTATGTTATGTATAAATGATTAGAATCGGGGCCGTACAGTTCCATTTCCTGTAAATATTTACATTATTTGTCACACTGAACAAAAGTCACGAAATCTCGATAACTTAGTATCTTGAATTATTTTAAACTATTGCCTCGCTAAACAACAGTCAATTGATTTGACTAATTGTTTTTTAGTTCTAAGATGTAACTATTTTAATACGAACTAAAGCTGGCATCCTGCGTAAAAAAAAAAACTTTAAATGTCACATTAAAATATTGATTTTTTTTCTTTATTGAAACGATAAATTACCATTTTTTGAAGTAGAAAGCCTTACTTCTATATAAAATTTTCATATATAGAAATAACTTCAAGTTTACATTTATTAATTTAAAGATAAATCTTATCGGTATCCCTAAAACAGCAAGCAGCTCCTTTATATAGTGTAGTTACTAATCAATAAAGCTATATTTTTAACCTTTTCCCTGCGTTTCGGTTTCGATATAGTGTAATAGATTCTGTAGGTACCTATTTTGCTTCTCGTGTACTATGCAATACCTAACCGGAACCCGATCAATCGGAAACAAATTCAATACTAGTACGTTTGCGCTTCGCGGTCGTAAACTTTACTCGATTTTACACGTCCGTTGCTAAGGTTACACGTTACATAAATCGATCAATTCCACTTTTTTTATAAATTTTTATATTATATTCTGCTATATAGCATTTAAACTACTTTTTTATTTACTGAAAGACATACACGAATACTTAACTTTTATAATGATAACTTGAATACCTAACACCTATACATTTTTCCAATTTATTGCTAAAAAAATATAACCCTTTCGTATTAGCTGACTAATTATTAAAAATATTCTTCAATACGTAGGTTCGTCCAGAACTATCCTATATTTGATATGATTGATCCACTTTTAATTCACTTAATTTATTTCTAACTGATTACTCACCATCGTTTAAAACCAAACAAATATTTGAAACAAATTCTAGACAACAATTTATTATGTATGACCATTTAAAACTTACCCTTTTTAGTATCTTTCAAGTAACAAACGCTATAAAAACTTGATTTTCCACGACGACACCAATCCACTTGAAATTTTATTTTCTTCCATACGTTTTTTCGTTTTGCTCTTTGGTAGCTAATCTTTTAACGCGTCACAGGCGCACGCACATAAATTGAGGTTGAGTTACGATCCGCCCCGAACGAAGCCGATGTAACATTCTCACGTTATTCCACCCTGTTGTAAATTCGCTTCACTCGTCGACTGGTTGCAAGTCAGTAATCCAATTGAGATTATATCACACGATATGGTTTAGCATACTTGTAATAGTCAAGTGATGTAAAAAAAACATATACAAAAATAATCCATTTAAATTAGTGTAAGTGGCAATTTACTAAATGACTCAAATAAGCATTTCAAGCTTAGAATCGACTAGAATTCAAAAAAGAAAAAAGTACCTAAATTTATTTTTTTAATCATCAAGAGCTTGCAGCACTCCATAGTTGAACATGGGGCAGGCTCCTTCAGGCCGGGATGCATTCACTTCATCACTATTTTACAAAGGATTTTGTTCCAACGGATTTTTTATCATATCTATCAGAGAAACTCCAAGTATACCCCTCTCCATAGATTTTTAAACTTTTTTTGAGCTTTTGAAGCAAAGAGACTGTCAATACCCATATTTCAGCACCGTAAAAGAGTATAGTAAGATGTCACTGATCGCAGATTTAGAGCGTCTTTTAGCCCTGAGTTATGGGAGACGAAAGACCTTAAAAAGCTAGTTTTATATTACCGTCTTCAAAATTAAAACATTTCCTGAAAAAGTTAGGATAAGGACGCTTAATTAAAGAAAATGGAATGAATCTTAACTAAATCGCGCAGACGCTACACTGGTTAGTTCTTCTTTATTACAATTTTACGTTTTCAGTCGTCAGATTTTGATTTATGGTTTTAATTTGGGTAGGTTGGCGACGACAGGCCGAGACATGTCGGAGTGTTTTCAAGGAGGCATCGTGCAATTGTTTAATTAATCTTTAGCTACGAAAGCGTTGGGCGCCACACTCGTGCTACGGCTGCACTACACTTGGCCCAACTTTAAACTCGTTAAAAGTTCCTTTGAAACATTTGGCGTCAGATAAGCCGCAGTTAGACTTAGTCTCGCGTTAACTTATGTAATGTTATAATTAAACAGTCCCCCATTTTCAGTTTTGAACTTCAGAATCGATTGTTAGCGTTGTGGAAGCTCTATCAAGTGCCCTTTAAGATGTAATTTTATGGCAATGCCAGGAACGATTAACTAGAAGTGCCAGTATAATAAAGCGTTTGTATAGCCGTTGAAGACTCTCGGGTGCAGTGTTGCTGTGTTCACTAAAACCATGTACATAAGCCGGCATTGAGTGAACAAGGCTCATTCCACGCACACAAGATGGCTGACAATAGCCCTTAGCGGATAATTACTCAAATAGATTGCCCGTTGGAGCATTGTCTCCGTGTGCTCAGACCATAACACGGGAATGGTTTTTGAATGATAACTAAAACGAATTTATTTCTAACAAATGGGACGATAACGGTATACAATCACATCTCGAATCCACCAAATATATTTTATGAAGTGACGCAGTTAAAACAATCATAAAACTAACTTAAATTTATTTCAGACTACATAAAATGACTGTGTAGTCAATTTTATTACCCGCATTTGTCACGAAATATTGAGGTAACCAACACACAAGCGCAGTAAATGGAGATCTGATTTCAACCAGCTCATAATGTCCTTATAAAAAATTTTGCGTCTCGCATCATGGGCTTTTAATCAGACATTTTGATCAACACGTCCTCGCTCTGTAATATAATTACAGTTAACAGCAGTACGGCGACGTTATCGCGCATATAAATTAGAGCGATTTACATTTAGCGTCGCGACACGGAGCCGGCCATTATCGTGAGTGATGCGGGAGTAGGTGCGGGCCCGAGATCATCGCACCGCCACCCAGGGCTACCGATTGTTATACCAACAGCACCTTTGTTTCACTCAAGATAACCCGATTTAACATTTACGCCTTAAAAAAATAGCTCTATTGCCGTAAATTTTTAAATCATTTCGCACAGATGAGCCCAAAAATCTTTTTAGTAGGAGCCTATGCCCAACAATAGACTGCATCCAAAAACGTATGCGAGCAAAACGGTAAATTTTAAGAATTAATTATAAACTAATTACTTATAGAGTTGTGCATACGTACGCTCCAACGCTTTTTTGTAAATTAAAATTGTTTATTGAATGTAACGTTATTAACAATTAAGCTTCTACTATAATTTCCTAATGACGTATGAACGGAACAGAAAAGGCATAAGGAACTCCGCAGGGATCGGTTTATTTGTCTTCAACCACAATGCAGAAATATTAGTTTATACATGGTCTCATAAAAACAGGAAAAATCCTGGTTTGAACGTTTGTTTATGAACGTTTGTTAATTTATGTACAAATCTGTTTATGAACGTTTGTTAATTTATGTACAATTAATTATAATTTAATGTACTGAAATGAATTAAATGTAATGAAAAAAGAGTGCAAAAGATACCTGAGTATACCGGCAAGCAGTATCTATTCACAAGTTGGCGCATGTAGCAGCTACATTTTAGCGTCTTATTAAAATCGGAATTAAGTAAAAGCTTTTTCATATATATAATAATAAGATTATCTTTACTTATTTTGAATTTTGACCTGCTAGAACAAGAATGTTTTATACGAAACTGACACAGTAGAGATTTGGATATACAATGTTATCCAAAGAATATTAATTAGTTTATGTTTAGAGAGGCAATGAGTTTCAGATTTATCTCAAGGTTAATTTCGTTCTCCTAACACATAATTTCAGATTACATTATTTAATATTTTACTCCAATAATCACAAAATCAAAAAACCGTTGAGAATGTGTCAGTCCAATTCATGTTCGCGTAAAATTTAATTAATCATTCATTAGCATTTACTCAAAAATTTCCGTCACACGGTTCATAAATTAAATTCCCATATTTCGCGGCAAAACCTCTGCAAATTGGTCTTAATTTACTCGAAACGTATTACCTTAATGGTAAGCATATAAGTAATATCACTTTATACATTACAAGGGTGGGTGTGCTATGCGAACATGTCGCATGATATAAGGGCTGCTTCCACACAATAATTTCACCCTTATAATATTATTTATTACACCGTCTTCGAGACAATCCCCCGTGATACCGCGTGCGTGACACAGACTCCGGTTCCAACCTAAGCTCGAATGTAATAAAACCGAAACTGATATGCATAATAGCAATCAATATTACGGAGTAAAGAAATGTGATACACATGACTGTGAATACGAAGATAAAGAAATGTTTTTTTTTTATGGGATAGGAAGGCAAACGAGCAGGCAGTGCGGAAGCATTACCGCCCTTTAAGCAAAGTGTCATAATGCAAGGGGGTTGTGCCTCCAGAATTCAACCACTCACTGTACGTAGCGCGGTAGCTAAGCTACCACACATATTATATTAGATCATATGTGTACACACATATTATACTAGGTCATGTGTATATGTGTTACATTATGTCCTGATATAAATACTACACATATTATATCAAGACATAATGACAAAAATCTCTTCATTTTACTTCCGAATCTTCTCTTCTACTATTTTCTTCTGATTTTCTTTCGTATTAAACTTCTCTTTGACGCACCGTCACACCTTTATAAAGGTAAAACGGTCGAAAGTTCTAGCATTCCCAAAATTCGAAAATGTTCCAGCAATGTCAGTAGTCTTTTCTAGACATCGTCAGCTTTTTCTGTTAACTGTTCTTGTCACGCAATAACATCGCATCTTGTAAATTTATTTTTAAATAGTTGTAATAAGCCATTACTTGCTTGACCAGGATTTTTAGATTTCAAAATGAGGTTTTAATAGTTTTTTAAAAAATGACTTCACATGTATTACGCAACTACACCTATATGTACCTAGGTGACACTCGAGCGCAAATATTATTTAATTATAATTTTAGCAAAATAAATAATTTCAAATTATATTTTTTACCAATGAATTTAAACTATTAAAATTATTTTATAATTATCTTTTATTTAAAAAAAAGTATGAAGAAGTATATTTCATAATTCATTGATTATTTAGAAATAAATTTCTGTAAACAATTTTTAAAATTAACCTATTCATATACTTCTATTATAGCGTCTTAGTCATAAATTACATTATTATCACAGTGAATTTCAACTACAAATTTTAAATGGTATAATATTTTAACAGGCAGAGACCACAGATCTCCATCCACTACGATCCCGGCACATCTTCCTTGCTTTCTCCACACTCATCCATCCTTCTTCTCACAGTCATCGTAGCGAAACGGCTCTCCGTTAGTCGCTTTCCGCCTTCATGGGAATCAGGATGTGGCGGGTGGTGAACCATGTCGCCGTCAATTTTTAACAAAAATATTTTAAATGAATGAAAAAACCCATATAATATTATAATAATAAATTAAACTATTATATTATACTATTATATATACACATATAATATGATGACTTAAAACTCACAATCTGTATGTTGATGAATTTATTATTGACGAATTATTATTGACACGGTCGCTATTTCTTGAGGCCGAATTCTAAGCTGATGTTCTCCACTTCATTACGCAATAGGTCTTCTATGTGGCAAATATTAGTTGCAAATACGAGGTGATGACTTAAAACTCACAATCTGTATGTTGATGAATTATTATTGACACTATCGGTATATCTTGAGGCCGAATTCTAGGCTTACATTCTCCATTTTAATACGCAATAGGTCTTCTATGTGGCACATATTAGTTGCAAATAAGGGGAGTTAAGACTATTACTCCAGCAATAGAAAAGAGGCATAGAAAAAGTGGAAGACCATCCATAAGATGGGTCTATGAAATAAAGGCTACAGCAGGTGGCACATGGACAAGAGTTGCTAACGAGAGAAAGACGTGGTTACAGTTGGAGGAGGCCTTTGTCAATAGAGGCACACAGACAGGCATATTAAGTAAGTAAATTTATATTAAAGGCTATTATTATTATTACTCCAGAAATCATAAAATTGGAAAATTTTGCGTATGGATAAGCAAGCACTATAAAACTAAAATTAAACTAAATAACGCAAATCTTTCTAAGATTGTTCATTTCAACTTGAATATTTTATAACAAACAAATTATTGCACCTTTGTACGAATATATATCATAATAAAAACAGCAAAAAGGCAGAAAGCAGGATCAATAGTTAATACTCGGTAACGGGCCCGCGTCGGAATAACAAAACATTGAACAAATTACGGCACTTTCACTGTTTGATTCTAGTCCGCTAGCAAATTCATTTCACCAACCTTCGAGATTTACGAAGAAAATCCATTTATAAGCACACATATTATATAAGTTGTTTCAGCTTCAAGATAAATGACAAAAAGCTATTTAAATAACTACAAAAATATTAACGCGCATTTATAATAACATTGTGTCTCGCAGTTTTGAAATTTTTGTGTAAAAAAGGAATATTTTCTGATCGCTTATGCCATAACAAAAAATATGACATCCTCCAACGCCAAGGAAGTAATCTCATTTTTTCACCACAACACAGTTAGTCTTCAAAGCTTACTACATATCAGATTCATTATTAGGGGATATCGATGAAAATCTCCAGCATCCAATCTCGCGGGGATCGCTGGTGGCTCGCGTATTCTTGTAATTTCTGAGGCATAATTTTATTTATTAGAGTGTACCCTCATCGGAGCGCCGAGAACACCCCATTTGCCGCTTCATTGACTTACAACGGCACTCCATAATACTTCGCACATATTTCTGTAGCGCCTCTCTCGCAAATGTTAGATCCCTCGCACCTCATTATATTACGGATGACATTTAATAAAACATTATGGGTATCTGAGAACGATTTTCGATAACCTTAGCACTCACAAGCTTCGAGTATTTCAAAACGATGTTGAACATATTAAATGATATTATAACACGCCACACAAATAGGTCAATTTATTTTCAAATGTGTCGATAATTCGTTTATATAGCTTGATCAGGTCTAATTTAGGTATATATTCAGTTCACAAACTTACTTACTTACTTATGATTTTTTTTATTTGTATGAATGAATATATTAACATACATTCAAACCATTTTGTCTAATTTTTATTTGTTCGAAGACCACAGTTATGCAGTAGGTATACGTAGAAGTATTCAATATTATTGTAAGCAATTGTTTCGGTATAATTTCAACATTATCTTTTCTGCCAGGTCTCTGAATAAAATGATTAAATCGCTGCAATTTTTTTGATCTAATGTTCCTGTTGTTCCCTTAGCTCCAGTGAAAAGTCGAAAAATTTAGAAGATTCTCCTAAGTAATGGGTGTAATTTAATCAAGATGGCTTACATTTTATAAACAAAAATAAAATCTAACGCGATAAGAAAGTCTAAAAATCTAGCAACAAGCAAAAATAAAACAAAGATATGGTTAATATGTATTAAAAATTGTGACAAAAATAAGTTTTACCAGAATCAAATTATAAAAAATGCAATACTACAAACATATTCTTAGACTGAAGGAAGTTTGCTGTTTTACAACATTTCTCCGTGCTTACGAGCTGACGGATTTTGATTTATCATTTTAATTTGGCAAACGGTGTGGACGGGCCGACGTATTCTCTTGAGATCCCGTGGGATTCATTGCGACCCCGCTTTAAATTCAAATTCCTTCAAACAAATCACTATATTCCAAACCTATTTTACAATCACATTTTTGCAAGTAAAGAAAATAATTGTCAGAAAACTTTTATTTTATTCCCAAGAAATATAAAAAAGAAAATTGTTATGGAATCCAGCTGCAAGAAATCAATGTACATTTAGATTTAAAATTTATTATCTATAGGTAAATATATTAATCTTTAAATAAATTGTCATTTTTTAATATTGCAAGTTTGTTTATGTGACATTGGTTAACATTTTAATGCATTGAATTTTTTTTGGTGGTAATTAGAAATTCATAATCATCTTCTCACTTAAACTTGTCAAAATGTATCCAACAAATCCTTGGAAAAAGACTGCTGATAGGCCGGTTGAAACAGTTACCAGCTCAAGGCAAGATGACGTCACGCAGTATCCCAACCGCCCTTCCCCGCCCTACAGCCTCGACTCCACCCGCTTTCATTTGTTTTCTGGTGTCACTCCTTATCTCGTCTTGCAATTATTACAATTTGTCCGCTCCTCCCCTTATCTTAGCGAGCTTGCTACTTCAGCATAAAGACAGCCGACTTCAGCAGATTCGTAAGATCACATTTAGAAAAAATTCTTTTTTAAGATTCGTTCTTGCGACAACTTAGAATTTTACAAAGTTCAAATAATGTCTGCGATACAAATTTTAATTTTAAGGTGATAACAAAATCCTATGGCAAAACAAGCTTCTTATTTATTTTCTTAGCTTCAGTTTAATATCACTTGATTCAAGGTTTTTTGACAGTCGGCTTCACCCTACGTACACACTTTTCCTCATTTTGCTTCGATTATTTTCATATGATCATTTTCATTTGCTAAATCAAGAATTCAAAACAAGAACCCCGATTTTTTATAACTACGTTAAAATAAATAGAATTGAAACTTTTTTTCGCCATATTTATTTTCATGAGTAATATTAGAACAAAACTTAAGATTAACTAAAATGGGCAGGTACACTACCTTGCTAAATAAATCTAATTGAGTCAAATACTATTCTTCAAAAATAAGCAGAAAACCAGGTGAAAGATAAATCCAAAACGCATAGAAGAGATATTGGTCTATAAAGGTACAGGTAAAGAAAATTTCTTCTGTGATAGATTTTCTTTACCAGTTGATAGAGAAACCTTGTTGACATTTTTATCTTGGACCATCTTAATCAATGTGCCAACCTAGTGCGAACAGTGGCTTTGTCATAGGGCTGAAAGTTCATGCTTGAGTATTCCCAATGCACCACACATAACACAAAGAGTATGAAAAAAACAAGCAACGTCAATAACACTATCCTGATATCAAAAAATGGAACGACACGAAACGGCACGAATACCACGAATGGCACGAAAACCAAAAAGCATAAATGGACCACCAGTTGAGAACAGCCTAATGGAACTAAGTAATCGATACCAAAGATGCTCAATGTTAATTTGGTGCAGGTGTACATGAGTTAGAGAATCGCAAAGTCGTTAGTGCACACGATTGGCACTGGAAGGCGATTCCTCCGTATTTTTATCGCTTTTTCAACGAAGGGGAACGCGGCGCACGCTCGTTGTCGCGACAAAATGTTCAATTTTAGATACAAATAAAAAAGGTCGGATGCTTCGCGCGGAATATTAACGGCGCACAATATGAACGTAGGCATCCGGAATACGCGTCAAAAGTACCGAAACGACGTTATTCTTTCCGCGTGACGATAATAAGCGAGACGGTGCCGGCCGTGCCGCAGATATGAAATCCAGAAATGTTTATGGCGCGCATTAATGGGACGGCTTCGCATTCGATCGGAATTCATGGATGAAAGGATCCACTCGTAATTAGAATCCTTAAGGCCTTTTGTAAAAATGTAATTGTTTCCCTTGTCACCTCGAAGCGCTCAGTTATCTGTATGAATGGAACGACTGAAATACAAAGAGAATACTGCGATCGTACCGCAGAGCGTTTCAAACGATTTGTTGTTTTGTCATATTGTATTTTATATCTATCTAATAGAGTCACTTTTCCAAATAGATTAGGGCACGTTTCGTGACTACGTGTGATTGAGGACAGTCAGTTGCAGCATTCGCCGCTTACATGCCACCGGTGACCTATGAGCCTACGTCCCACTTCGATCGCGAATATGTTTTTCTAATTGTCAATCAGATGCCGATCTTCAGCTACACGAATCTATTATTACCAGCCGCCCTCGACAGGTTCTCTCTTCACATAGCCAGGAGACGGACCATTCTACATTTCCCAAGGCGTAGTCTTCACTCCAGATTTCGCCTACTCCAACGGTTATAAGTTCTTACACGCCTCCCCCCCTCCCCACGTTATCGTAACGTTGCCCACAAGATTAATGATCACAATCACCATCCATTCAAGCATCTACTTATATATACTCGTACATACATATTTACAGTAATGCATATATAGTATGGAGTAGCAGGTATTACATAAGATGGTCCATTCACAACTTAGAGTGACACATGGATCGGTTTACCGCAATAACCCCGAGCTATGTACATATATTAGAGTGTTAGCAGATTTACCTATGAATAGTTAACATTACAATTCAGTTATTGCAGATAGGCTATATCGATAATAGCTAATAATTTTAATCAAATAAGATTTTTTTTTTAATATGGAGGCTTAGTTTTTATAGGTTTCGGTGTCGTGTTAGTTCGCAAAAATACCGCTGAAATTAGATGATTATGCATCGAAAGAAGAATAAACATATTATAAACTTCAATCATTATGTATTCAACAAATATTATTTTAATACGAACTCTTCAGATTTTTTTTATAATTTTATAGTTTTTATATATTATATTAGTCCTCGACCCAAGTACCTTGTTAGAAGTCCTATGTATTTACACAATGTAGATGCTTGAGTTCTGTACACAACTTCAATGTGGTCCTTCAATAGACTCCTGTAATAATATTTGCATACAAAGACGATCCCGCTGGTGCTTTGCGCTTTGTACGCAAATTTGCAAATTTTCTACGAACTGTTACTATAACCTTTGAATGTATATAAAACAGATAAAATTACGTAACCTTATAAGACCACCAATATCATAGTTCAATATACATATTATTTTAATAAACGGATGTTTATATTTTGTAACTCAGGGAAGTGTCTTGAACTTTCTACGCAGGATATTGGTATCAAAACTTTACCTGAGCTGAATCGTACGGGATCGTGGAGATGGAAGTGCGAGAGGGAAAACAGCATTTCACGGGAGTGGAACAGAATGGATTAAATTGCAAGTTTGCTGATGTATTTATAGCTGGTCCGGAGACAAACGAGCGCGTTCGTGATGGACCTGCCTCGTTATGGGAATTAATCGAAGTTGCAATGAATAGTGCACCTGTACCGTCTAACTGAAATATGCTTCCCGCATCGCACCGCACCGCACCGAGACTAAATGAATGCACACTGTTACACAAATACAACAATCGTTAGTATGCTTATTGACAACATGAGATTAATAAAATAAAACTATCAATTAGGAATACTATAGGTAAGTTTTACTTGTGGTAAAGGCAAACTCATGTCGCAATCAGAAAGTAATAACAAAAAAAAAAATATTTTAAATATCCAAATACTAAAAAATATCTTTTAATCTAACAATAGTCCTTATATATTACTTTTATATTATATAACAATCGTTAATACGTTTACACCAAAAAAGTTTAAATATAATGATGACTTCCTATTATAAATTATGTACGCCATTCATGCAACACGCCTAATTCAAACTTTATATGTCTTTATTGTCATTTTCTTAAGTAAGTTTTTAATTTCCATTTTTGTACAAAAACAAATCAACTCAAAAAAAGAATACGTAATCAGTCATTTGCATTACAATAAGACCTCTCTAAATAATTTTTTTTCCAAAAATCAATTGAATAAAGTAATATTGTACATGTACATTTACAAAACCAAGAGATTTTTGTACAACGGTCTCTGGTCGTATTGGAATATGGAAAAGTTCCTAATTGAGGTGATTTACAAAGTGTTCATTGTATTGTATTGTTCAGTTCAGTCATTACAATTTGAGTGAGCACCTGCGCCCCACGCTGGCTGTATGGGCTAAAATAACCGCGAAATCGAATTATTGGCCCGTGCCCGCTCCCGCTCCCGTCCCCGTTCCCGCCCGAAGTCCAACACCATTCAATACGTCTACGCACTTGAATTGCTTTTCCGGCTGGATGGTCAAACACAGTTTGGAGGTATTCAATCAGATACATTTGCCACTATATTGTCAATGAGATTAATTGACTGTCTTGCATATACCTAGTCGGATAATTCTATCTTTTTGATTTGCGAAATACTTCAATTGAATATTATCCTTTAATGATTATCCTTTTAATACTTTTTACCATTATTAAGAGCTAAATTTTAATCTAATACCGAAAATTATATAAACGCACTAGACTAACATTTCATAGAGATATATCTATGGAATATTAAATTTAAAGATTCTTACCTATTCGTTACAATTATTGCTAAATTATATATATGTACATATATATATATATATATATATATATATATATATATATATATATATATATATATATATATATATATATATATATATATATAACGTGTTGGTATGTATATTTTATTTAAACAATTTCTTTTAGTACGTGAAGTGAAAAATAGATTTGGAAATACAAAGTACGTAAATACAAAACTATTTTGTGATAAACCAACCTTTGTAGGTTGTTTATAAATATCTTTTAGCTACAATTTTAGGTATATATTATATAAGGCACATTTATTTCTTGTTCCAACTTCTGTCTAGTATCACCGACGGGTTTTTCCATTTCGTAAGACTTTAAATTATTGGAAAACGGCTTGCCTCCAAATTATCGATAAACTCAAACTTCGTTGATTGAATTTAGTGTAATATTAACATATAATCTAATCAAAACAGAATATAATTTAATCTAATATAAGGTTCGTAATAATAGTAGTAGAGCCATAAAAGTATGGTACCACACTATCGCAAAATATCGCCGTTAAGTGACAACAATTTTGTATGATCGCGTTTCGTACGGTGAATATAGGGATACGAAAGGTTAACTTCTTTCCCCTTCTTCTCGTCACCTGAACTCACTGTATTGATAATTGATTAATGATATATGAATTAAAAACTTAGGAAATTAATTACGAAATGCATAATGTAAATAAAGTAAAAATTCAAAGAAGTAATTGAATATATAGGTCATATTTCATCCACAAAAGTAAGACTGAAACAATTTAAAAATAAACTAAATTGCAAAAATAAACGGAACAACACTTATATAAATTCAATAACGACAAGTGCACTAAACGGCCATATTGTAACTTGTTCGCTGAATATTTATGGTGTCTGCAAATAAAACTTGAAGAAGCTAAGTGGTGTAAGTTAGTGCTTATTGAAGAATTAGATGCTGAAGCGGGCTGGCGGCGCCCTTATACCAGTATATTTTGTCATAATTTACTTCTATACAGACTTACAGCCTGCAGTTTTTTTTGGACCCATATTTGAAAAATCGGACCCGGGCCTTGTCTTTTCGAGGTATATGTCTCAAATCGTAATCGTTATCTTGGGAGGATAGGTGCACGGCCTCCTTCATCTTCCCTCAGCAACGTCTCATTAATTGTCATGATATCTACTGAATATCGTTCCATCGCCATTACAAACTCATCGTGTTTGTTACCTAGCGCGCCCAGGTTTAAGAAACCAATCTTAATGTGCCTTATATTTATTGTAATTTAATAGTAAGTAAATCTATGTGTTGAATATATTGCCAGGTACATATGTACGCTAATAGTAACAGAATAAACTTGTTTGGCATATAAAAACAAAATAGTCTTTATATTATATAATAAACTAAAAACATAATATTGTAAAAAAGCTTATGTACAGATGTGTAACTAAAGTATATACAAAGATTTATTTTAATTAAGTATAGATCTATTAGATAACTGTCGTCTTAAGTGTATAGTTGAGTTATCGATAGGAAAAACTCGTAAGGGACGTAATTAGTCCAATTTAAAGTTTGTTTGTATAAACTAGTAATTAATATATAATACAATGTAATCGTAATCGCATTAAAACCAAAAACGATTGAAAATATACAAACTTTCTCTAAAACCATTGGGCAGGCAAAGAATAAAAAATATTGACACAATGAAAATAAAAATAATTATATAAATAAAGATAGATAAGTTTAAATCAAAATGTGTCAAACCGAGCATCCACTAAAAACCTTTTCTATGTCAACATCCACTCTAAGCCTACGCGCAGCGGTACCTCCTTCGCGATGTACGTCCGTCCTTCGACCACACAAAGCGCCACTTCTTACGGTATCTACGTACGGTACGGTACGTAAGGTACGTACGTAAGGTACGGTATCTTCTCTCACTTTGTAACACAGTTGTCGATTCATCATGTCGATTTATATAAACACGACGCGTTTCTGTACACTTTAAGTTGAGGCCCGCAGTATCAATGTTGGGGCGGACCCGCGCTGCCCGAAGCATATCGTCGTGTATCGTAAGTTATTTTGTCTTCTCGAGATTGCTTAAGTGATGTAAGCCTCTCTTCTACACTTATAATGCGACTATTCAACGCACTCAATTTGCAATTCGGGTTAGCGATTTCAGAGCGAAAGGAGGCCGTTTCACAACCGATGGATATTAAATCCACTCGAAACAGTTTTAACACGTTTTCGCGCGATTCGATTTAGGAATCTTCGTATTGCACCCTAAGTATAGCCATTTAGCTGGTAAACGTTCCTGGGCAATATTAACACAGACTCTGTGATAAACAGAAGGGCATTTAACGGCATCCGACGGCTATAAAAATTTTCCGCAACCCGACACATTTACTAGCTTTTTATAACAATAGCTTTCCGCCACTTTATATATCAATAACTTTATTTAAACTAGCCCTTATAATCAAAACATCTGTATCGATATATGTTTAACAATAAATTAATTAGATCGATCTGTTAGACGTCCCTATCGTCCGCTACCCACCTAATACAGATAAGAAGAAGACAAGAAATAAAAGAATTATTTAAAAAATATTTTAAAAGGCAAGTCTCGTACTTTTACATCTAAAGCATTTTCTGAGAAACGAACAAAAAAACCTGAGGCATGAGAAGCACGTTTCAACTTGACTTTAGAAAAGAAAAATACGGGTAAAAATAATAAATAGCGGTATAATAACGATCTTCACGCGAAAGATTAGCCACGAAAGCCAGGGCTTACCAGTATTTATAAGGCGCGTTAGCGGCACGCCAGAAGGCGAATCTTGCAATGTTTCAGCCGGTCGTGTTGAAAAAATAATGATGTATCTTTGAATCAGGGTCAGTTGAAATAAAATAAATTGCTAACTTAATTATTAGATTTCAAACAAAACTTTCCACTCTGATTCCAAGTGTATACGAAAAAACCTTTAAAAGGATAGTTATATTTTAAGCTCGAGTATTTTGCGTATATACAGGCAGACATACACGATTTCTACCCTACCAAATGAGCAAATTTTACACATTTCTTAGGTTAATTTCACTTGCTTGGTTGGCTGTCCTCTCATATAATGTTTTAAAATTATATTGTTAATTTAGTTTTATGTATTCTCATCCTATTCATACTTTACTCTATTATTAATACTCACGTATTTAAGGCTGGTCAATTTTAAATTTGAAAAATAAGTTAAAAAAATAGGTTAAATTGTATTCCATTTATTAAAAACATACAATTTTGATAAACTCATTTATGATGCTACAATTCAGTTTACTTGTTGTCTTATGTGGAAATCTAAAATGAAAAGTTATTAGACTAAATAATAATATATATTTCTAAAATGACACCAACTAGAAAATATCCTATTTGGGCTAAATGAAAACTTGTTTTGAATTTAAGATGAAAACTATTAAGCTTCCGCGTACATTAAAATTTGAGTCCCAAAGCGGGTCCGCGCTGCCGTAACTTCGCTATAACTGGTTAACTCTGAACCACCTAATTTGTTCCACGGTGTAAAACAGTCCAGTGGTCAGTTTAATTTATCGGGACATCTTTGCGTTCGGACCGTTCTGACACTAGTTTCACATCACTATCAGTCATGTATAATGGATATATGTATTTCCATTATTTATACATCTTTGTTTTTGTAAGGCGCCTTACAAAACATCAACTTAGGCTTTTATTTGTATTTTATCAATAAGATTAGACACTTCGAATAGTTTCAAATGAAGGGAATTATGTTATGAGTTAAACTTAATAGAAGCTATGTACATTAGCCGTTAGACTATTACACACTACTAAATGCTAACTACGTACATTACGCTCGCAATAAAATAATGAAATATTAAACATTTAAAAACATAGGAATTTGTTTAAGAATCCCCAATAATTTTATATATATATATATTAGTAAACACCGTATGATCTGAAATAACCCAAAAGAATTATCAGAAACACGAAGATGTATGTTAAAAATGTTCTACCCTAATAAATTATTGATGTGTACAAATTCATTTTTTAAATCGCACAGTAATTTATTGGTGATTACTGTGTTTTGATAAAAGTTTATATTTAATATCGAAAAGGCGTACAAACTCCTATTTAAATGTTAAGAATTCCAATACCGAAATTAAAAAAAAGGGCTGAGCTAAGCCACTTGTATTGACACGAAAACCAGTAACGTAATTCCAAGCCGAATAACATTTTGTTAATATTACAGATTGCTTTTAGTATGCATCAACAAAAGCAATCTTTAGAAACACATATTTAAACAGCGCTGTATGCATAAGTACTGTAAAGAATGAAAAGTTGTATAAGTAAAGTTTAGAGGAAGATAAGGTTACACATGTCTAAACAAAAGTTTGTTAATGGACTTATTGTAGGGTAGCAAATTAAAAACATTTGTATTTCCTAATACTAGTGAAATCAACATTTGTACTAAATTTCTTCCGAATCCCATCCGAATCCACTGGTGGTTCAATCGGTAAATTATTCACCCGATTTAAACGCGCGCCCGAAAAGATGACGCCCGCGTAACGTGTTACACGATCCAGACGACGAAACAGCGTCGTTCGGATCCACTCACGACACCAACACTCACACGCACCCCGGCCCTAGCCGAGCACGTAGAGTAGGGAACACTTCTACACCGGCCGCTTACACGAGATTCTCTCACGTACCCGGTCGGTTTTCACCCCCTAGACCTTAGGGTCTATGGGACTAATAGGGACTATAGTTACTAAAGTTCAACCTCCCCTACATGTTTAACGTAGAATCATGACGAGTTTAAAATCAGCACACACACATATGTGTACCTCCGACACGGCATCAGGCCGATGGAGTCTGCGATTTGCGCAGATTCCCAATTATATTTTACTAGGCTAATAGGCTACCAGCATTAACATCTTCGAATCAATCAACTAAATTTCTCTACTCTCATCATCCGTCTTACTATCCGTCACTTAAAAAACTTTGAGAATAATGTAATTTGTGTCATTCTTCCGTTCGCAAACGGTAGTGTACAACAACACCGCTGCATATGTAATACGTAATAAAAATATCGTATTGTAGTGTTTGTGAAAATAACGTACAAAATGATAACCCTGATACGTATGAAGAGATTTTACAAGAACTGAGGGTATGTAACCAGTTAAAAAAGTGTGTAAAAGAAGTCATCGACCAAAATTCACAATTAACTACTAAATTTGCAGGCATAGAAAAAAAGTGTATGACAAAAATTAATTAAGTCAGACATTGAAATAAGAGGTATGGAAGTGATAAAAGACGAAAGCTTGCCATCTTTATTTGAAAAAATTTGCAGAAATAAAAGAAATCTACAAAATTTCGACTCAGTCAAACTCGTCCCCGGCGCCTGTTATTGTACCCTTTAATAGTCTCAGAGATAAAATACTTTTTTGAAATCGTTCAAATTTAACACTAATTGTAAGGAGCATAGTAGGTTCAATATGGCAGACCTTGTGAGTTCTCATAAACCCGTTCCAATTTACATATCAAAACGACTAACTGCTAAAACTAGATGATTATACACCATTACACGAAAAACAGCCAAAGAAATAGGCTATAAGTATGTGTGGTATAGTAACGGTACATTATTCGTACGTAAACACGTAGACTTGTAACGTTAGGTAATAATTAGCGAGACACAACTTAACGCCCTGTGACGATATATACACATCAAATTTCAACGGTATATACTTGCAAAATTAACCAATACTTTGTATCTGTCTGCGAATCTCTCGCCAACCAGTTATAAATGCATACAAAAAACTGTTCAATAGATATGTACGAAAAAAAGAAAATGACTCAAGCATTAGTATCAGCTCCTTTTTGTATGACACCCACGTCTCCGTCTGAAGTAAAGAAAATGATCTCAAATTAAAAAAATGAAATAACCCCAGGACCGGATGAAATTTCCGTAAAACTAGTCAAAGATAATTTAGATCACTTGATTTTGCCACTTACTTATGTAACTTAGCGTGAAAATGAAAATTTTAGAAAAAGTAGTTAAAGAAAAACTAGCCAACTATTTAAACAAATTTAATATATTGCACCCACATCAATATACTTCTCAGAAAGGCAAAAATACTGAGGACGCTCTTCTTGATGCTGTTCATAGAATAGTCAGTCAGCTTGACAAAGGAAGGGAGACAAACTATAGATATTTTCCTAGATTTAAGGAAAGCTTAAATCTAGGAAATTGGTACAGTATCTATCTCCTTGCTTTTAAATACACTAGAACAAATACACATCAGAAGCATCGTAACATGTTTGACAGGTCGCAAACAAACTTAAAAAAACAAGCCTATACATACCTAAAAGGCCGGCAACGCTTCCGCGACTCCAGCGATGTCGCGGTTGTCCATGGGCGGCGTTGATTGCTTTCCACCAGGCGACACACTTGCTCGTTTGCCCTCCTATCCCATAAAATAAAACAATTACCTACACTATAGTTTACTGACATACGTAACGTCAGCTTAGAAGGAAGCAACACTCGAAATATACGTTATCGTCACATTCGGCAGACTTGCCAGGCAAGCCTCTTTTTATTGTATCTCTTTATCACTCTGTCTTATTACATAAAATTTAACTTTAGTTATTTTAATATAGAACCTGTTCTAACAATTTATTTATTAATACTCGTATTGCAGTCATTCTTATTAGCAATCTTTTCTGTAATACTTTTGTTTTTTTTCTATTTTAAAGTAACACATTCCTTAGTCAACTAAAATATATTTAGTACAGTAAGCAATTGCTACGTAATACCATTAACACAACGCCAAACAAATGTCGTGTTCAAGAAGGTCCCGTAAACATGCCGGCTCGAGGCGGCTCCGGCCCCAAACTCGCAATAAAATAACTCGCCTACAGCGGCCAAGGATAATTGCTTCATCATATATGCCCGGGATCAACAACACAAACTATTCCGACCACTTTTGGTTTCACGATAATGAGAAAAATATATCAGACGTGAAGGTTTTTTACAATCAAGAAGTTTTGTAAATAATTGATCTAATATATAATAAATAAAAATTATTAATATAATTATTTCCTTGAAATTCAAAAACAAAAGATAAAACTATATGTTATTTAAACTTTCTTTTAAAATATTTATTTTTACAATCGATAAACTAAGGTAGATCGAAAAAACTAATCCTTAATAAAGTAAAATAAATAATATATTTGTATTAAAACTTTATATTTGTTTTTTGTTTATTACTTGTTTGACGATGGACCGAAAGCGCTTTAGGTCAAAATTTGGATTTCAATCATGAGCTCTCATATCACTACTGGCATATTTTTAGTCATGATACGTCTTTCCATCATTTTATCTGAGTTCCAGAATTGATATAACGAAAAAAGCTTTTGCTTCATATATATATATATATATTATATATATATATATATATTATATATATATATAATACGTAAACATGATTATGATTATATTATTTAACTACTGACGATAATCTATATATCAAATAAATCAAATACTTGGTATTGATTCACCTAACGGCGATATAATGAAGAAGCAAAAGCTTTTTTCGTTATATCAATTCTAGAACTGCAATTCTGGATATGCAATCGTTAAACTCATCAAACACCCGTTGGAGTCTCAAACAAATATCAGGAAAACAACGGAAAAATCAAAAAATGGACTTCTGTTTCCCATATTATCATAAAATCTACTTTGGAAAACTTTTATGTAAATCTTATTTCCATTTCACTAATAATATTAACTCCGAAGGTAACATTGTAATTGTTAACATTTGTTATTCTATATAAACATATTGCAGCTAAAGATGTCTGCATTCCTTAATTAATTTATAACCTCGCGAAGCTTTTATCGTTTAAAGAACGTTGCAACGGCTTACTGTAATGTGATAGACTAATATTGAAACTAAAATTAAGTATTGGAGATGTCACACTACACAGAACAAGAAAGATGAATTTATACGTATATGTATGTACTCCTGGTATTAGTATTATCTGTGATTTCGCGGACCTTAACATTTTTCTTGAAGTTCCGTCATACTTGTCATTTTTATAAACATTGGCATAATATATCACTCACACATCAATAATTATTAAATATTTTCATACATCAGCCGTACCAAATTTCTTCAAAACCTGCCTAAATGTTATCGTGTCACGAAATAAAAAACTGTGCAAGATCTTTTAAATTTGATAAATATTATATATAAAATTTGTATATTCGTAATGGTCGATAAAATTTATCTATGAATCACTTATACTTAATGTACGATTAAACCTTTATTGTTATTCATTATTGTATTATGAACTACACTGTTTATGAAATGACATGACTCTGGCGTAAAGTAATTAAATAAATATTTAAGCGGTGGCAAATGAGAGCAGTGATTGTGAAAGGTATTAAATCTCTAGCAGCGGGGGTAGTATCCAGGTGGTTAATGAATACAAACTGCGGGCCGCGCGGTTAGTACCGCTGTAAATTAAGACGGGAAGCATGCGGACCACGACTTGGAAAACATTACCGAGATCTCACTCACTGAGAAATCGAGTCACTTTTGCAAAACAGAAACGAAACAATTGATTCGCAAAAGTTGTGTTCAAATCGGCAAGATATTTCATAGACCTATAATATAAAAATATGAAAATTTAGGAACAGCAGTTCGCAATTAAGTCACAACAGGCATCATCCATGAGGTAGAACTCCCAATAAGGGCGTCTGCCTCGCATTGTATACTCCCTTCACTCACCCCTTCGGTATTTGAGGAAAAACATTGCATAGGCATTCTTTATTTCACCTTGGGCTTGGTTAATATTTACAAAGAGTTCCATATTTGTTATAAACGTTAGATTATAGTAATAATGCAAGGTTTCAACCGCTTATTTGAACGTAGACTGGCATATGCTGTTGTGATGATAATGATGATGAATCATGCAACAACCTAACATTAAAAAGTTCCCCCCCCCCTTCTTGAAAGTTGAAGTATTTAAGTTTAAATTTTAATTTATTGTACAATTTTTAAAAATAATGAGAACCCTACGTGAGATTTATATTTTAGAAATATTTCTGCGTCAAATCAGCTAAACAAACAAAAATTGTGTACAAGTGAAAAAGTAATGTGTACATTAATGTCAAAATTCCCTTTCTTTGTTTCCTTTCTAAATTTAAAAATTTGAGTACAAGAGAAAAGAGAAATAATGAACAGTATACTTGGTTAGATATAATAATTGTAACCAATAATGCACTTCAATAAAATGTTTCTCTTGTAACTGGTGCAGAAATAGAAATACGAACACAAAACTTCTTTTCCAATTTTCTCCCAATGGCCATTAGGATGAGAAATGTAAAGTAGATTCCCGGACGAAGTCGAGATATGTCCTCGAAGAGAATGAAATTTCAAACTAAACTGGCACGGTAACAGGGCGGTATTCTCTCAGCCGAGTGAACGACTATATGATGCAAATCACTCTATCCAAAATTCTATCGTACCTAGCCCATTGGTCACAATGAAGAGCCCAATCAAATAAATAAAAATTACTGAATGAAAATGCATCTCTTACGGTTTCTAGTAACAAAATGTTACCTAATTATATAATGCAATGTTTTTGTCTGTACTATGAATACATCGACTCATCTTCAGGAAGTACCATCATGCACCGATATCTCACTTGATAAATTATTTCGCATTACGTTTGATGAGCGTCGCCCTCTCTTCTTACTTGTAAAGCCTTGAAATAGGAACACGTGCGCTACTGCGGTGAAGAAAAACAATATGCATGACTTGCATATTCACATGATATCGTAATTGCAAATTGTTTTTTGATACGCAATTAGCGCGTTTGGAAATACAAACACCAAAGCTTCAGCTAAAGCGCAATTGAGCAATAAACGCAGTGCAGGTGACTGCGTTTATTGCTCAAAATCAGATGACGCACTTCAGGTCAAGGGCCATTTTGGACTTAACACATATATCCAAATTTAACTTTTAATTTACAAATGCCTTTTTTATTGGTATTAAATGCAAAAAAAAATATTTTACCGTCGAGGAAGAACTTTGAGTGAAAAAGTACTGCTTTGTATAGTTTTAAATATAATTTTTAATTTGTTATTGTTAAGTATACTAAAAAGCAAAAATACTACATAATAAATCACTATTCAACTGAAGATAATATAAAAAGAAATAATCATATACCATCAGTCATAGCTAAAAGTAGGATAAACAGTCCAAATCATAATCGATATCAATATCAGCTCGCGGAAGTCCATTGCTGGATAAGCCTCGCTCAAGGCGCGCCACCTAGCCCGATCTTCAGCTACACGCATCCAGTCTCTGCCAGCCTCTTTACGCAGATCGTCGCTGCATCTAGCAGGGATCCCACACTACGTTTGCTGAGTTGCGGTCTACACTCCAGCACTCGCCTACTCCAACGATTGTCACGTCTCCGAAAAACGTGTCCAGCTCATTGCCACTTAACAAATAAATCATAAATAAAAAAATATATACATAATTAAAATAAATCATAATCGAGTATTATTAATTCACATAAATGTCAAGTCAAAGCAAAGTCAACAGGTTACTTGAGTCAAGTCGACAGTCTGTAATTTAGTATGGATGGACTAAGTTGCGGTCCGGACCCCTCGCTTATTTACAAGCCCACAAGTAACTTTAAGTTACTGAGACTAATATATAACGCGCTTGACATTAATGTCTTAGTTTGTGACCGACCCTATCGATAATCTTATACAAAACTAAAAGAAATTGCACTTTGGTCATAAGGAATGTGTATAAGTGAAGTATGGATATTATTCATATGACGTCAATAATTAAAATAACTACTGTTATAAAAATTAAAACACTTTTTATTTACGAGTATGTTATTAAAACGTTCTAGAACTAGTGCATTTCTTCCTCGCACAAAAGCTATATTAACCATGTATATACTATTCATTAGTTGATATTAACTAAAACCTTGTGAACAAATTATTTATGGCTTGTTCCTCAGTCTTTCAAGCTTGCCAAAGAAATTAAGTAAGTCTTTATATAGTAAGCAATATTTTCAAATTAAGAATGCGAGCCCCCTGCGGACAAACGCAATTTCTTAAGAAGTAGGCGAGGGAGTTCGCATTGGGGGTGGTTTAGGTATGCATTTTTAAGGCACCCACCATTAAGTGCGTTCTAAAAGCTGCATCCACTACGCAAGTATTTACTACTTGTTAAAAAAATATTTTCATTTTATAAAATCAAAGGTTCTCCGTCCTAAAAAATGTTTTCTAAGTCATTTAAAAGAATCTGGGAAACTTTCTTATTCAATACATATTCAGTGTGAGGCGGTTACTATTACTAATTAAAATCGGGTTAAACATAAACATAAATCGAACCAATAAAACTACTTGTCATATACGAGTGTTTTTATGTACAACTATAAAATAAATAATACCATACTATTTGGATATTTGACTTTTTATTATTAAATGGCATGACACAGCATTGTGCATGTATGAGATAATTCCTAATATTCATAATTGTTTCAATGTCTGTAGACCTATAAACTTTTCATATTTTGATATTCGTTAAATGCCTTAATACATTACACAGCACATAGTAGTATATTTCACAACCAACTACCTTCTTGACATTATAATTGTATGTTACAGAAGGTTGAAATGATATGCGTATTAGTTAGTCTCAAATAATATTCTTGTCGAATATTGAGGAAGCTTTAGTTAGTACATAATTAAAGGGACGATGGTTTCCGAATATTACATATACCACTATATATAATACTTGTAATGAAATTTTTGAAATAAAAAATGGCTATGATCATAGGAATTCATATAGTAGTCAAAATACTTAAAAGATGTTTCATAGCTTTCTGACAGTGAATTATTCTCGCTAAAGCAGAGTATGCGGATCGGCCGTAAGTTACAGAGTTACAAAATAATTTTCTAGCAGTTACGATTCATTTAATTCTAGACCATACTGTAGTAGATAATAGATATGTCATATAAGTTAATCATATCTCACGAGAAATGTACGTCCCTAATAGCCTAAGGAGTATAAACTCGTTTAAAAGTAGAAGTTCATAAATTCAAATTTGCGCTCTGCCAGTAGAACGGCTTATAATTTGCTCTGCATATCTGAAAGAACCGCGCCACTCCGGCATGCGTTTGTTCAGAGCTAGTGAGTTTTCGCCATTATTTCCTTAGCTGTGAAATCTCCCCCCGCACAAGTTTAGTTTCTGTACTCCTATCTTCGTATCGTGCCACATATTTTTCACAATTATATTAGGTCGGGGCAAAAGTATTTTCGTATTGTTCATACAAAGGAAAATATTTTTTTAGGTATAATTTTTTATTTATTTATAATATGTATGTTCCGTTTTGATCGATGACTTGTAGTCATCTTGTGGGTAGTGCCATGATCCCATTCCTGAAGAAATTTTGAGATTTTTGATTAAAAAAATCTGACAGTTGTTCACAGTGTTCTTTTGAGGTTAGCTTTATGTTTCTTAAAGAGTTCTGCAATGACCGAAACAGGTAGGAATCTGATGGAGCAAGGTCAGGGCTATACGGAGGATGCATCAACACATCCCAGCCAAGCTCTCTCAATTTTTGCTGCGTGGCTATAGATGAGTGCGGTCTGGCGTTGTCATGGTTTCTCTCAGTGAGATCATGTGCTACCCAAATGTCAAGTTTTTTCTTGTACTCAGACTTTCGTAAATGACGTAAAACTGTTTTATGATCAACATCCACTTCTTTAGCAATGTCGTAGCTACTAATATGTCGATCTTGCTCCACTTTCTCAAAGATGGCACTGATTTTCTCTGTGACAGGGCGTCCAGAGCGAACCTCATCTTTCACACTAAAATTTCCAGACTTGAAACGCTTGAACCACATTTGTGCTAATCTTTTTGATAGGTACCGCATTAGGTCGGTAAACCGCACAAATTTTATTCGCGACATTCGTCGTATTTTTACCTTTTTTGTAATAAAACTTTAAAATGTACCGAATTTCTTCGTCACATACGTTCATTTTGCTTGCTTGAAAAACAGTTGAAAAATGGCGGGAACTAGTTTTTTTATTTATTTATTACACCTTCAGAATATCACATTTAATGGTATTAAAACCAGCCAGTTACATTCTGTACAGCCAAAGAGGCCCCGAGCTATTATTATAATCTTTGTCCTTCAAAACTATTCATTTAATAACTGAATTTATTGTTTTAAACTTCTTACAGTATGCAGATCTCCAATACATAGTATATCTTTATCATCCTTTCTTTGTAAGTATTAAAATAAATGTACGCATACGTATTATAGATGGAGAAAGTAGTAAATACAACGTTTATGAACTTACATATGGATGATGATAACTTTAACGGTTCCCGTCAGAAATCCAATTATACTCAGGATCATAAGCTCAATACTGAATCATTTAGGCTGTACCGCCTACAAAATTACTAAAATTTGACTTAAGTTATTAATATTAATCAAAAGGCGAAATTTACAATAGAAATTGATTTTTTAATAAAAGAGTACGCTATATTACTACATACTAAAAATTAATATATATATATATATATATATATATATATATATATATATATATATATATATATATATATATATATATATATATACATATATATACATATATATATATATATATATATATATATATATATATATATATATATATATATATATATATATATATATATATACAGGTTCTTGAATCCTTTAGTATCATTAATTATAACATTCTAACAAATTGTTGTGAACATTAAACAAGTTACAGAATTGTAATACATACATACATACGTCTGGTTACGAATACCTCTCCGGTGTACTATTGGTAAAAAGTTTCGGCAACGAATAGTTGCGGGGTCAACTTAATGATATCACCACCATTTGCGGACGAGTCCCTGCTCCGAATTGCGCCCAGGCACGTTAATGTGCTCAACTATTGCTCTCTGAATATTTTAAGGATATTCACTGAAATTACTAGAAAAATAATGTCTTTTCGCTTCATCTGAATCACCCGAGGAACAGAAAGACCAGTAATAATGCGAAGAAAAATGCGAAGAATCTTCATCCTATATATTAAACTTATACACATATAACATATGAGTTGCACTTCGAAAACCAATCGATTTAACAAAAAGTTTGAAAATTAGGAATTGCGACAGTGTTGTCCGTCGGCAGCATCGATTTGTCATGTAGTGAAACATTTAGAGAAGTCAGTTTCCGTGCGGCAGCAAGTATACTTCGCTATAGCAAGCCTTAAATTATAAATAAGGAGAGATGGAGAGAGGAGTACGAGCGTCCGCCGCAGCCAGCGGAGTATCGCACCGCGTGCAGACAGCGCGCTACGTGCACAGCATAATGCACCGTCCTGTACAAAATTCACAACTACCCTCCGGCAAAATTTACTAGCTACATCTCATTTGCTCTTGTTTTCGTTCCCGGTTTCAAAACTACTACATCTGCACACGTCGTGCCGTCTGTTTTGTACGACATTCAGTGAAACCATAGTTTCAGCGATACTATTTGGAATATTTTAAATTACACGTTTGAAAGTGCATTTAAGCACTTATATGCTTCAGATTACGTTTCACATATAATCATGCCAAAATGATTTTGTTTCAATTCTTTATTTAACTTAATTTTACATAAATGAAATGGCATACGAATGATTTGCTAAGCCTGACAGAGCATACAACTTTTACGTCTGTGAAAACATCCCTAAACATTATTACTTTCTTAAAGTAGGTTATATGTTTATGATATTTGTTTTTATATAATCACGGCTATATCTTTTTTTTATAGCTGGTTTGGGAAAACTATAATATCATGTGGGTCATCTGGTAGTAAGTTATCATCACCGCCCATAGACATAATTGTGTCTCTTCTTGCAACTTTAAAATATATGTAATATTTAAAATATTGACAACCGATTGGCTCCGCGGCGAGGCACTCCGCCCGCGGAGTCAATTGTCGCGGGTTCAATTACCGCATCGGAATAAATATATGAATAGAATTAAATATTTATAACTCTACCCGAATTCTAACCGAGTCTGGTAACCTCCCCAATCCGCATTTCCTTTCCTGCCCTTTCCTTTCTTCTCTATCCTTTCCCTTCCTCCCCGCCAATCCACGGTCTGCCGTGCCAATAGTTGCGTGGCTAAGGGCAAGCTTAGTCGCAAGCGTGCCGACCGTCCCGGGATCGGGCGGTACTATGATGTCTTCCCTCAGCATGCAGGGCTCTGCTGGGGCTGACCTCCATCCTCCCTTGCAGCTCGTGGAATTCACTAAAGACGAATTTAATATACCTAATTTGTTGAAAATGACGGCGACTCGGTTCGCCACCCGTCACGTCCTGATTCTCACGAGAAGCGACCAATGGAGAGTCATTTCGCTGCGATGCATGGTAGCGGATGGAGCTCTGTGGTCTCTGCCAACCCCTGCGCAGGATATGCGTGAATATATAAAAAAAATAATTTAAAATATATACCTTTATTTCTATTTATTATAAAAGTGAAACGCGGAAACGATAACAAGTGGGCATGCCAAATGTTTTTATTCCAGTTCTTTAGTGAGTATAAAAGTTTCACGTTTATTCAAAAACTTTTCTCAAATAAGCCATAGACAAATGGCGCGCCGAGCACCTGGCCCGCCTTCCCAGATTATTTTCGTAGTCGATTTGGGAAACAAAGCGAGATATTAAATTACTAAGAAAATTCGCGGTGTGCTATCCTTTCCGCATTTTAACAATCTCCTTATAAATTCTTTCGTTTTCTATTACCGATATTCAACAATGAATTAAACTTTTCAAAATATTTCTAAAAAGCTCGCTGACGAAGAAACTGACCACATATACGAATTATCCTTATTTAATCGTTTGACAAAATTACCCACTTATAAATAGTTAGGAACCCATTAATATCCACGGTACTGAAATCGTTGCAACCCATGAGTTCAAATTTTTTCTCTAAAATCGTTATTTTCCCATAGAATTTGGTGATCCACAGGGATATTATATCCTAACCCGTCACTTTTTAATATTTTTAAAACGCAACTGATCCACAGTCCGATTCTAATAGACTAAGTACAAACAGCCTCGTTAATACCCTAAAAGACGACCGATTGGCTCAGTGGCGCGGCCCTCCGCCCACGGAGTCAATGGTCGCGGGTTCGATTCCCGCATCAGTGTATATATATATATATATATATATATATATATATATATATATATATATATATATATATATATATATATATATATATATATATATATATATATATATATATATGTATATATATTTATATATATTTATTCCGAGTCTGGTAACCCCCCCAAACCGCATTTCCTTTCCTGCCCTTTCCTTTCTTCTCTATCCTTTCCAATGGATGCGTGGCTAGGGGCGAGCCTACTCGAAAGCGTGCCGACTGTCCCAGGGTCAGGGATGGTTCTCACGAGGGCGAAAAGCGACTAATAAAGAGCCGTTTCGCTGCGATGAATGGTAGCGGATGGAGCTCTGTGTTCTCTGCCAACCCCTGCGGGGGATAGGCGTGAATATATAAATAATAATAACCTAATTACAATCAATACTGAAAAATGTTTATTACGTTTTCAAGGAAAAAAAGTTTTTCATTGTATTCGTCCTTATTAAAAAAAAATTGAAGAATAAATGAGATCAGACTTGATGCTTGAGGTAACTTGATGCTTGAGAAATGTGGTGATAAAATATTTTTGTCACCTCGCTATGTATAAAAGCGTACAATATATTTGGTTGTTTTGTATTACAATACTATTTTTAAATATCCTCCCATAATTTGTTAATTTTTTATTTATTTATTTAATCTTAATATACAAATATGATAGTACATAACAAAAGCCTAATTATCGGAATTCGTAACACAAAATCATATTTTTTCTCACTTCTTACTTTTGATATCATTAACCGAATAACGTTTTAAAGTGTGTCCGATGGAATACTTCGTATTTATTTAAAAAATACCTCATTTTAAAAGTAAAGTAAAAAGTAAAAATTGTTTTAAAAAAATTCAGTATCTCTCAAAGAAAAAGTAATTTTTTGTTATTCTTGTAAAATTTACTCAATTACATATTCTAAATAACTAGATCAAGAATGTGGCGAACTTAATGCTGAAAGGTTTTCTCTAACGGTCAAACTTTGTGATGTCTCATGTACATCACTAATAATATATTATGAAGATAAATATTCTTAATACTAATATATTTAATATTATGCTTTTAAATTTAAACGCAATATATTTTCAGGATATATAATACATTGCCTCCAATGTGACATATGATGTTTATGACGAAGATAACACGCTACAGTATGTTGCCACTGAATTATTCGTAGTGGAGCATTCTACTTATATCATTTCATTTAGTGCTGATTACAGTTGAATCCTCAAGGGATATTGTATGTTAGTGAATATAATCATGGTTTCCTTTATGGATATTTTAGGCTAGTCTTTGTCTCTTGCTAGACTTTCTTTGAAATCCAATCATATAACTGTTACCTAATGTAACAGTTATATGATTGGATAGTTATTACCTAATGATTTTACAATCATTTCGTTTTAATCATTCAAACCTGATATTTCTGGTAAACCTGATAAATCATTCTGATTCAATCATTCAAACCTGTTATCGATATATGCCTTAACAACGATCATAAAGATTAAGCAATTTAGCATTATTAACTGGCAATTTTTAAAATTACTTTTTTACATATAAACATTTTTAGATACAAAAATGTTATGGGGTATTATCGTTATTGCTAAAAATCATAAGTTAAAACACACTATAAAAACCAATATTTTTTTATATAAAATTATTAATAATTTTTATAGATATTATCGTGTATTAATTCAATTAAACGTAACATAACATCTGAATTCCCAGTAGTAATTAGCATCACGGTAAATTCCTTTCAAGAGCGTAAACATGGTAAACCAATGTCTATATTTATGTGTAAGGTGGGTGAGCTTCTACCTCGGTTCAGTATTAACGTGCATAAATATCAGTGCCCCTTCCACCTACTTCTCAATATAGTACCGGTAAGAAACCACGACTACAAACAAATAACTGGTTAATTTACGTATATTTAACAAATATTTAATCCAAAATGAATTTATGTATATCGTAGTGAAATATATTGTGAAGTAAGACTATGAGATAGTGAAATTAAATTAATTATATTTGAACAATATCAGAAATTTTTTTGTTAAATGTATTATGAATTAAAATGTTGTTAAATGTATTATTTTAAATAAAGTAATTAGTATATTACTTTTTAGTTTTTCTTGAGCGTGAGGAAAGTTTTGGAGAAATGTATCTTATCTATGTGTTGATAAGATATCTAGATATCTATACAGAGATTCAGAAATTTAAGCCTCATAGTGGTACAAAACTAAAATCTACCCAGGGGCATTACGATCAAGCGATTTTTCGAAATCTTTATTCATGATTAAAACGAATTACATACCTTATATCAATTTTTGATGCAGAAGAAAAAAGTTTTTATCGGTTTGTAAGTTTATATTTTTGAGTAATACTAGAAAAATCATAAGCGATGTTATAAGCATTGAAATTTTTGAGTTTACAGTTTTATTTTTTGTTTTATGTAAAGCTTACTTGTTTTATATTTGTAATAGAAAGTTTAAAAATTATAACTTCACTTTAAGTTTGTTTTCTGTATCAGGTTTCAGAATCAGGTGCTCGTAACTTAACATAAATACTGTATAAAAACATATAGAAATTAACTTGTATTAGTTATAAGACTAAAAGAAATTAGACATTTAAGCTTTTGAGTTTACTTTTTTATTTAAACTACTATTTGTCTTATGTAAAGCTTACTTTTTTATATTTTATATAAAAATGTTTAAAAACTATAACTTCAAGTTTGTTTTCTGTTTCATAATCCGTGACTTAACATAAATATTTTCTTTACTATAATTTAATATTTACTAAAGTCTTTCATATACATATATAGATAGTATTTTATTTGCAAATTCAAAGGTTTGGTATGTATTTCGTTTGAAACATCGGAACGAAAGTAAAACAAAATTTGAATTGTATTTTACTAGATTTTATTATCTGAAACGGGTAATTTCCCCTGTACAAACACGCTTCTGTTCATTCGAGAACCCCAACGCGCGCTAAATTTGAATTCATGTTACGAACGAACTACATAAACCAATTACTGAGCTGAACCAATGGCGGGTAGCGGCACGCGGAGAATCGATAATTCACAATGTTCCCGCTAGAGGGCGACGCCGTTGACGCCGGTGCGCACCCACACAACTCCTACACGTTGCGCATCCAGCCATTTATCTTTGTAACGACGTAGAAATATTTAACAATTTTTAGAATATAAATTTAACTAAAGGTATATTATATCCTATTAAGTTAAAAACATTTGAAGTAATCTTATAGAAAAGTCGTATTTAAAAAATTATAATACTTTCAACTTTATTGGGGTAAAAAATATTTATAAAATGAAAAAATTAGATATAAATAAAAAAACCTTAATTAAAAATATTTAATATTTTCATTAAAATAAAATGGTGGAGGTAAATGCACTAAGATTTGTAAAAATAATTAATCATACATCGTTTTCTGGGAGATTGTATAAAAAAAAATATCGCTGATACAAAGTTATACCGAGCGTGCGCTGTAGTCAGATGTTGCTTAGCTTGCTGTTTCGTGTTGCGCTTCTTGCACGCTTTTAATGTTTTCCGTTTTATTTTGTTATTTCTGTGATGCAAATTAATTTTTTTTAACTAAAATTTACATGTTATATACCCGTTGTGCTGTACAATAGTGATCCTGCCGCTAAACTTCAGATAAAACAAGGTAAACGCCTAAGTATTTTTTGTTTGTCATGAACATAACCTATTTGACGTCAAGTATAGTGTTCTATTTTACGTTTAAGCTCATTGCTCTTAAATTTAGATTAAAAAATTAAATAATAAAGCAAAAAAAATGTATTAAGGCTCGTATTAGTGCTTTCCGATGGCACATTCAGTGCACATTCATACATCGAAATGTCACAAGTAAAGAACACATATATTTAACAAAAAAATGACCATATAGATACTTTAATATTCTTTTTGTGCTAGTTTTCAAATATTTTAGTTAAAATAGTTGGTAAAACCATGCATGAACTAAATTTTGATAAATGTTGACTCAAGTAAGTCACCATGACAATACTTGGTTGATGAAACAAAAGTTGTGTCTTTAATTACAATAGGGGGCGTCACATGTTAATTTTAGAAAATTCATAAAATAATTATGTAAGCTAGTTTGGTATATTTACTATGAATATAAATTGTTGCGAATTATACAAAAATAAAGGAAAGTACTTGTCATAAATACACGGCTTAGGTTCCGTATAATTTAGAATGGAATTAATAGACACATTTACCAACTTAATTTTGAGGGACGCGGGAACGCTGTATTGTTAGTGCTCTTTGCAAAAAATACGAAACTGAAGTATGACCGATAATATATTATTAGCACTCTTATTTTTCAATATAATGAAGATATACCTATCGTATGATGATTTTGTATTAAAATCAATATTAGATTGGCACAATGGTATAACGTGATGCGTGATCTCGTGACATATGAAATCGCTCGTTCAGCAGGAGGCGCAATCGCATGGCGTGGCGTCGCACAACGTGCCAATCGGCATGCTACAAATGATGACGCAACGAAGTAACGCGTCATATGAATCTTGCTTGCATCGACCTGTCAGGACACAATTAAAAAGTCTAGAATATAATATATGTTTACAAGTATAATGAAGTGTATTTAATTGTTTTCAATATTCATAATTTGCGAATAAGCAAGATTATCTTCACTGTCAAAGCTATCTAAAAATTATTTTAAAAATCATTAATATAAGCATCAGCAAATAAAATATTTTATTTGCTGATGCTTACATTAAAAATAAATATTTTTTCTATTCCAAAAGCTTGTAAGCTAACCAATTGAATTATCTACTACTATTACAATACCGGCTTGTCCACAAACGTTTTGTATATGAATACATAATTAGTGTATGTAGGGCTATCGGTCAATTAACTCTTTTTTTATGGAATATGAAGGCAAACGAGCAGCAGATGGAAAGCAATCAACCCCGCCCATAGACATCCGCAGCGCCAAGGTAGTGCAGAAGCGTTGCCGACCTTTAAGGAAAGTGTCATTATGGGAGTGGGAATGGGAGGGGGTAGAAGGAGGGGGAGGGTGTTGAGCCTCTGGAACTCGACCGCTCACCGTACGAAGCGCGGTAACTAAGCTACCACTCAGACACCGGTTTTCTGTGAGAGTGTGGTACTTCCCTGGGCGAGCTGGCCCATTCATACTACAGACAAATATTATGCCATTCTTGACAAAGTAATCGTTTGCAGCGTGATTCTACCACTACAAAACTCTTGGAAGACAATGAAAATCTAACTTGTATAAAGAGTAGGGCTTTACATAAACATAAGTGCTTTTTCACCTTGCATTGCGGAACGCTTATATTTATATTGATCTATTTAATTAATCGATTTTATTGATATTTCGTAAATCCATTATATATACATATATATTTAGGCAAGTCTCATCGTAAAACGACAAGAAAACCACACACACAGTAACAGTAATAGATTCGTTCAATTGTTCAATGCAACCTGAACAATCAAAATTCGCACAACTCGCTAAGATGAAAAGTTTCATCCCCACCATTTGGATGAGTGGCGATCCAGTACTTCTTCTTATTTTATTTATTTATTTATTTTATTTTTATGGTCCTTTGTCCCCGAGATGGGGCAGAGGGCGTCCACAGTGCTTCTCCATAGGGATCGGTCTTGAGCGACGCGCTTCACTTCAGGCCACGTCAACCCGATGGATTTCATTTCGGCCTCAGAATAATATTTTTTTTATATTTTTTATATATTTATTTTTAGCGATCCAGTACAATTTGCTTCATTGAGAATCAACCTTATTTTAATACTATTTATTAAGTTAAATGAAATTTGGCTTTCATTTCAGGCACTTTAATCAAACAACTTCACAAGTGTGTTGGCTTCACAAATGACTGTTCGAATACGTAGTTAAGTGTATACGAGTGAGTGCATAACATTTGCAAATGTCGACTTTTGTCCAAATGTTCGTCTCGTCAGCCATATTCCGTTTAATGTCGCAACACTGTGAGTGGTGGACAGCCGCGGCCTGTCGCATGCATTTACATACATTTATGTGACCGGCATGATGCGGCACATGCATGCGTCTACCTCGTTCCCAATGTGTGTGCACTGCGAATTAACTGTAATTGAAACATTCGGATATCGCCCACTGCGCTCTTCTGCTAGCTATACCACCTTCGCTCTTTTCCACTAATTTGTTTTAATGGTACCAAATTGGCATGTACATATTTAGAAATTTCCTTTAATTACTTAATAGTCACGACTTATGACATCAGAAGTTCATTCATTCATCCATTTAAATTAATGGCTTTCAATAGAATCAGAAGTTTATTGAAAAAAAATTGATATACTTCTGCACAAAATTTAAAAACTCTCAAAGGTGTCATAGCATATTAGTACTTTTTTATACTTTTAACTGAACCTTGATTACCTAAAAGAAACTTGTGGCGTTAAGTTTTAAGATCGTTCTGACTGAAGTTGCGTGAAACATTAAGAACTCAAGATGTTTCCCGTAGTTATGTTATTTTAAAGCGAATTTAATTATTTTTGGTACGAAAACAACCGATGGCAATGCTTTAGGATATTCATCTTCACCCCTTTCTGTAGAAACAAACAGGGGCGTCGGAATTTTGTTATTAGCGTTACACTGGGAGTAGGTACCATTCCCGTCGCGTACCTACCTGACTGATTGATAGCACTTCTTTGCACCTCGGGTCGAGCTTGTAATCGAGCCATTAATAAACTTTACTACCTCCAAGTTTATCCTGCGGACTCGTTATTTGCTTAATGGGCTGGCAAACGGCTCGGGCGCAAGACACCTGTGCTACTTCGATAATTATGAACCCTAATTGACATATTGATGAAAATGTTCACGAAGGTGAAAGTGTTCTTCCTAGATATCGTCCATTTAAACTATCTTCCGTCTCTATTAGATTATTGTTGTTTCGGTGTTTTATTAGTGTTTACTATTTATTTATACTAATTTATATATTTATATACTAATTTTACTAGCGATTATTGTAATTTATGTCATTCATTACGCTTTTCGTATCAGTATGGAAATTTCAATTTCAACGTAGCAGTATCGAAAATATAGTAAATTCTGGAATTATTTTATTTTGTTTCCAAATTATTTGACTGGGTCGAGTTAATGTCACCCGACTCTTGACAAAGCGGCTGTTGGCACGGAGAGGCTTTGCTCGCAGCGATGTAAACAAGCAGGGCAAAAAGGTTCTGATGGAAAGTTATAAAAGTTTTATTTATATTTAAAATGAATAAACATTGGATTACTTCCATAGTCTCTCACTATTTACTCAGTAAGTTTACAGTGCATTAATGTCAACTGAAGGAAGGAGAAACGGTGCTTTGTATGGCCCCACTCGTCAGTAAAAGCTTAGCTTGACAGAATGTAAACGACGAGGAGACAAGTTGCGGGGCCGTAAAAAGGGCAAAGCCATAATTGCGGTGCTACGGTTAAAACTTACCTCCACCTCGGCGCGAGCCACGCTGTTTCCTTCCCCTCGTGATTGCAAGTTGACATTGAACGGCGCAGGGTGGCGCCAGGCACGGCGCCCCGCTAGTTTTGACCCCGATTTGTATCGCGTTGGCGATCGGCCTTGTAGCTCCTTGCCGTTTTAATCGCACTTTTTAAAATAAGAACAATAAAGTTTTCCATTGTATACATTCACAATGTATTGTTGCAATAAGATAACATAATTAAAACTCTAATCGTAATTTAAAATCGCAACAAATTATTGTATGTAAAATATTAATCGTGACAGAATTTATTTTATTTACGCGGGCTCTATATATATATATATATATATATATATATATATATATATATATATATATATATATATATATATATATATATATATATATATATATATACATACATACATACATACATACATACATACATACATACATACATACATACATACATACATACATACATACATACATACATACATACATACATACATACATACATACATACATACATACATACATACATACATACATACATACATACATACATACATACATACATACATATATATATATATATATATATATATATATATATAATCATTAGGCTTCGTTTACTTGACACTCTTAATGTGTTTGGATGTTCCACAAATTGATACCACGTCTGTTTGTATTGTTGCCGTTTTACCTTTTCGAGTAGGATCGAATTCGAGCTATTACGTATACGAGCGTACGACTCACAACACGGTTTTTATTAAATACGTATGAAATATAATTTTATGAATACAAGTAAATATGAAATAATTGATTTGTATATAGATCTTTGTATGTGTGGCCACACCGTATAAACTCTGACTACCGTTCGTTTCGAATAGGCTTTTTTCACGATACCGCTCAAATACCGTGCACATACTTCTTAAATAATTTAAACTAAGTTATAATACATATATAGAAATATACTCGCAGATCAGCAAATGAGTAAGTATATCAGCTTATGTGAAGCCATCCACGCCGCCCATAGACGTACACCATCAGCATTGGCGTCCATTGATAAATATGTAGACTTGTTTCTTAAAGGTGCCAATGTCGTGTTGGTTCGGAAATATCGCTGAAGGAATAATCGCACTTCACAAAGTGATGTGAAATGCGAAGAATACTGGTGCACTCAGGGTTCATATCGTTATCATCAGCCGGTAACAGGTCAACTGCTGATATGGGAGGATTTCATCGATACCCTGGCCTAACGAAGCTATAACACAGTAACAAAAAACTCATAATCTTATACGGGTGATGTTTCTGTCTTGTATGCTTTATGTAGCGACTGCTAAACGAGACATCTTGCTCTGACAACGCTCATGTCCATCTAATCATAAAAACATTATGAATCTTAGCTCTGTTACTTTTAGCATAGCTGTGATTCATAATGATTGTAGCGCCATCATTCAGTTATCAGTTCTTCGTTGGTTATTCGGCACGACGCTGAGGATTGTGATACGTGATGAGGTACTTACACGTACCTTGCATTTCCCATGCATTCTAAAAGGAAGCTTACAAAAGTATGCTGTTGAAATGGGCAATGTTTAAAAAACCTTTGTCGGTTACGCGTCCATATGACTTGTTATTAGGGATCATCCATAAATTACGTCTCAAATTAAGGGCGCGGGAGGAGGTCAACAAAGTGTGACAAAGAGGGAGTCAGAAACTTCGTCACACGTATAAATCTTAATTAATAAAACTCTAAACGAAAAACTATAAAATATTGTCAACTAAGTGCATTTGAAAGTGCTGTTTAAAAATGTTCATAATGTTGTATAACACAAAAATAATGAAAATGTGATGTAATTCACTGATTGCTCTTTAAAGCGGCGGGATTGGTTTGTGTAAATGGGTTTTCTATTTTCATTATAATTAGTTATAATAACATATTTTTAAATACAGAAGTTATGCTTTGTCGAACAGCCTCTGTAAAATTGATTCGTATGCATATTGTAATATTAGTTCGTACCGATTAATTAAAGTTGTATTAAAGATTATCTAATTTAAATAGTGTGCCGACATAATTTCTAAATCTGCTATCTACGTTTTGTAAAGCATTGATGACGGAAGGACGTGTCACTCACACCTCGCGGACCGCCGTCTGTCTGCCTTCAGCAGTGTGCCGGCTGAGCTTCCGACTTGCCCCCTGACACGGCACTATGAAGCTGCATTTTGAGGTATCAAAATACAGCTTCACTTCAATTGCTTAGCTATATTTTAAAAAAATGAATTATAAAATGTTTATATCTTGCATTTTAAAATACTTTTTTGAAATATCGAATTTAAAGTAACATATAAAGAGATACCACAAAGTCTGAAGATAAAAATCTTCAACCAGTGCGTCCTGCCCCTACTCTCTTACGGTGCCGAGACGTGGACACTGACAATCCGTCTCCTCGCCAAGCTCAAAGTCGCTCAGAGGGCTATGAAGAGAGCTATGCTCGGGTTTTCTCTGGTGAACAGAATTCGAAATGAAGAAATTCGCCGGAGAACCAGAGTCACCGACATTGCTCTTCAAGTTAGCAGACTGAGGTGGCAATGGGCTGGACACGTTTGTCGGAGAACCGACAATCGTTGGAGTAGACGAGTGCTGGAGTGGAGACCGCGACTCGGTAAACGTAGCGTGGGACGCCCTCCTGCTAGATGGAGCGACGATCTGCGCAAGGCGGCTGGCAGAGACTGCATGCGTGTAGCCGAAGATCGCCTTGGGTGAGGCCTATGTCCAGCAGTGGACTGCCGCGGGCTGATATTGATAAAGAGATAAATACGAGTACGTGTTTCATGAAGTAAACTAAAAAATATTTAATAAAAAATTAAGTGTAGTTTTTTTAATGTAATACATTTTTTTCATTGGCTGCTTTACAATTTTCTCGCATAAATATTTGCAATATTATACTAAATAATATAACACACGCTTTATATGTCATAGACGATATAATTATGACAGTTGTTTCCGAATTTGCCATGTCTTTACCAAAAAAAATGCCATAGGATTTAAAATCTATAACAAAAACTGCGTATTATTATATTATAAAATGATCTTCGTATTTATTTTGAATAGGAACTATATTCATTTTAACTTCATTTCATTTTTATAAGCCCCATAATAATATTTTAAAATAAAAAAAATTACAGAACCGAAAAGTGTACAAGCAACAAAGGTTTATTTAAAACTCATAATAATATTAAATATTAATAGCGCAATTATGATCATGATTCACAAAATATTAAATGACAAATGTGCAACAGCTTTTTATATTGTTCTTTCTAGAATTTAACAAGGAAATCCATTTTTATAACTATGTGTGACAGAGATTTTATAACTGCAGAAACGCCTAGTTATATGGGGTAGTTTATCACTTGCGAAGCAGGTCGGCCATCGGAGCCGACGGTGACTTGCGCCGCGCCTTAATGTGTCTCATCACGCGACACTGACACGCCATTTGACAAATTTTGAAGTAAATTTTGCACAAACATAGCAGATTATAAAGTCAAAATGTTTAAACTGATAATTTAGTTACTAATTGTATCAACAACTAATTCCGATTATGTGGTATAAACGAATATCGGGTATATTGTGCAAGACACGTAAAATTATGATAGTTTTAGTGATGAACACAAATTTGGTTAAACAATAAAGTAACTGATTAGAAATCTTAAATAACTGTTTGTTACAGCAGTTTCAGTTGGCAATTTTTGGACCAAAAAATTGGGCGACTTCAACCGGTTAAACTCCTGCATCACGAAGCTGTGATAATTCCTCTTAACTACAGTAAGACGTTATAACAAACGAGAAAAACAAGCAAACGGTGAACCCATTTGCTTGTTTGCCTGATGGTAAATAATGACCACAACCAATGGGTATTTGCAACACTATCTTAAGTTTACATACTTTGGCGTAAAATGCGAATAATTGAAGGAAGAAGCAGGAAGTAAAAAAAAGTAGAAAAATCTTTCAGATTCTCGTATCCACTGAGCGAAACTTAGAAACTTAGTAACTTAGAAAAATGCTACCACTTTATTTCCTGTAAGGATATAAATTTTTAAGAATATGGTAGTTCCCTGATTCCCATTTCATTCTAATTTTTAAATCATAAATTATGGATTAACATTATTACAGATTTTTCGTATCTTACATCTTTTGTAATATTAACGACGAATCCACATTACAAATTAGTGTAATTTACCAATCAAATTTACGACAATCAGTTTATCGAAGATTTTTAAAGCAACTGACCATAATAATACTTATAAGAGAAAATGAGAAATCTAATGTTATGCAAATGATACATTTGTCCTTTACATACTTATTAACTTAAAAGGTTTAGACCGTAAAAATAATTATGCAACGACGTAGCACCCATAACATAAACAGACTATACTGTTGAGTGTAAGCACTAAGTAATAACATTAGGAACATAATATTGGAATTGAGACATGATTGAAATTCATACGGTGCTAGCTCGCGTCGTTATAAACAAGACATGTTTAGTATTTTATGAGGGCGCGTTCATTGTTGCCGCGGATTTTACGTTTGTGTATCCACACCGTAAACTGCCTAATACATTGGTATGTGATGGTACAACTAAGCGCGACATTATCGTGACAGATACAAAATTCAAAGATTATTATAGTTATTTCGTATTGGTGCGTTATAAGCGATTATTTGATCACTAAATTGGTTCAGTGTTGAAGCTAACGCTTTCGGAGTCGATGGTAGCGGGTTCGATTCTCGCACCGGAATAAATATACACATTTATGTCTTACAGTCGACCACTTGGCTTAGTGGCGAGGACCCTTGCCCACCTAGTCAATGGTCGCGGGTCGATCCCTGAATCGGAATAAATATATGTATGGCCTAAAGATATTTATTCCGAGTCTAGTAACTTCGCCAGTAAGACCCATGGTATATGGGCTAAATTAAGGTAAACATTAAAACACAAATATTGATATCCCGACACTTTCATGGCGCCTACCTTAGTTTTCACATAAATGTACAAAGTATTTGTCTGTTTTACATATTGTAAAGTTGTTTTGCGTGGCATATTCCGGCAAATAGTTTTATGTGTTCCATCTTGACTTTTATTTTATTTTTCGTTTATTTTCCCTTGCGTGGCCGTAAAACGTACCTGGGCCCGCTCGCGGGGATAACGGAGCGAGCTCACGAAAAATTTATTATTGAGACCTTTTCGCCCGGGCTCCATCGACAGACATTGCGAAGGCGAAAGTTATGAATGACACATGTTTTGAAATATTACCTGCACTGAACTGCTTCCCGAGAAGAAAATTTCATAGGACAAGTTTATTTGTCGTGAAATACTATGTGAGAGTTTTATGAAAGCGGGAAAATTACAATGTTACGGATCATGCAATTTTCTTACTTTTCGGCCTATATTGGAGAGTAATAACGCAAAGAAGGATATTCCGGGGAATAAAAATGTGTGGTGCGACAAATTGAATTCGTAAAACAATATTATTCTTGATCGTTGTTGTAAAAATTGTAACTTCGAAATAAGTTTACTATTTCGAAGTCACAATCATTGAATCGTTTAAATTGTAAAGATATCTTCAAAATTAAGTATGTTTAGAAAAATATGCTAACCGCAGGTATTACCACTTCGCAACACGCATTCGTGAATGTGAGTAATATTAAATATAGCCCAAGTCGAATGTGTGTTTTATTACGTCAATTGCATTTAGTCACGGCATTAGGCGACGACTATTGGAGCAAGAGGAACTCAGCTGAGCGCGATAACCAGCGTCTGTCATCGGTTCGGTCGACCCGATTAATATGACACATGAATTGAAACGTTTTCACTCCTGAGCTCGTCACTTAAATAAGAAATATAATTTTATTAAATGTGTAATCCTCTCCATAATATAAGTTAAAAAAATTAAAGTCTATTAATTATGAAGTGTAGGTCAATGTTACCCGAAGCCTTCACGCACACCTGCCATCACCTGTTACATTACACCCCTTACTTGCCACAGTCTAAATGTTTATTTTATTCAAACTCTTATAATTAAAAATGTGTGTGATGTAAGCTTTTTTATTTTTTTAACAATTATATGCACAACTTTAGCGATCACTGCTATTCTCATCGTCTATCAAATCTTTTTCAGGCTCGTAAAGTCATAATTTATGTTTAGCATTTTTTTTTGTATCAAGCGTTTTGGCAGAATTAGGTCGTATAATTAATAAACGCATCGTTATTATTTTCTGATAATAATATGCGCACATCCTACACTTCATGCGCATGGTTTTAACAAGATGACGCCACGCCTCTTACTGGTATAAAGCTATCATGAGCTTCATCATTAATCCTTCCCTAACCAATTAATAAGTCATTTCGGCGATTCGCCTTAGCCACCCAGGTCGCTGGATGAGACACCCTTATAGACTTTTTTCTGTGGAAGTATCTCAAAGTCTATGAAACAATTCCGATGACCATGCATCATCTGAAAGTCAACATTTAGATGAAATAATTTTTAAAAAATAAGTCTCTTCTTTGTAAAAGTTATTAAATTTTATTCATATTTATTATATGGCAATAAATTTAAGAATAATAAAAAAATAACACTATTTATTATTAAAAGAAGGCTAAAGTATTAAGAAGGTAATAAACTCAACAGTGATATAATATATTTTTAATTATTTTAATAAGGTATACGGCGCAATGGACGTCATTAGATGTCATTTACATCCACGTGTTAAGAAATGTTCTTATCAGCCAAGTATTGAAGACGTTGATTTTAAACTTAACATTCATTCAACATTCGTTTGCCTATTACTTCCAACAAAATACATATAAAAATAATACGACCATCATATACCATATCTAATACTCGAGGCTATAGTATAGACCGAATTCTTTATGTATAATACTGACTACTAACTTGTAGCTGGCAGATACTGTGTTAGCAAGCACGGAACAATCAAAGATTACATGTCTTAGTGACTGGGAACATGCTTGACAGATTTTGGAGGTATTATTTGGATTACTGACATTGAATGGAGTTAGCCTCGACTGCAATAATTCTTACTAAACGTTTTATTGTCGAAGTAGAACTTTATTGTTATTTAAATTTAAATCGTTAAGATTATTAATAGAGTCAGGCGTTACTTTGCGGAAATCCATTACTATGTGGACAGTCAAAATTTTTACTTATCTAAACATGCATTACCACTTTTCCATCTTGTAAGCGACCCGTGTTTCGCCCCAACACGAGGCATCTTCAGGTATAGTAGACTCTACGGAAGACACTTTTCGGTTGTCCAAATAAATCCACTTGATCCAGCAGAAAAACACACATTACTAGTTTTCTGTTATTGTTTTGCTTGTCGCGGATCTTAGCTAAGTAAAAATTTTATATTGTTAAAGAGATTTAGAGTTGAGAGATTTTGCTATTGTTTAAAGAGAAATTAAACGTAAAAGGAATGAAATACAAATATGAATAGTACCCATACCAAACCGATTACATTACTACTGATATTATTTATGATGTCATAACAATTATCGTTTTATCGGAACGTTAAGTAAACAAACAAGTAAATAACAATATAGACTCTGAATAGAAAGTGGATGAAGACATTTAACCCTTGGCTAGACTCAATGCAATCACATCAAAACGAAAGCTGTTATCGAGTGGACAATCGGTATTTTCCCATCGCCAGCGCGTTCTGAGTCATTGCCGGCCGACGGTTCGCAGAACGCAACCCTCCGATGGGGGTGCGTTCACTAATGACTAACGTACAGTGACCGACCTAATGGCCGAAATGCATTCAAAGTGCTGTGCGAAAATACACCTTCCAAACCTTAAAATAAACATCCATAACCTTATTCACCGACGACATTTTGCAATTCGTTGCGTGTTTGTATGCAGCCTTTCAATCGGTACGGTTATTTTGATAAATATGCATGAAGAAGCGAAACCAGCAGCGTGGGTAACAAAACGCCGTCGTGAAAATTTAATATAATTTCCTGGTAGAGCGGCTAATGAGTCATAAACCACGAGGGTTAATTTTTTCGCAATATCATAATGTAATTTAGTTTTCTATCTTTACAGCTGGTGACAATGATATCGATATTGCAACAATACAAATACATAAATGAATCTGTCACACGTTGTTGCTTTTACTCACAGATTAAAACATTGAATTAATTGAATTACATATTACATTAAATTGACTGAACTGCGAACAACTACTTATTATTTAATTAAGGTAGGGGGAAAAGTTTCTTCGCACTTTATATGAAAACTTAAGATATTTTTTAAAAGTTTGTTTATGTTTAATTATATGTGGCATTTTGTTTGATGACTTTGTGCCATCTTATAGTAAGTAACATGACACCGTTGCTGTAAAAATTTAAGGACTTCTGATCAAAACAATGTGACAAGTGGTTTTGGCACTCCTCTCTTGAGGTTAATGTGACACTGCCTAAAGGATTCTGCAGATATTGAAACAGGTGGAAATCTGAAGGTGCGAGGTCAGGGCTATAGGACGGATGCATTAACACCTCCCAGTTAAACTCTCTTAGTTTTTGCTAGGTGGCTAAAGATGTGTGTGGTCTAGCGTTATTTCTATTGATCAGTTTCGGTCTCTTTCTCTCAATTTCTTGCTTTAATCTCATCAGTTGTAGGCAATAGACATCAGAATCGACGGTTCTACCCGGTAGTAAAAGCTTATAATGAATAACGCCCTTCCAATTGTGCCATACACACAGCATCACCGTGTATTAACATCAAGTTAAACCTGGTTTTGCCACAGTCTGTGGAGCCTGGCCGACCTTTGACCACGACCTTTTACGCACGTTCTTGTCGTCTTGAAAATTTCAAAGAAATTTTATTCCAAATTTATACATACTCTATGGGAAAATACTTTTTCCCCGACTTAATATGAGGAATTGGCACACCACATATCAAATTGTTACACTGATTCAACAGCCTTCACGAACATGCCAGCAAAAACTCACCAAAGTTTCATCGGATAAATAGTTTAGGAGCGTATAAGGGACAAACACAACGTAAACTATTTTTAGGCAACATATGATTCGGTGTATAACATTTCCTATTCTTTACTAACTCAAAATGTAACAACATACGTTCAAGCCAATTTTGCAACTATCCTATTACAATAAAAAAAAATAACGTCATGTATTGTTTATTTATATAAGTTCAAATTACAATAAACTCAAATAATAATAATGTTTCTTTAAAAAAACTTAATCAATTGACGTGGTATGTAAAAAATAAGAGGTGTCCCTCTCTCCCACACCGCTCACCAATTACACAAACTCATTCGATAAATACAGATAACAATCAGACATTTAGGTAGGTACATTCTCTTTGTAAGCTACCTTGGCCTACGCAAGGCAATTCAGTGATATTATAACGCTCTATCCGCCAATGACGCCTTCGAAAGTACCTAGGTATTATTAAACCGAATCCGGTTTGACTCTGACAATCTTTTTGAATTCAGGCCAAACGAAAACTTTGCAATGACTCTGCGTATTTTATTTTTACATTTAAAACCTTTACACCGTACATTGTATACAATATCTTTAAGACATGTTCAATGGAATATTTATGACAATGATATTGCCACTAAAACTGGCATACATTTCAGCAGTGCTACAAATTTTGCACTTTCACTTTGTATTTAAAATCATTCCTTTCCTTTATCTAAAAACGTAGAAATGACTTATATTGTATCATAGTATAATATTAAACAACCTTATGAATTGTTGCAAAATCGTAAGGGGACTTGCAAACATAAGTCAGTGAGTGTTCATTACTATTAAACAAATTTTATTTACAACCTAAATGTACATTTCACTGTTATGCACGGACCTCCCCATTTATCGAGGCTTGTTTTAGGCGAATTGGCGGGGGTGAAATGAATTATATTAGATTTTAAACCAATTGAAAAATCTAATCTTTTCAATTGAAACGACAAGCGCTTGTTTCCAACAAAATTCGTTTCATGCAACGTATAACAATAGCATCGTAACATAATATAACAAATAACCATAACGAGGTTGTAAACTACATCACATGCACAAAACTGGTTCTACTCCGACGAGACAATGCCCCAAGCCTAGATATTCAGTTCGTAAAACCCTCTATTACAATTTATACAAGTAGTAATGATACTCTAAGAAGTTTTAGTTTAATTATTAATAATTGTTTTGCCTTTTAAAAGCGATTCCTAAAACCAATATTATGTAAGGTGAATTACAATAATATTTTTTTTATACAAAAAGGTTTAAATTATGTTGTGTATGTATTATAATTTTTTTCGATATAGAAAATTTAACTTAAGTTAAAGCGAGTGTTTTTTGTACTCAACCTAATAACGATACTTTAACATGGTGAAAATTTTAATGGAATAAGTTATCGTTGTTTTATGAGAATAGCATTGTCAAAAGTATGTAAAAACAAAAACACTAAATCTAAAATGTGAAATGAAATATGCGATACAGCTGGTTTGTAGTCCGTTACACATTCCCACTCAACATACGATACGCAGTGGTTTAAAGTAGTTGCCTGTAGTCACGAATTTCTTAATATCCTTACATCACTACAAGAAAAAGTCTACCTTAAGAAAAAGTCTATTATATAACAACTTTGATATATAAGAATCGCAATCACGTGACTATAAAATTAAAACTTATGTTATTATTAAGGATTTTTTGTTATAAATTCCTATTATACACTACAGTTTATTCATCGGCTCTGACCTCTATATCTAGATAATGAGTTATTGAACATTCACATCTAGTGGCCAAATTCAAAATCATTCACTTAAAATACAAAATAATAAACGTAAAATATGATTCCATCAATTATAAAGCAATTTAATTGAAACATAATATTTAAAGGACAAGTTAGGTAAATGAAGTTCCCCCATACAATCTTGAATTTTCTTCGTTTCACCAATAGCTTAACGACATGTTGACCTGAGATACACTAGTTTCTTGTAAACTAGTTGCAGCGTTCCCGCTGTTCGAACATAGAATGAGTATTATATGTATATTCTAATAGTATACTCGCCTACAGTGACCTCTCTAGCACTTTCTGGAGTTATTAAGTATTTTGCTGGTACAATATTTATTTATATACAACATTTATAGTTGTATTTATGAATCGTCATCATTGAATTTTTGCCTATAAATTATTTTAAATATTACTTTCTTCACGTGCACAATCCAAGTAAAACATGGAAGTTTAGAAGGACAATTTCATTCTCCATTTTGTCTATTTTTTTAAATTGATTCACAGAAAGCTAGCAATTCTTTTTATAATATTAGAACTCATGTTATCGACTTCCACTAACCTAATTAATAGCGCCTGTATTATCAAATCTATGATGTATCCCATCCCCACCCAATTAGCTATTGTGAAAACTTCCATCCCATTGTACATCCTAGCTTTGGCATTATACTGTCTATTCAATAGTATATTGTATATATATAAGCAGAAATTTAAAATGATATTACAAACTTTCCTGGTTGAAGTGTAACAGTGTAACAGGCGACCTACTAGCGTGTATTGGATATATAATATGCAAAATTGGTTTAAACTTGATTCAATTTTTTTTATATTTTCAGTTCACTTAGTAGATGAGTGAGTATCACTACTTTATATAATATTTTGACATGATTAAATAAACATTGTACAGTAAACTATTTTCATAAGAGCGATTTTAAATAGTTTTTGTCTTTTATGTTTGTTTTTTCCCTTTAAATAAATCTTCCTCGCGTAAGGTCTAGTCGGTCAGTTCCCAGTCTGGATATCTTTAAATCTAAATCTCCCAGTGTCTATTTAAGACTGAAGAGATTTAGATGTATTATTTATTAATTAGGAATTTTATATATAATTCTAGAAATATTTAATATTATTTTTGAGAAAGAGAGAAACATCTCATTTCAAAAATCCAAATTGTGCATATGAAATCGGTGATCGATAGAAAACAACCAACTAAATAGATATTAGAAAGAGGACTTTGAAACTGGGTAATTTGTTAACAGAACAATAAATACACAATTCAGTTTAACGTTGCTATTTCGAAATAATTACATAAAACAAAAGACTATTCATTCCCTTCACATTAAAGAATGATTAATATTTCCCATGTCATGGTATCGCCATAATATCCCAATAACATTCGTTCTACACTCGTGAGTTTTGTTAACATAATACGGGTTCCTTTGCACGGCCCATACACAGCCGCCGGCCGTCTCGCAAGAGAAAGTGCACTACCGACGTTCTACTTTCCACTTCAGACAAATGTTGTGCTCCAATATATGTTTATGATTCATAACCTGCTACTAGTTTATTAGGCAAAGTCATAAAATTTATATGACAGTCGGCAGTCAAAACCATTTATTTATGTTGCAATCAACATTAAAATTATATAATAGTATATTATTGTGTATATCTTTTAGGTTAGTTTTTGTATTTCATCAACAAAACCACAACTCTTTCAAATACATTTTATAGAATTTAATTTTTATAAATCCTTGTAGGCGGGTCAACTCATATTGATTGTGTTGAACGGATATGTATGTATGTGAGTGTCAAGGTTGTGATATTTATGGTAAATAATATTACTCTAATAATTCGAGACACAAGAGAACTTTCGATTAATTATATCGTGTATACTGTATAATGCGCGTGGGGCGCCTAATGTCTGTCTCGTGGGCGGGCGAGAATTGAATCTACGAGTTTTATTGTGACCGTATAATTCCTGATTATTTCAAAGCATATACTTGTTCACAACTATCTTTATATAACCTCCTTCCAACTTGCTAAAGCTGAGCATGTTTTCATATTTCTAAATTAAATTATTTATTGAATATTTGTTATCAAATATGGTATATTATTAATGGAGTCAGGCGTTACTTTGCGGAAATCCATCACTATATGGACAGTCAAAAGTTTTACTTAGCTAAGATCCGCGACAAGCAAAACAATAACAGAAAATTAATAATGTGTGTTTTCCCGTTGGGTTTAGTGGATTTATTTGGAACTTAAACCAAAAATCGGCCACCAACTCTCCACCCACCAACCACTACACACAACACCAAACACACATTATCACTTTTCCATCTTGTAAACGACACGTGTTTCGCCCCAACACGAGACATCTTCAGGTATAGTAGACTCTACGGTAAACAACCGAAAAGGAAAAAGACAAATTTATTTTTTATCATATATGAGACATATCATTATATGAGACTTCTGCTTTTTTTCCTAATTGCCTTAGGACTACAATATCGACGAATTTATACTATTTGTACTTAATGCATAGGCTATAATTGGACTAATTCGGTCATTTCGAATTGATGCAGGTGGAGATGTGACATTTAAACATACTTTGACTTGAGAGAACTTGCCGTTCTCTGAAATCAATCTACTACGTATAGATTTCGAAATTGATGCTTTTTATTAATTAATATGCCTCTGTTACTAAAGCTGAATTTCAAATGTAACACTAAAATTTTCATGGATTTTTATGCAGGCATCATACATATTCAAGAAATTATCGATTAAAAATATCCATTTTAAAATAATCTTATGAAAATGTTTTCTATTCGTAGGCTTATATTTAAATTTATACCTTTTCTTTTGTTTTACGCATATTATGTAGTTATGACGATATCTGGTATATAATGAGGTGTTCTAACGTGAATCTCTTCTGGTGAAATCTATCAGTGGCACCATTAAATAATAGAGCCATTTGCATGCGAGTCGTGGATAAAATTCACCTGCCCACGGTTATGGATCATAAATTTTATCCTTTTACTTACAAATTTCAAGAAAAAATTTTTTCGTTAAACAATATGTCCATTTTTCCACAAAAGGCTAGTTTATAGTACTTTTATTGCGGCGAAGACCATAAAAGAAATCCAAATTAAAAACAACATATATAATGTATTTGATGATGTTTTAAAACTTTAACATTCCTTAAAAATGATTCTATATATATAACCTAATTAATAAAATATTAAAAAATAATATTAGCTTTATAATTTAAATTTTAGTAATCGTAAAATCGAAGAAATGACGAGTACTACAATTGATACGTTCCTTCTCATTTACATCTTCAGTTTAATTTGCTTTCTATTCGGATAGAGTCTATTACTGTAAGCGAAGTAACGTCGTTTACGCTGGTTTACGCAAATTTTGTTGTTTTTTTCTTCTTTCACATTTTTGAGATAAAAAGGAAAATAAGATTTATTACAAGGATAATAAATGCCCCAACTTGTCATATTATATACTCATTATAATAAAAAAGAGAATGAATTGACTTTTAAATGTTAAATACAAAGCAAAAGGCCATTGTGTTTATATTGACTTCGCTAGACGTTGTTGCAATGACCGCACTGATTCATACTTTTGGCTATTACAGAACCGAAGGCCGAGTTCGACGTGTCGATATTGTTCATTCTTTAATATTTTCGTAGGAGTGTCGATGTAACTATTTGTAAAAATATCTCTCTTTCCAAAAATATGTACCTGGTACTGTAACACATAAAGTGTGCGCAATTAAGTTACAACCGAGTCTGACACAAATCACGTCAGTCAATTTTTTTGTTGTTATATACAACATATTTTTTAACTCAAACGTCGAACACTAGTTAACCGCCGCAAATATAATATGCCATTTCAGAGGTTAGCCTTCAACAAAGAGATCCCACATCTTATAGTTTAGGAAGTGGACTATACGAAGAAAGAAATATAGAACTCAGGACTTTATGATTTGTTAAAATTAAATGTTGAAATTGTTGATCATTTCTGAAGAAATAAATATTATATATGACATATTATATAAAAATAATTTTAGCTGCATTATAAGAACACAACAAATTTCTTATAACCAGATTATCTTACCCATAATTCTGCAATATACAAATTTATTTAATAATAAAATGTTAACCTTATTCAATTTAGATAAATACGGTGTAAATATTGAAAGCAATATAGTTTTATTATTGAGATTTTTTTCTTGTCTGGTTATGTAACAAAAATATGGTTTCGTTACATAACCAGACAAGAAAAAAATTGCTTAAAATTGTTCCGTTATCTATATGTGAAATCAAAATGTATATCATGTATCTAATAATTTAGTCTCTAATAATAGAATCTAATAATAATTCAGTAAAGTAGTCACAAAGAACTAAACAAATGTAATGACTCAGTCTTGAACATGCGAACATAACAACGATTTGGAATTTATCGAGCGAAACGAAGAATCGACTCATCTGATTACTCAGTGTATATTCTTGCCCTAGCGATTATAGGACCGTTGCGACTTGAGAAATAAATCTATCAATAAATATTTACAGTAACAATGTCAGACGATACAGATCATCGCACACAATACGTTGTTAAATTATTGCAGACGGGATAACTCATCCTTGTAACGATCAGGCGCTTGGGCAACTGTAATTTATCTTTATTGATTGCAATTTTGAACCAGAAAAGGAGATTTATGTTTTAATATGAAGTGATAAGATCTTATTATCTTACTACTCCTTATTAGTTTGATGAAACGAAAGATAATCACTAACAATTCATTTATTGTGTAGATTAAGAAAACAATATTTTACTCTGAAGTGACATTAACGTTATATGTATTATTTGATATCTAGCTCTACCAGAGAAATCGCCTTTCAACAGTTGTAATCGAAGAAAATTTGTAGTCAATAAAAAAATTTGATTTTTTATTTATCAAACTCTTAAGAATCAAAGACTAAAGTAATTGATTTTGACGATTATTTTATGATAGGTTTAAGTTAGGAGAGTAAACTTTGTTTAAACCTTCAATCAAATTTGCCTCTTTTGAGCCTATCACTTACAAAGAAAACCTTTAATTTAATTTGAATTAGCTGCCTGTTCAATATAATATTATAACATAGTATTATTAACTTTAAAGTAATGTTTTAAAGTAAATAATAATTGTCGATAACCAAGATCTCACCGAACGCCTTCCTTTGGAAGATCTTTTGGAACTGCGGAGGAATATCTCATCTCTCAGCATTTTTTTATCGTTTTTACCATGAGGAGTGGTCCGAGGAATTGTTTAGGATAATTTTGTTGAATTCCATTACCGCATAACTCGCCACAAGGAAAAGATTCATCCCTACCATCTGGATGAGTGGCGATCCAGTACGGCGCGTCTTTCCAGAAACCTCTTTCCACGCACCACTACCCTGTGGAACCAGCTACCTCTGAACCGATATGACATTGGAACTTTTAAAAACAAGTCTCACTATTCTTAAAGGCCGACGCTTCTGCACTGCCTATGGCACTGCGGATGTCTATGAGCGGCGTTGATTGATTTCCATCAGGTGACACGCCTGCTCTTTTTCCTTCCTATCCCATGTATGGTCGGCTTTATTTCTAACTACTGTAAAAATGTAAATTAAATATCAGAAATGATCTTAAAATTATACATAAATATGCATGTACATACATACCCTTAATATAGTTTTAATATTATTATTTGTGTTATACCACGTACTTTTCTGTTGTTGACGGATTTGCAATTTATTATGAGTCGCCAGTAATTTTGATGCCTAAATAGCTAATATGATGCATTTCCAAACAGATTAGTTGATGTGCAATTAGAGTACGGAGCTTGTGGTGCACACTAAGTGCCGCCCGGCGGATTACGCCTTCGTGTTTGCTCACCGGCGAAGTGGACGTTTAGCAATCGCCTAACTAATGCGCTTTGTTCGCTTATCGATATCTGAATTCACATCAACCCCAGAACCAAAGTAGAATTTAGTATATATGTAAAATAAAGTATATTGTGATGGATAAAGTAGTAAATTATTAATGTGGAATGCCCCCCAGTTGGATGGAGCAATGATCTATGCAGGGCGGTTGGCAGAGACTGGGTGTGTGTAGCCGAATGGGATTTCTCAACATAAAAATCCTTTACATGTCATGTCGTCAGCAATAGCCGTACTGATGATTAATAGACTCAAGCGTTACTTTGCGGAAATCCATTATTAAAATGATTAGTCAGAATTTGCTAAGATAAGATCAGCGAAAAAAATTTTCACGGATCTTGCTAATTAAATTCTGACCGTATCTCAATAGCCATGTCGGCTAGAATATCATTATTGGAACATTATCGTGGTCTAAGGTGGTCTTTATTTCATTCTCTTTGCTTTCAATACCTTTACATCAGATCATTACCTTTATATCAGATCATTTATATACATTTTAAAATAGTAAAATTTCAAATAGTATCGTCCAACACTTAGTAAACGCATAATTACTTGTAACCATATATGCTGTTGCCGCGACGAGCACGTGCTACTTTGTCAATGAACTTGTATTTCTATACGATTATTGCTTGCATATTAAACTGTTTACAAATGTTACTCATACTATTTCTACAATGTACTATTTCTTCGATATTATGATGAACATTTGCTTTCTCAATCAATATATTAGTCGAACTTAAAATAAACAAGAGGCTATTGAGCATTTGCCTCTTTATATTCTTTATTGAGCTGATATAGAATGTCCGCTGACAGGTTTTCAAAACTACAAAGGAAATAAAGAAAATTCAATAATATTTTAAAAGAAGAAACTCGCCCTGAGTTTTATTTTTTAAAAATTGTTTTGTCTAAATTTTGACCATTACGTCGGAAACACTTTTGGAATCTAACCACACTATTCTGTGCCACTCGCTGAGTTAGTGATGTCGGATTATCCGTTAACCTTGCTGACGATATTTTCTTTTAGTGCTGACTTTACTTTTGAAATAACCCTAAAGAAAAGCGTGCATATGGGTGAGATCTAGTAACCTGGGTGGGCAGGGGATATCGCCGAAACGGCTTATTAATTTGTTAGGGAAGAAATCACGAAGAAGCTCCATGATCTCTCAAGTAGTGTAAGGCGCCATCTTGTTAAAACCATGTGCGTGAACTTTATTTTACGCACATGGTTGTTCTCTCAATATTGGCAGAAAATAATCAGCATGCATTTACTGATTATTTGAAATATAACCTAATTCTGCCACAGGACGTCCTATAGTTAGCGGTACCAATTTGTTCCTCTTGACTATACCTAACGGAGAGAGGTCCAAATCGTCGGCGACCGCAAGATTTTCGAAAACCTCTTATCAGCCGCACAGTTCTATCTGTTGTCCGTTGCAACTCTAATTTGCTTGTTCTGCTATATAAAAATAAATAAACCTTTTCTAAATAAAAAACAAAATCAATTTTAAATCAAATGAATTCAAATAAATCACACAAAAAAAGAATCTTTTATGTTTCATTATGGAATAAATCAAAACTGTATTTTATATCTAGACACAAAAGCGCTAAATATAATAGCAAATCTATGGTATGATCATAAACATTTATACAATTATGACGCCATAATTAAATTAATAAAATAAGCAATCAATTTGTAGCATATTATTTCCTGTCGTCTTGTAATCCTGTAATTAACATTTAGCTAAAGTCGAATGTTATTATGCGAATAGTCTATGCAAGATTTTTAAACAGAAAACTAGTTGATAAATGGCGTCGTATTTTACGAAAATATAAATATATAAGATGCGCAACTAAGTTCTCGGTGTTTTTTTTATAAAAATGTAATTTAATTGTGTAAAAATACTTACATATATTTTATTCCCATCGCTAGCTACAACTTTTGCCCATCCTTCTGGCAGAGTTCGAATACCGTTACAGTAAAAAGTTCGTCTTTTGAGGCTATCCACGAATCAAGCCATTTTGCGATGTCTTCACATGAACGGAACTGCTGATGAGTCATATCATGTGCCATCGAACGAAACAAATAATGATCGGACGCCGCAGTATCTGGGAAATATGGCGGGTAGGTAGGACTTCCCATTTGAGCGTTTCCACGTAGGTTTTAACGGGTTTGGTAACATGAAGCTGAGCGTTGTCATGTAGTAGAATCACTTTTTCGTGCCTTTGCTCATTCTCAGTGCATGCAATCGCATCTCAATGCATGCAATAATATACTAGGTATACTGATAGCTTTTTATAAATCCACCTAAAATATACACAAGTGAGAACATGCAATCAATGAATGTGGTGGGTAGATGTACTTTAGAGTAGGTTATAATCATTATGTATTCTCACGTAAAATTCATTGCCGATGTCAAAATTTTGTTTCGTGTATATAAATTTTGAACGTCAAAGTAAATGATCAGTTAATAGTTCAGCGTGGGTGCGGCTTTTCGATGATTCGAGTTGTCCATTCATTTCGCTTTGTTTATCGATTAGTCAAGAATCCGCGCCCATGGGCCAACTTATGTCATTTGGCCGGGAGTCAAGGACGACGCCGCGCGGCTCGCCGGTGCCGCATTGGCCTTATTTGGTGATTGGTGGGCGCCAGTTTTACGACTTTGCCTTTTTTCCTCCGCTTGGTATATATAGATATACGGTTTATATATAATGCAAACACAAATTACTTCCATACCACCCTTGTTTAGTTGTTTATGATGTTAATATGGTTAACAATATCGAAGTCAGAAATATAAACAGTTTAACTTAATAGCTAACCTCTGTTGGATGAAAAAATGAAAAGTGACATTATTAATATACAATAATACTTGCGACATTAATCTGGCGCGTCACCGCCCTCGCCCATGCCGTGCGTGGGCTAATCCGCCCGCTCCCCGAACGATCCCAGGAAGATGGAAAAATCTCGAAAGTCTCACATCAAATTACCAGCTTTAAAGCATAGTGAATTCCCTTAGGGTCCAAACGACACACCTTGCCTTTCAGAGGCGCCCCAAGAATACTTCGCTATGTCCTTCGGGAAGTTTTGTAAGGTTCGGGTGCGCACGTGCTTTTGTCATACTTTAGTCGAGTATTACGTACGACGTGCCGCGCACTTCGATTGAGTTTTGAAAGCGCATTTATTCATAACTTCACTAATTTTTGTTTTAAAGTTTTTACGAGGATACATAAGTTTGATCTCTCCCAATAAAATTTTATTTTGAATATTTGAATTATAGTGATAACTTTACGTATATATTAAGTATAATAAATGGGTAAATAAGTTAACTTACCACCAGTTAAATTAACCTTAAGGATGCAACAGTTACAGAAGTTAAGGCTAGCGTATTTATTATTCCTTATTATTTATTAATTTTATTATTCCTTAATAATTAATATTGTATCTGGAAAGTTTAAAAGTGAAGCTCGTATTACAATAGTTAAGATTCATGAGCAGCTACATTGAACATTTATTTATTGAACAGGCAAGGTAAAAATCCAACTTTCCTTCGAAATGTCGAAATTGAACTCACTCTATCATGTCTTATCTGAGTAAAATAATCAGATATGTACATATCGGACATTGCTGATTTTAACAAATTATTATAAGATGTATTAAAAACACACTATTTTTAAACTGTACAACAACACAAGTGATTTCGACTAGGAAATACATAAAAGATGAGAGCAAATGATAATTATTGTGTCAGAACATTAATGATGTATAGAATTCAGACTAAAACCTTTTGTATCAAAAGTCCGAAGTGTCGTTATCTTTAATAGTTCACCGCTGGACATTGGCCTTCCTCACAAATGAGTGTTCTTGCCGTAATCAACATGTTTATATCACCAATAGGTTTGCCCTATTCTAGATATACCTGGAATCTTGCAGCACCAAAATATATATATATATATATATATATATATATATATATATATATATATATATATATATATATATATAAACATCGAAATATTTTGTATATTTATATGTGCCAAAGAAAATCAAAGAGTACTGGGGGGAGCCTTATCGCCTATGATAAGCAGAACTGCTTTGTGTGGATATCATAAGCACAATATGAAAATTATCTCGGAGCCAGTTCCACCTGATTTAGGTTTTAAAATTTTTAGTGTCTATATTTATTTATAACAAATTTTGATCTAGTGTAAGACATTGCTTATGGTAGATATGGTTATAGTAACAAATGAGGTGATTAAAATACCAACATTTAAAACTAAAATTAAGAATAAATATTATAAAACAAAAATATTTAATTTGCTACGGCACTGGCAAAATATATCATTCTATTAGTGTGGTAATTTGATATATAGTTTAACTTTGAACATATTCATGAACGATGAATTCGGCAACAATTAGAATGGCTACGGAAGCAGCTTCCCGTGTGCTGCGGCGGATGTCACAAATCCTAGCTCGGACCGGGGCGTGTAATGCAAATAGCAGTGTTTACCTGCCTCCACTCGCACCGCCGCCGCTGCGATTCATAATAACGGCTTTTGTTTTCCTAACTAGCTGCGACGCTCTCATTTTGTCGGTTAACGCGTATTATGTCAAGATTGAATGAATGCCGCCGCCCCGTAATGGAGTTTTTTAAACAAACCTTTTTCACTTCGTACCTACAGGAGGGGATTATGTAACTAAAATAGCTACGTGATTGCACAATAAATTCGGGTGTCTCTTGAAGATTTATTGTATTAACTCCCGACTCGGGAATTTGCAACAAAAATAAGTGAACTCTGAAGTTGAGCCATCAACAAATATACGTCCCACCAGGTATACGTGTGTGTAGATAGATAGATAGCGGATTCGACTATCATGACATTCCCAGATCTCCCACACTGTATTTCGTTGAGTGCCTTCACTGGTACTTATTTTAATGTTTCTTTCATAAATCAATACTAATCCTTCCCGATACTAGTTATAAAATGTGAAAGTAAACCGATTAAGTTTCGCCTATGTTTTTTTATATAACTTAAACTCAAAATAAGTAAGTATTTACCTCACATATTATTTTCCGAAACAGACATGCGAAATATTTTTTTGTAATCTTAAAGAAACTTTATTCACCATTGCTTCAAACTTATATATGCATACCTTAATACTTTAATACACTTCGTATTTAAGAATAAAAATGGATCTATTGTAAGTAGTGCTGTAAAGGAATTAGGTCCGTACACCATCATAATGCCAAACATTACAAAAAAAACGTATAATCGATGAAGACTATTTCGATGAGAAATTGTTTCACTTGTTACACGCAAATTAAATGTGCGTGCGAACGTGTGTAGACGTAAATCACTTCATGTTTCAAAGTTCAATTTAAGGCGAGCTTGGCAAAAAGTCGCGTCACGGTGGGGACGAAGGCAACTGCGAGTTAAACATTGGTATAATTTAGCCGGGCATATTGGAAAACTTGTAATTGGTTTAGTTTTATATTGAAGTGATAATATACGCTCAGAAAACTTATTGCGAGACCATGGATTACACGCTATATATAAATTAATCCTTCCTATGGCTAATGTCTTTCCTTTCTGCATTAATGGCCATAAATATATATTTCCCAACGCTGCGCACAAACTTCCCGATTTCTAGAGAAATGGACATTAAACCACCACGCTTGCCAAGGCCGATTGGCGGGACACCCAGACTCTGAATAAACATATATTTTGTAGACCAAACATATATATTTTATTATTAACTACGATTTTATGAATTTGATTTCTTATCTGTATCATGTTGACTAGTCGGTACGAATTTTTCAATCCATTTAAATTTCCCAATTAATTACATAATTAAATTTCCTTTTTTAAATAGAAAAAATCAGTTTTAAAGAAATGTATTTTTAATTATTATATTTACTTTTCCATTTTAAATCAACTTTAAAATGTTTTCTGTTTTCAGATTGGCTCGGAGTCATATATCATTTTAAAGGAGCTGTCTTATAAGTAAGTAACAAAATTTGTAAAATTTACTATAAATGGAACTAAAGTAACTAATAAAAAATAAAGTAATTAATAAGTATCCCTAATTTCAATTTTCTTTAAGTTCTTTATTATTATTTGTTTATGAATGGATAATCTGAGAAATTAGGAATTCTTAATAATATAAGTGAATTTAGGTAGATTAGTAGAGGTTTTAAATAAAATTTCAATGTTTATTGTTACTTCACAATACTGTTTATACGTGTCCAATATAATGTAAATATATCAAAGAGTTTATAATATTTCATTGGCAAATAGTCAAAATTTCGCCCCGTTTACATTTCGTAACATTTTGTGAATGCTTTCTATATTTACCTGGAAGATGTATAATATAAATAAAATGCATCAAAATTTTAAAAAATTTAAAATTAATTTAACACTTTTTATTCGTATTTTTTACATTTCTATCATATTACCGCTATGGGCAATCTTATTTTTTATGTTAATTTTATATCAACATAATAAACAAGCGTAGAAACATGAAGATGCAAAATCAAATATTTACTAAGATCTGCGAAGACAAATTAAAAAATATTATTGTATGTTGAGAAACACGTCAGTTGTCTTCCCTAGTCTACTTTACCTGAATATACCTCTCGTTGAGGCAAAACACGTGTCATATAAAATAAAAAGTGTTTTGTTATTAATGACAGTGATGAAGTGATTGACGATTTTATTCAAGCTGTTTTTAGACTTTTTACTAGTTCTGTATATTATTTACTGGTTCAGACATACAATTTTATTTTTCTTATAGATTTCGCGGCTCTAAACAAAATTAGTTTTGACTTTCCATCTGAATAATGAATTTCCGCAATTAACGCCTGACTCTATTAATCAGCGAAACATAAAACCTGCATTACAACTTAATCTTAACGTTATATCTGACTTCTAAGCAATCCGTTAACAAAAACTAGATTTACGTAACTGTTGTTCGTATATAAATGTTAAATCGGTGATGTTAACGGCACATAAGCGGTTGGAAAATATTTAAAACTTAATCTATACTTGCTTTTGGCCTGTTTATATGTAACAATATTTTGTGACACATTTATCATATTCACTTTTTTATATTACTGGGGTAAATCTAAAGCAATTTTTTTCTACGGTATACATAATTAAACTCACATAAGAAAATACTCTTGCAGAAAACTTTGAGTTAGCGATTTTGCTACTGCGCTTTGTTTGTTGTGCGGTCAGGGTAGGTGGCTTAACCTATCTCAAAACCACTAATATTCCTCCCACTAACCTTCGTCTATCTCATACATTGTCCCGGGTGTTGCATATGCCCATTAGCGATAGTGATTACTTATCACCATATGATGGCACACGTTACTCGTTTACCACCATTCTGCTATAACACAATGATTGATTTCTGAGGGGGTTTCTGTATCCTGCAAGTAGAGTGCAGGTACCCTGTCTCGAAGCAAGGCTTCATTGGATAGACTTACAAAGCAGTGGCTCCTGCGGATCGGACCTCATGATAATTATAGGCCGACGTAGTTATGAATAACGATATATTGTATATATAAAAAAACAAATTGTATACATATATAACAATTCGACATAAAACAATAAGTTCTCGGGAACAGCCTTATTGCTTAAAAATTGTCAGCACCAAACATGAATATTTTCAACGTTAAAAATAATTTGAGAAATGTCACAAATTTTCCTTGTATAATTTTCTGACGAAATAAAAAAAATTATACAATGTGAATAATAGTTAACCAAATGATACTATATCAGTCTGCTCTTATTATATTTTAATTAGAATTTGGTGAAAATGCAGTATATAATTTAGCTTTACGAAGTTGTTATTCAACACAATTACCATTATTTGTTCGTCTTGTTGAAATATTGCGTATTTACAGTCGCTGGTGAACAAAGTTTTCAACATAATGGACTCTATATTCAACTGACATTGTTCTTGCTCAGACATGAAAACGAAAGTAGATGTTTTGTTGGTCTGTATCGTCTGAATTGCTAATGCAGCCCGTCATTTGCCTAAGGTCTGTGGCGCGGCCCACAGCAAACTACGGTTCCGAAGAAACACGATCCATTGTCCCGGACTACCCAACCAATCCACATTAATAAATGCCAGATTGCTTCCACGTGAAAGCTACACTTACCTGTACCACTATTGTTTTGCAGCTCTATTTAACTACTGTTCACTAACAACATAGCTGGTGAGCCTACTTTGTAAATTGGATTGCTATTATAGTTTTGCATTATTGCATATTATAGAAAGTGCAATATTTGGTGCAGTTTTTTCGATTTCAAATTAAGAGTTTACGTTACCTTTTATTTGGACAACGGAATGAACGTTGATTTAATTCATACTAAAAATAAATATATATTATATTCGACATTAATATTACTTTATTTGACATACTTTCACAAGTCATGTTCAAATTGTTTGCCATTCACTCTGATGCAAACTCTACATCTGCTGATAAAAACTCTCCTTAGCAGTCTCGTGTAGCGTCGGTCGGTCGGTTGATGCAGCTACTCTAACACGGCTACGTTAGTCTTTCAACGATCTGATCGGCTTATCATACACCTTATTTTTTTGAGACAGCCCCAATAAAAAAAACACTCGATTGAGGTCCGGGGAATGCGGAGACCACAAAATTGGCCTTAGACGGCCGATCCATCTGTTCGGATATGCATTATTTAAATATCCACGAACAGATACAGCATAATGCGCAGGACACCCGTCATTTTGTAGGTAATAAGATTCTCTGGCACTTCTTCTAATAAATTTAGAAGTTTATTTTGAAGAAACTCCAAATAACTTTGGCTAGTTTAGTTTCCCGGTAACTCAACTATACCTATTATTTTCCTGTTTAATAAGCCAGTCTAGTAATTGAGTTTTAATTGGTATTGTAACCTGTCTTCACGCATAAGATGGATTTTCTGCTTGCTAACTGAAGAAGAAAATGTAGCTCTCTCTTTTAAGAGTCGATTCATAAAATTTTGTTAAACACGATTCATTGAGTCACTGGAATCCTTGAGAATAATTAAAGATTATAACAGACTCTAGGAACTGTGTGTTCGCAAAGATTCTGAATCGATTAGTCATAAATAATTAAAGACGCAGTCGATATTACCGTGTCAAAAGGAAAGAATGACTTTGCAAAAATCTTGATACTTTAGTTTGCAACAATAAAGCCCTCGCTGGTTCATATCCGCAGTTACTACAAAAGTGGAGGTAACATCAAGAGAACTTTCCCGTCGCACTTAACTTGTCTAGAAAGGGATCAAACTGCGGTGCATTCAGTGCAATGTATTATGCAGTCCCAGAGCGGATGACGGTGTCAGAAGCTCGGAATCACTCCCACTCTTCGTTGAAGAACACAGCGATTTCTTGAAAATATTCCTTTACAATAGTTAAGAAGAGATATATTGCTTCAATTGTCTCATTTAAATGTAAGCAAATTATATATTTAACCTGATATACATATACATCTTAAATCCCAATTTGAAATACTTATACGGAATATTATTTTTTACAATTTGCCTGAAGCTTGGAGAAAATTAAAAGAATTGTAATTTGAACTGAAATCGCTATAGGTTCGCTATAAATTTGTTGTGCGTTACAAAGAAACACTTTTATAACACATACAGTTTTTAAATAAGACTACGAATATGATGACATTACATCTAATTGTTACGAGCAATTTGATCACACAGTTTGTGCGGCACTAAGACTTTATCCAAAAACGATGATCAAAGTCGATAGTAAACATCGATGACAAGAAAATTTATTTAATTTCGTATTGTTTATGTCATTTTTTAATTAGGACTAAAAAAATCAATGCATTTTGAGTAATATGTGTATATTATGAAATAAAAAAACTGTCACTACTATCAAATAAAAATACTCACTGTAAATTTCTGGTTTATAATTGTGGCTTTCAAAAGACCTACATAGTTTCTATGGGCTTCGATGTATAAAGTTCCGTTACAATTTCATATTTTTTCGTTATATCGTTAAGAAGTGTATTAGAGTTTATTTTTGTTGCTTACATAACAGCGCCATACTATGTATGGTTAGACTCAGCTGCTTGTGTTTTAATGGAAACTAGATCAAGCCTTTCTATGCGAATTATGAGTCTAAGCTGAGGCGTTCGTCAGTGTGTGCTTAAGAACCTTATAGCTCTTCCTTAGAGAAAGTGTGGTTTTTTTTTAAACTCTTTAAAAGAAGAGAAAAAGAAAACTATTCGAAAATTATAAAGCAATACAGTCAAAAAATATGAACAAGGAAGGCATAGAATAGAAAAAAAAAACGAAATATCAAACATTAAAATTATTTTTTAGAATACAAGAATATAATAATAGTAAACCTACTGTCATTTATGTTGCTTATACATAAATGACAGCATGGACCACAAAGATATATTACATGGAGTGCTGTATAGGCTGCAGCAAGCCATAGCGCTGATTTTCAGTGTAGCCTAATTTCCCAGGCTAGTAGTATTCGGATAAAATATTACTAATATAAGTATATTTAAGCAGTTTAAATTTTTTATTTAAACTGCTTAAATATACTTATATACTACTTTAATATAAACTATTAGAGTTAATGCACAATTATGATAGTTTTGACTATTGATAGTACTATTATAATATTTCAATATCATAATAATTTCTGTATGACCGAAAGTACTGTGAACATTCGCCGGTCGGATTTCTAATCGCATCTCATTTCCTACGTGTCATCCGTTATAGTGGGAAGCATAAATGAGGTTGTGAGCTGATTCGTCGTTTCAGAGCCACTGGCACTCGGAGTCGGATCGTGCCACAGCTTAACGCTCTACTAAACTTATAACACAAGCGATCTTTGTACATACGGTAACTCTTTTTCTTTAAATTTGTAAAATCATCACTCCGCTGAAAACTTCAAAACTACAATAATTATTTTATTACTAATGTTCAACGTTGTTCAAATGATTTTTTTCAAATTTACTAATAATATCTAACATAATATTGCCACACAATAACATTTTCACTATCAGAGGTAGCCTATTCAATGTATATTAAGCTCATTGGAATCTCTTTACCTTCGAAAAGTCAATCTTGTTAAATCACAATGAGAGGTCTTTCAAACCAATAGAGGTCCTTTATCGCGTTTCACGCAAGTTTCCTCCGTCGGCTCTCTACTTACACGATTAATTTGAGTCGATAAATCCGCATAAAAAGCGGGGCCGAGGCCAGTCGACCGCGCTTCAGTGTAAGTATGCCGACCGCTCTTTGTTCTCGCTCGCTCGCTTTATCCAAACTTCCTATTACCCGATATCTTTCTAATCTTTTTATTCCATGCTAAATTAACCGCTGTCTGTGTACGAGTTAGTCATAAGTGTAAGGTTTTTATGACCGATCGATACGAAATTTGTGGGCTTTAAGCATTAAAATGGTCTTCATAGCGGCGCGGCACACGTCACTAGCCGCCGAGACAGACAGGCAGCGTGCACGGCGCCTGCTAGACCATTAGACGTCTGCCCGATGTAGAACGCTCGATAAACTTGTAAAAACGCCTTCTACCCATTTAATTTTATACCCTTGCTTAAGCGTTGTTATTGGCAGATTTCTTCCTTCTTTTTAGGTCTGTCATTAACTGTATCGTTTATTACTTTATGCTTTTCAGAACAAAAACTGCAAGTTGGCGTCTGTTTTTTTACCTGTATAAAATTACCTGTATTAAAAAAGAACTTGATAGCTTGAATTAAATTATTGAGCTATTGTAGATGTTAATAAACATAAAATATTTTAGCTTATAGGCCCTCTAATTTCAGATGTGCCTATCTGAAGGCATAAAAGTCTGACAATGCAGAAGAGTGAGAGAATCGTAGTACAATATTTTCCTGGCTTCACCTATTGCAAACTATCGTTTTTTATAAAAAAGGATGCAAAAAAATATTCGGGTTACTTGATGGTACGTGCTTAGCGCCGCTTATAAACATCCGTTACGTCAGAGGCATCACAAATATATTACCGGTCCATCGTTAACACTAATACGCTCCTCGTTTGAATACTTCAACGTGATGTTTAAGAACATTGCAGGTAGATATATCCTTCCACATTTGTACCATTAGCGGCAGAAAAGTGCGACTGAATTGCACGGTGGTGGACGATATTGTCTTTGGTCTCATTAACATGTATGGCTCGTCAGGCATCTTAAAATTATAGTTTTTCTGATGAAAATATCGTTGTACAGACTATTTATAAACAAAGATTTCATGTGAAATGTATCGCTGATTAGATAAACTACTTGCCCATACTTGTACATAGTGAAAACACGTACTTTATAACAGAATTGATATTGATGGCAAGATATTTATGACTTAAAGTGATAAAATTTATGTCGCGGTAAGAGTTTTATGCCGCGCATGAAAAGCTTGTCATTTTATTTTATTACACATGAACTTGTGTACGAATTGCAATTAATATTCGTAGAGTTCTATGAAGTTGCAATAAGGTTCCATCCACATATTACGTCACACGAATTTCATGATTTTGGAGGCTTCCCCTTGGTCTTTATCACATTGAAGTTATGTATGTAGTGCCATAAAAGTCCAGACTCATCCCTCTTTTGTAATGCCTAATAACATAGTTGATATATTAAAGAACGCGGATAACCGAATATCGTATGTTGAATTTATTAACTTATTCCGTTACTTATCAAACTGAACTAGTCTTAATTAAACTTTAGAAGTGAACTTCAAAATACTCCGCCAGTTGTCAAGGCACGTACGTGAACTTTTATTCGGCAAATTTGGTTATGTAATTCGTTGGAAATATTCAAGTTTTCCCTTCGGCGAGACATTATCGCGGGTGCCCTCTCAACGCCAGCGCGGGAGCGGGAGCGGGCGTGGGTGGACTGTTTCCCGCGGGGACTTAATTTGTTGCTCTCTTGGCGCCTCGCATCTCACTTTCAAACGGCGTAACGTAACCTTACCCCTTCCCCTTCACCGTCGTCGGTGCCGTGTACTACGTGTTCATTTTCATCGGTTACACATGCCCGTGACCCGTAGACATTTCGAACTTAAATGTGTATTGTTGTATTTCACGCGTCTTTAGAGTATAAATTAGAATAATCGCTCAAGTAACAATGCCATTGTTTTCAATGTGTGCCCGCCAGAAGACGTCGGCGCACGAACATATTGTTGAAATATTAATGTGGAACCGATCCGCTTGATAGGAGCGCGACAATCTGATCACAAAATCATAAGGGAGTGTACATTAACTTATTTATTGAAGTGAGAGCATTCTTCGTCTGTAGCTTTTCTCTGTCTCTCTCTCATATATATATATATATATATATATATATATATATATATATATATATATATATATATATATATATATATATATATATATATATATATATATATATATATATATATATATATATATATATCATAAAAATTTCATAAACTTCACATTATTATTACATGGTAATATTAAAGTTGGAACATTAATAGATGGAGCTCACAAGGTCTAATAAGATTCTCTATAATGAGTCATGGGCCCAATTAATGTAGTTTAGCGAGCGGACGGTCGCGCAGCTCGTTACTCACTCACTCGAACCGGCGCCGACTATTCAACTGTAACGATAATAACGCCGAGTGACTTCTGCCCCATATGTCCGCTAACCTAACCTAACATCTCTCATGGGAACTCCTAAAAGCCACTTTATATGTACTAAAGTTCCACATTTGGCAGTCGTGCAAAACTTCGCGGCTTCTGTGGTACATAAACAACTAGCACACGTGTGAGCCGAACCGCGTATCGATGGATGTGACTTAAATGCATAGTTTTCGGCTGTGGTGTCGATCAGTTTCCGCCAAATTTTCCGCTGCGGGCGCTTGGCAACCGCACTCTGGACGCCTCATTATCGAACCGCACGCGGATATGCGGCTCTGTGAACCAAGTCGTTAAAAGGATAAAATATTTTGATACTTTATGCTTTTTGTGTACATCGGTGAATAATTTTTTTATACACTTCGCTTGCAGTTTAGTTTATTGCAGTCCAAGTACCTGTAGCACTCATAGTCATTGCGAGCACGATCAACCGCTGAAAGCTTTTTGAAAGCCCACAGACTTACTGTGAAAAGTTCATGCGGTGATTTCAAAGAGACTTATAACCAGCTTCCAATTAAAATTGACACATTGAAGGTGGTGCTTTTTTAGTATGGATCTCAATATAATAATTAGAAATTACCAATGAATATGATAAACATAATGAAAAAATACATGTTGGAAACTCGCGATACGGGGTGGTGGTTTTGGTACATTAATAAAAATCAGAAAAGACATATTTAAAGCAATAAATACTTACTTTGACTGGAGCCTTGAAATACGTATGCTTCTTTTACTATCGAGCTCGTGATAAATCGTTAAATAATGCGCCCTTTGCCGTGCTCCACCCCTAATGTCTTCTTAATGCTGCATAGAGTTGTCACATTGCACATTCACATTTTCCGTCATCCTTAGCTCCTTGCGATTTCGCACTTCAATTTACCACTGTAATTTTGAAGGTTATCTACGTTGAAGAACCAAGTAAATACTTACATACTTACACGTATAACAGATATGTCTTTTTATAGGATAGTAAAGCAAACCAGCAGGTGTTTAAGCAGGAAAGCAATCAACGCCTCTCATAGATATCCGCAGTGCTATAGACATAATAATAGAAGCGTATGGTACTTATTAAAATGACAACAGAGCGAGCTAGAGGAATTCGTAAACGTTTTATATTGCGGAGTTTGTTAAGTATGAAAAGCTCCATTTGTACGTAAGTTTTTTAGCTCTTTTTGCGCTGCGGGCTCGCCGCTCCCCTTTTGTTCCACGAACGTGATCTGACCGAGATGAAGCCCGCCAACGATATTGCTCCGCACGAGCAGAAACAAACCAGATTGAAGCGAGGACTTCAATCAGATTTGTTTCTGTCTCGCAAAGCATCAAAAGTCTCGTCACACTTTTGATGCTTTGCGTATTATCGTCACTAAAATGATTTCTCCCAAGGATCCACTAAAATGTCTTTTAAAGAATGTTCTGCCCGACAACTTAAAAAGTTTCTTCTACAATTTTCGTGATTTGTTAGATGTAAGGGCATTCCAGTATCTTACTTTAACGATTTGTTGTCAAATACGGTGCAAATATTTTCATTGAAACCGTACTATCCCTACGAATAGCAATTGATAATAAATTTAATCTTAATATATTTTAGTACAAATTACAAAAGAAAACATCTTAGCGTCTTAGCCTAATCATGTGAGAAGAGATTAAAACTATTATAATAAATATCGTACCTTGATAAATGAAAAGAATTGAGAGCGCCACTAAAATTATTTTTTTTACATTTGAAATTACAAACATACAGTAAAGTCAAAACTTTAAAACTTCTAAGCGTATCACGTAGATGAGTTCAATATTAACCAAAATAATAGTTACAATCGCCTATTGACTTTTACACATTTGTCAAATCTGCGCAAACCGCAGATTCCATAGGCCTGACCCGTGTCGGTTCACTCAGACCCTTCAGTCGAATGAATTTAGCTCGTCTAATTAAAATGTTTGCAGTTAAAGCCGTTGCATATTCACGTGTGACAAGAGTGAGTGGCGCCGGGTCGTTGCGGCGAACACTTCGGCGCATCGTTTAGCTGCGCGCGTTGTGCTTGGCTCGCTTATTTTTAGTCTCGCGGATTTATTCACTATTGCGATGAAATTTATGGCATACGAGTTCGCGGAACACCGAATGACTCCAATGAAAAAACGATTCTTCAATTGATAGCCATGACATAGATACCTCTTATGAACCCCCGCTTGCTCGAAAACCATAAACTGTATTGTTCAGCGGAATGGTCTCAGAATTACTTTTATCATTTTTCACTCAGGATTAATTTACCACATTACATGTGTATAGAATAATTAAGACAGAGTTTCATACTTTCGTAAAAGAAATGCAAAAAAGTGTATATACTACCCCTGTTCGTCAAAACAACATTACTCGCTCGAAGCGAGTCCCCTGTCAGGCTGAGATTCAGCGTTACTTAGTGACTGATTAGCAATTGGTGTGAGTTGGCGTGCGCGACAGGTGGTCGGGGTGGATAGGGAGAGGAGACTCCTGACCCGCGACCTCTCGTCTGATTAATGGTTCTGCCTTGTATTCAACCTGGTTTGACTTCTTATGTCTGCACGGCAAAGTTCTATTGCACTTTACTCACACTACTATTAATGTACGTAGGTACATTTAGTTTAGTATTTGTTAATTTTAATAGGGATACAACCAAATGTCATTGAAGTATTTATGGAACAATCGCACGCTCCTGATCCGCAGCCGGGGTTTAATAACGCGAGGTCAAGTCGAGAGCTCATGCATATTCAGGTATCGACGCGCGGCGGTTCATCTGTAACGGTCCCGCGACCGGTTGTGTGAGCTCATTGTTGCATGTATCCGTCCATATGGCTGACACGTTACCATATGTGCTTTTTCTAAAAAAAACTATAGTCGGCTCATGGAGCACTAACTGCATAATCGGTTAGGTGACTAGAATTTTGCGTAATCTTACGGAAACCTATTTTAAGAATGGAACTTGTCAACGCCAAATGAAGACAGTTTGAATTAACAAGCTTTTCCATTACAGATAGCTATACTGCATATTGACGATTTAATTCTCATGCTAATCGGCTCAGTCGTGAAGCTACCGTTTTCGGAGTCAATGGTCGCAGGTTTGACTCCCATATCAGTATAAATAGATGTGTGGCCTACAGGTATTTATTCCAAGTTTGTTGCATTTTCAGCAACATACATAAATACTTGTGCATATGCATAAACTTCATACTGTTCTATGAACAAACTTATAACAAGAAAAAATATCTAGGGCTTCACGAAGAATATTCTTCTCTAATAAACGCCCCAATAAATATATTAAAAATACAAGTATTTCGTGATTAATTTTAGGTATAATTTTTAATTATACGATAGAGATAGATTTATACGATAAAATATAAGTGAAAACGTGTTGTTGTTATCCTCTCCACAAATCTGCGTCGTGAATAAAAATAATAATAGCAAATAAACGGCTTAGTGCTGGGCACACATTTCATTTCATTTTTATGCATGGAAATGCTGAAGCATTTTTGGCAACGGTGTTCCATCATCAATTGATATAATTTCCATACCTTCAAAAATATTATTTCATATGCAGGTTTCCTTTCGATGATTTCCTTTTTATTATCAATGACCAGAATTAAAACTGTAATCGATTATGTTCACGAAAAAACACAGCTTACAAATTTCTCCTCTCCAAGCTTTTTCGATTATTTCGGTTTGTAAACAATGTTGCAAAAAAGTTAAATGAAATTGCCACAAGATTTAATAATAGGAAATGGAAAGCTATTAAATATTAATATATATTAAATATAGATAATGTGATACAGAGCACGCCACCTACTTTTAACGCGATTTCATCTTAGCGTGCAATAAAATAAAGATGGTGCAGTAATGCATTTTATATTTTGAAGGATCATTAAATTGAGCATTACACGGGTGGCCGAATGGCAATTAAAAAAGAACTGTTAAGACGAAAAGCCGTAAAATGAAGCCGTGTTCTGAAATGATTCAAAATCGTTTCAATTTTTAATTAAATATACAATTTTATAATGTAGGTATATGTTACAAAAAAATAAATTTTAATATTAATAATCATAGTTTTATCGTGATAAAAACTATAGCTCACAAGGTTTCTCAACGTTGCTGAATCACATGTGCTTCAGAGTGCTGTTGCTTATTTAACTAATTCTTAATACATATCTGGGTTTTACGCGCCGAGCGGTACTTAGATATATTTTTGCACTTATTTTAATCAAAGTATTGCGCGCTATGCTAACTCGTATTATATGAACTCAAATTCAAGATTGTTTTTTTTGTCCTTAGAATCATAATACTATTGAATATTAGTAAATGAGAAAAATACTTGTTTGTCGTCTGTTTCTTAAAACCAGCTTGTCTAATAAGTAAATAGATAACATTTTATATAATTTTTGTAGAAATATTCACCGCACCAATTCTTAGAACACTTCATCTGTTTAAGTACAAGAATATTGGAATTTGCTATTAATTTCATTCCACCTTTTAAATGCCTATGATTAACCTCATAATGTTCTACATTAAATCTATCAAACTTTAGTGAATTAAAGTAACTACATATGTATGTATGTATGTATATATATATATATATATATATATATATATATATATATATATATATATATATATATATATATGTGTGTGTGTGTGTGTGTGTGCAAAGGAACTAGCAGGTGAAGCATATGAAAACTGCACTCGCGTTGATTATGTGTTCATACCTAGTTTTTTTAATAAATATAAAATACATTCTATTTTGAATAGAATTAGGTTAGCTGTGGCCATCTTTGAAATATTTTTAAGTCAATTATTGATAATATAACCATAAATTAATTATTACTTTGCCCTCAGCGTACGCTGCAGTCGATTCGGTTATTCCCACCACATACTTTGCACCCGGACAATAGTTTTATTAAAATTGATATACGTACATGCACGTATCCATAATTGATATTTATTGATATACATTTATTTCTTAATATGTTTCACCAATTTTTCCCTTTTTTAATTCAACCCTATTGTAACTTTATCGCTAACTAATTAACGAATAAGATGTATTTTTTATAGGTGTTACTTTGGGAGTTGGTATAATATATATATATATATATATATATATATATATATATATATATATATATATATATATATATATATATATTGGTTGACACCCCATTAATCCCTTAGACGAGGGGTTAGGCGTGTAAGGTTAAGTGTATGGCTATTTTAGATGAAGAATAATAAACACAATGTAAGAACACTTCATCAGATGCAAGTGCATAGGCAAATACATAGGTACATAATTTATTTCTGATTATAAGAGAGACCTCAGAAAACATTCATACATCAAAATTTACGGACGAATATTAAGATGTCGAACACTGAGTGTGTCAATGACAATTTCCGACTCGCGTTACGCTGTCAAGATCTATCAATTAACAAGCAAATTCCTTTGGCTTCCAGATCAATGTCATAAATTAACATTAACATTATGGTGGTGTAAACTGTTTAACAGTATGTGTGATAAAGCTTCTTGCGTCTAATTATTTGTTATCATGTTGCCAATAAATAGGCATTTCGGGAATAGATAAACGGAAAAGTAGTCTATTATAATGGTATCGAGTTAATGTAATACGGCTTTAATTAAGTCGATCATCCTCTTAAATTCAATGATTTTCTTTAAATTTTGTTTAATACATAAATCTATGTACAAAAAATCTGTCTGTATGTAAAAATGTATGTCACAAACTAGACATGAATTTCTTTAAATCGTGTTTTTAATTATAACTTTACATTAAAATTCATATTTTAAAAGTTTGATATTACAATGTTTCTTTCACACAACTAATCCCAGCTACCACTATTAGTTTGGGATTGGTGCAGTACCCTACCGGATAGTCATTCTGGGAATGAACCCTCCTCCTTTATTCTGGCTTGGAACTGGATCAATGCAATGCATTTTTTTTTAATATCACAGTATATTATTAGAATTATTATGATCTCATTTATTTGCACGATAGAGATAGAGTATGGTGATAATTGCGCATATGTGATGTTGTAACATGAGTCCTCCATTCTCACGTATAACCAATGTGGACATTGACGAAAATGGTGAAAATTGAATAACAAGCCAAGCAAACTCGTTTCGGCATTAATTCAATTCAATATTTGCATCAGACATCCAATTATGACAGTATGGTTTCGTAGATTTCCTAGCGTTTAGGGCGTCAGTTATATGATTATGCTGTTGCCAATGCGACATCGTGCCCGCGCTACAATCACTATGAAATTAGATCAGAATTAAGGAACGTTTGTTAAATTTACGCCTTCTATAGTGACTCGTGGTAAAAAACAAGGAATTATATATACTTCGTTTGTATAATGTTACCTGTTTATTATCATTATCAGCCGTTGACAGTCCAGTGTTGAACGTATGTCTGAACGACTACAGTCTGGCGAGTCGTAGCGCTGAACTATGACGGTACCTGAGATTACTGTGATGCCGCCATTCGACACTTGTTGTGAGCCAAAATGTAGATTTGTTCTTCCATCCTTTTCCTGTTACTGATACATACATTTGTAAAATAAGTTCGCATTTTTTTTCATTATACACACAATAATACTAGAAACCAATATAATACTAGTGATACAGTAAACAGTATATTGCCTGCTTCTTGTTTCTAAACGCGTACGTTTTAAAATTAAAACTTCGTTAAAAATATCTACGCTTATTATTAGCACAAAATTTTAAGCTTAAATTTACAAAACACAAACCCATTGATTTATTCAATAAACAAATACATACAACAAAAACGCGTCAAATGTGTTAGATTGAGTCAAAAACGGTACGGTTATTAGACATCAATTATACCTTTTAATCTAATTTATCTTGATTGTTTCTATTTTTATGAATGGTCAAGTATCGTTATTATCTGTAATTTATTTTATAATAGTTTAAAAGAGTAGTTGTCGAGTATCTTAAATAAGGCAAAAAGTGAGAGATGTACTATATTATGTCACTTAATTTTCTAAAATAAGTATCTCGCTCTTACAATAAAGTTTTACTTTGTCATCTTCACTCCGGATGAATCTGAGTTAAGTTGAGAGAACACCGATGAAATGTTACACAAATGTTTCTGTCATATTAAATATTTTGATACCTAATTTTTTGTAAGTCATATCAATAAAAAAACTCTTAAAATGAAGCTTACAATACAAAGTAATGTGTATACGAGAAATAAACTCGCGCTAATTATTGTTATCATTATGTACGAGTATATAGTTTTTTATTTCGGCGACTACTTGACAATTTTCTTTTTAAATAAATATAGTTCACTTATTTGCTACGGCATAGATAAACTTAACTAAATTTGTCTTTATATTGTAAATTAAATTTATAACACAGTTTGGGCATTCATAATTATTAAAATCTTATTATATCATAAAAAGTTCTTCAAACCACATTAAGTATAATATATATTTCAATATAAATTCTTAAGGCGCAAAAGAACTTGGCTGTTATTCATATGGCGAGAGCTCTGGGTTCTTTGTAATCCCAATGCATTACTTAAATATCATAAATAAAATATGTAGATGTGACTTGGCTCGCTCTGTATGCTAGATATATAGACCATCTCTTTGTTGAGTATATTCTTACAACTCCCAAATGGAAGTGGTCTTATTGTCGAAAATGTATCTAGTGTTCCACACAAATTTTCTTTGTATTTAATTGAATATTGACGGATAATTATGGATACTAAATAGTAGTTGAATATTATATTATCCATACGAATCAAAGTTCAACTATAGTTAACCTGACCTCCTGATCCTCGACTCAAAAAGCCAGTATTTCACCCCTTGATAAGTCGAAATTATGATTATTATGCTAAAAGCTTCAGATTATATGAACCTTTTAATATAGTTAATTTTAAAAATATAATGTTACGATATATAAACATCGAATGAAGAATATCATTTACATACTTATTGTCATATATACTAGAGCGTTTTGATATGAGCCTCGTAGCCAAGTTTTGTATGGTTCACACACGAATTACGAAATATCAATTGCGGCTACAGTAATAATATAAATATAACATATGTATTTAGAAACCTGCTTAGATTGGTGCAGCGTTATTAAATCCACGACCCATTTGTGGTCAAGCGTTCGATCTGCAACTCAAAACGACCTCACCAGCGTTCGCCGATATACTGTCAAATACATATCTTTGGAATAGGAAGTACACACATATATATATATATATATATATATATATATATATATATATATATATATATATATATATATATATATATATATATATATATATATATATATATATATATATATATATATATTTCTTCCGTTTTATAAAAATTAATTACGATTGTAGTGATTTCATTTGTCGGTTAAACTGTACCTAGCTGCTTAATTATCAATTTTAATTAGAAGTCATTATTTTTATCTAATTTCCCGTCATGGTCCGTGAACACAGCTTGCACATAATTACACGGTACAGACATGTTCAGTTAATGAAACAAGAACGCCTAATTTATCAGTCTACATGATTACTTTTGCGTTCATTATTGCGAATATTTTATTACTTAGGTTACTTAAAAATATTTTAAAATTGTTATCTGACTTCAATTTTTTAAAGTTTTATTACATTACCATCATTAAAATTATTTTATTTATTAGATAAATTAAATAAACCTTTAATTGCCTTAAATTTATTGGTAATCAATGGTACTGAATTTATGAGTAATCAGATTTTATTTGAAATGTTTCTAACGTTAGTTTTACATTTACAATAATGGAAATTACACACAGGCACAATAATGAATTTAAAAATATGAATAAAAAAGGAGGAAATAATGAAGCCAATTGGACGATATAGTTCGCGGAAGAATTCTCCGTTCTCGTTTGTTTAGTTTAAAATAATCAAACTGCATAACGACAATGATATTCAATTAGAATTAGTTAAGAATAAATCTTATTTATTGCACATTTCACCTTAAATGTTTTGCATTGTGAAGTTTGTAAAACTCGATTTATTAAATTTATTATATTTTATTTAAGGGATATTTATAGTATTTTTTATTATTTCACTGTAATAAAAAAATGCTGTCGAACTTGGAAGGATAGAAGTAACCCTTTACTTTAATTAACAGTTGTGTGTGAGTTAGCATCTGCTTAATTCTATCAATAAAACAAACAAGTCATAGCTAAAGTTACTTAAATCAAATACATAATTTCACAAAAAAATAGAAATTCGAATTGCGTAAAATTTGGAAAAAAATATTGCATAAAAACTCAGATATGTATGAGCTTTCTACTAAAGAGGACGCATGCAATGAGTCTAATAAGTAGGTCGAGTAACCCTTTGGCGTGTAGAGTGAGCAATCACACGCGCCACCCGCCTAATTGAAGTCCAATGTCGCGCCGCCCGCCCAGGGTGATTGATACCACCCGCCCGACGCAGCTTCTAATAACTCGATTGTGACATTGTTTCAATATCAACTCCTCAGTCTGACTTACACTGAAATGTACACAGTTATTACCAAGTAACAGTATAATGGTCAGTATTTTTTTAATTCGCATCTTCGTAATGTATATAGTATGTTTTTCATAATATAATATTTTTTTATGCGCATAAGTTGAAGACTAGATTAATTCCGGTAGTCATGTTTTATGCTACATGAAACTAAGGAGAATTGCAGTTGAGAAATGATAACACGCGTTTTACTTACGAAGATAAATCATTTATATATAGGTTCATAATAAATAAAAGAGCTTTTTAGCCTGTTTTTGTTGTATCTTTATGTTTACTTCGTTTGCTACACACATGCATACATATCGTCACGCCTGTTTCCCATAGGGGTAGAGAGAGACCACAGATTTACATCTGCTACGATCTCGGCATACTTTCCTTGGTTTTTCCATACCCATCACTCTCCCCATGCAAGCTTGCCGGTTAAGGGTGCTCTTGATCTTACTTAAAAACTTCGGTAATTTGATCAAGGTATTTTTTCCTTGGTCTTCCCCTACCAATACTTCCATCCACATCGGCAACCAAAATTTTGTTAGTCGTCTTTTTTTTTCTTAGTTTGCTATGAGGGGTTTATTTATTTAAATATGCCAATCACTACCATTCGTAACATTATGTGTTATGATTGCCTCCACAGATTTTATTAAAAAGTCTTTGATCTAAATATAACTATTGTATTTATTATGAATATTCTACTATGTAGAATATTGTATCTGCAAAAATGCGTACATACTGTTAGATATTTCACAGCATTCTGCTTGCAAACAAACTAACTTCTTGCCACCGAAATATGTCCTTTTAATCAATAACAGAGGCAAGAATTAATGTGAAAATTCAACCATAGTAATTATTTAATTTCTTTTCGTTTTATCACAATGTAATTTATTTTAGTACACTTGTAATCATAAACTGATGCTTTCTTATAAGTATCAACAAAGATTAGCACATAAATCACAATTAATTTCACCCTATTCCTTCTCAAGAGTGCCGCCGTACGAAGCGACTTTACGAACGAACAATTATCCATAGATGGGCAACAGCGCCTACCTGAAAATAAACACTAATGTTCTATCCCCAAATTGGTGAAACCGCTAAATGTTGATGGAAACCATATAACATATTGTTAACAACGCTGGGAATTCCAGCAGCAGTGGATTGTTATGGTTGTATAGATGATAATGATTGATCGCCTATATATATTTAACCAGAATTAAATTCGCTAATTAATTTTCTATGTAAGTAAACTCAACTTACCTAAAAGAAAAATAAGTTCTATACAATTTCTAGTACCTATTAATATAATATCTTTTTGGAACGTAAAATATTTCTGAAAAGCTTATTTTCGCGAACCGTTTGTTTAAATCCTGGAAAACGTTTCAGGTAATCCAGGCAGCGATATAGTAGGGAGGGTAGTGTTTAATTAGTAGCACTATGCCATCAATATCCATTAGTGGCGCCACACGCGACGCTGGCTTGGGGCCGCCGCGGCGACGCGACGTCGGCCACTCGCCAACAGCCGCACGTGACGATCACCGATATAGTATCCCTACGACAACTTTGCACTTCCGCTACATCGCCACTATGTAAACTGAACTCTTTTAGTTATATTGAACATTATTTTTAGTTAGATGTACTGGTATCACAATGATATGTGAAATCCAAAATTTTGCTTTCTAACAGGCGATACGCTTGCTTGCACGGATGCCTGTTGTTGTTGACGTTTTTTTTTTATTCGTGTACCATAAATTGATTTTAAAGAACCACTAATGTTTTGAAAAATATAATTTATAAATACATTAAATAACCATTTTCTTTTTCTCTAATCTTTTTTTTTTATAAAAAGAAGACTTTCAAAAGTATTGATAACATCAAAACACTATTGGAAAGAATAACACCGTGCAGTTTTTGTTCGAAGTCTACGAGAAAAACATATTATTTATACATGTGTATATGTATTTACATATTTGTGTCAAGTTAAAAAACAAGTTTTTTAATCAAACTAACGCGTTCCACCAACGGATATAATTATTGTACACAGGTCAGCAGACCTTTAATAAAATATCAAATTCTTTAAGCGTGCGCGGTACCCGCGGGGTCATCCTATTTAATTTGAAACTTCGCCTCGCTACTATCGCATTGAAGGGTTGCTCGGTGCCCTAAACTTTGAACTATGACTTGACCGTTAAGACGCATGTATAATTTGCTCTTCGATTATTTATTATGTTGGAATGGCTCTCTGAGATACGAATAAATTAGTTTTTTGTTTGGTAACAAAGCCCGCCGAAGTTTGTGTAACGGTCACTGGATCGTTTTAAGAATGAACCTTATTGTATATATAGACTCTGTATTGCAGTTGTATTGAGACTGTGCTTAAAATCCGCTTAATAATATTTTAAAAAGTACTTAAGAATTTTAAGTATAATGTTTAATAACGCAACATGACTCACATTGACTATACACAGATTATACCTACTTCATGTTTTAGAGTGACATTCACTTTCTTTCATTAATGACCTTCACAGACTGGTAGACCTTTCTAATACACACACAACACACAGTCGATTGCCAAGCTGAGATCTCTAACTCACCTGGGGGCTTGGATCGCTATTAGCCCTTCCCCTGCTATCGTAATGCACCTTCCATCATTTTAACGGAGTTTCAAAATTTGGAAGCAGTTTTCGTCGTCGTTGTCGTCGATGTCACCAGTCTCCTGCTCGCGAGTCCATCCGACTCATTTATAAAGGATCTAGGCTCAACAATAAAGTACCTAGTATGATTTTAAAGTTCAATCATTATATTATTGTTAACTAATTTGGTATAGATTTGAAAGTAAAGACAGGGTTAAAAGTGATTCAATCACTAAACTTTTGAATATAATTTTAAAAAGATTAGTTAGTGTCTTCTTAGCTCGATCTGTTCGAAAACTACTGTACATAATTTAAGAAGTTTCATCGTAGTTTATGACAAATAACATCACTTTAAATTTACACTTACGTTATCTTGAATAAGTTAACTCTTATAACGCATATTGTTTTGACTGAGTCTCTTCGGCTATCAACTGGCCCCTCGACCGGCAGGTGTTAGCTTACGCTTAAATCTTTCATAGATTACACCTCACGTCGAATTTACATAGTCAAAGTATCTTATACACTCTGATGCACTTCGGTGTTACTTTATAATTCAAATGATGCGTTTCAAGACGGGGTGAATTTGGGAAATGTGAGAAATTCTAACGGAAATTCAATATCTTTTCAAAAATAAAAGAAATGACAAACATTTCGCATTCAAAGTTCATAATTACGAATTTCTTAACCTATTACTATAGTATGTGTGATCCATATTGAAATATTACACCAGCTGATTAATAAAGGTTGACATTGCGACCAAGCAAGTCTTTGTCTGTCCTTTGTTTAGTTCTGGGATGTTGAGTGAGCAAATAGTAGAGACATGAGATAGTTGTCCTCCGATGTGTTGATAACATGCTATATTATGTAAATGATATCTTTTGTGGAAGTTTTATTTGCGTTCCTTTGATACTTATAATTTGTTATTTGTTTTGGATTAACTATAAATCACGTTTCTATTGTATAATATGACACCGAGTTGTAAGAAAACGCATATTGGCCCAGCGGTGATCAACGCATGATCGCGATACGTTTTGTGCTAACTACATTGACCTTGTCCCAGCGTTATCAAATTAGATGTGTGACTTCATCAGCACCATACTAATTAACTCAAATAAAAACCATAACCCACCGTTCTGCGTCTAAATAACGTAGTTTTCCTTTAAACGATAAATATACTAGGCGTGCATACATTTTATTTGACATTGTTTAAATAAATTATGACCTTACCTTGACCGCGCATAAAAATTGATTTCAATAAAACAACTTTCATTAAACATTATAGCAATAGGGAAATTTCAGGGCTGACAAGATTTCGACAGATTTTAAAAAAATACTTGTTTTTGAAATACTGGCTGCTGTCTGCGATTCCGCTCAAATTAAATTTGAGACGCAATAGTTTAGTTGACATGTTTTCTATGTCCTTTCAGGGACATTTTTTGTTGAATTGATTTTTTTTTTGTTAAATTGAACTTTTTTTTTTGATGAGTTGAATTACCTCTTGCCCTCTGAGTGTGATTGGGTGACAAATAGCTGAATAAACAAAATTCCCTATTTATGACATTATTCCATGAAAGTACCGTCGCGAACGTATAATACATTACTCTTAAATTTATAGCACTCCATACCAAGTCGTTTTATATAAATCATTGTTATCGCTACTAGCTAGGGCCAAATGTGAGAAGTGGTATTTAAATGATTTTGTTAAAACCATCTCGGAATAATTCATCACATCAATTCAATCATCCTGACGGAGAGACGTAGGCCGCGTCCACGTAAACGGCGACTTCCGCAATCTTACGTCACACTTATCATGTGAATCACCAGTCTGAAGTCAATTATCTCCAGTTTGGGTAATCAGAAACAACTTTGACCTCGTATTCGCCTTAGGCCTCTAAGCGCTACGTCGCTTGCGTCTTGCTGCTTTCATTGTATTTTAAACAAAGTTTCGATGCTCGAACAAATGTTGATACAGCTGCATTGCTATCGCTAACTTTGTATATTGATTGGATACTTAAATGAACAACGAATCACTTTTCGAGACAACATTACGATTACGTCATTCATCTGATAAGTGTAGTTAGGTAAGTAGTAGAAACGATCTTTATGTCTCTAGTGAATAATATTATAAATAACAGAGCCATTCAGAAAGCCTTGTCATCTATGTTTCTGTCTTCAACTTACTATGTCGTCTACAAAAAAATATTGACATTAAAAAAATAATAATTATGATTAAAAAAACGATTTTGAAACGGACTAAATACCTTACCAGTACAACGTAGGGCGCATGCAAAAATTGATTAGTATTTGAATTTTCACCTAAAATACAATTATATTATGTGAAGTTTCCGAAGAACTGCTTATCCATCGCAACTCGTAACTTTAAGTAACGTTACTGCCCGCGCTGGTCTGTGAAAAACCCATTCCTATCCTCGATTTGTTAATAGTTATACCAGCATCAATTAATCATCAGTATCTTGTCTACGAATTGGCTAGGTGCAACCAGTCCAAGGGAGTTTGACACTTCTTCGAGTTGTAATTGGACTCTCTTGCATCCATAATGGTAAAAAGTATTTGTGTTTGTGTATTTTTGTATTTATAATTGTATCATTATATTCAACTAAATTTACATCACAATCTAATACCGTATTAGAAACAATCATGAGAACAAATCTAAATCATTTGAGGTAGAAATAATTGTATCTTTATGTATTAATATATATATATTTTATTGCATTTAATTACCCCTCAAACTTATTAGTTGTCTAATCGGTAATGTCTTATCTTCGGCGTGATTCGTAACCGGTGATAATGTGGAAATTCCATTCACATATCCAACAACATGATACTCTAAGTAAGTGTTTCCAGACGGCTAATGAAACTTTGCGAAGCCAGCACGATGCCGCGCTTATTTAAGCCCGCGATGCCGAGCAGATGACGCCTAAACAAATCTTAATATCTGGCATATGGTATGAATATTTAGAGCGAGAGAACGCAACGATCGTTTCTCTTCACGTTTATAAGACATCGAAAATAGATTGTGAGAACGGGGTTACACGCACCTGTTATTTAGCTTTCGGGAATGAGCGGGGAGCGCGGACCGGTAGCAGATTCATGATAATGGCCCGCAATGAGAAGCTGTTATTTACGAACTGTGGCAACCGACTTACGCTGCCTACGCTGCATAACAGTGGAACTTGAAATGCACTTCGTTGTCATCCGATTTATTATATATAACTTCATTTTGTTCGATTAATAATTTATTATATTCATTTATTCTCGTTGAGGATAGTATTAAAATCAAAAAAGCGGTCATGAAGACTCCTCTTGAGACTCAACACCGCTGAAGGATGGAATCCATGAGCTTTCCTTTCTTTTTTATTTTATCTAACATATTGCTTATATTTACCAACTATTGAAAGTCGATAAAATTAAGTCCATTCATCTCTAGCCGTAAATATACTTAGCAAGCGTGAAATTTGAAACCGCCTGAACTGGTTGTAACTTTTATAATGCTGGATAATTACACACTATTAACACGACAATTAAACATATTATGAGCTATTGAAACCAAACGCAACCATCACTGGGGACCAATATCGACTTCAATTGATGCGCTGCTGATACTGATGAAAATAGTTTGGTTCGTGGATAGCCTCAAAAGACGAACACTTTTATTAAACGGAATTCGAGCTCTGCCATAAAGATAGACTAAAAGTTGTACCTAGCGATGGGCAATACTTGAAAAAATACAGCGAGAACTTAATTGCTCACCTAATATTTTTTTATTTGTCTCGCGAGTTAGAATTTTTCATTTTTTTATTTAATGTAATGTAATAAAATATTGCCTTAAATTTCGACGTCATTCCCAACGTTCTTAATTAAAGATGTCAAAACGGTGTCAAATTAATAGTTTGTATGGATATCTCTTATTTTCATTTTCGTAAAACTATGTAGAAAGAATGGTAATTTTATCTCGTGTTTTACTGACCGTTCTTTAGAAATTTGAAAGAAGTAAAAATTGTAATTTTTATTTTATGTTTTCGATTGCCAAAATTAAGAGATCATAAAAAATTGGTTAGTCAAAATCTTGCAAATAGTCATAAATACCGTTTGTTCTTGTAGAATAATCATATTTGAGACACTGTTGACTCAGACGATGAAATACTTGTGCATAAATGTTAGATGGTTAATCTTTGTGTGCAAAAAATATAGAACATATTAACTTAGCGAATCGGTATTCATATTGCTAAGATCTTGCGCATAATATAATTCTGATTTATTATATTGATTCGAGTAGGTGAGTAGTTTTTGCACTAGGAACTTGCATTGCATTTTAGTATGGTTTTTCTACGAATCAATCTTTTTACGTAGTAATATTACTTATTAAATCTGTATATGTATATCGTTGAAACAAAACCGTGGTTCAAATTCTATCGCAAATAATAACATTAGATGCCCAGAGATCACACTGTTATTTGTAATGTTCCGATGAAAAAATATACCTCGCATGGTTATTCAATGGCACGATGTTATAACAGGAATGGATTAAATAAACGAAGAAACCATCGTCCTAAATTCGTGAATAAACAACGAGATAGTTGAACCAGAGGCAAAGATGAGGTAAGCGACCTTAAAAGCCACTTAGCACACAGTGCGCTGGTTGCGGCGTTTCTTACTACATAGCTCCATAATACGAATGATAACACTGATACGAATATATTACATAATTAACGTTAATAAGAATTGCAATTTGTGTAATATATACTCGTGCACTCCTTTGCAAAAAAACGGGCGGTTTTGATTTTTCAACGTTATTGGTAGCCAAACCATGTTACTGGCACTTAATAAAAAGTCTGGGTACAAAAAAAAGTCAATTCCAAATTCGAAGCTTTTGTTTAAAAAAAATAATATCTTTTTCAGTTTGTGACTTTTTACTTACTTTACGCGGGTTTTTTGTTAGAAGGTTATCAGGCTACTAAAACTAATTTATTGTCTATTGTAATGGCAAAAAAACCTATAAGAGCTAGTAAAATTATAGCCCTTCTGGAAGAGGGGTGTAGCCAATGTTCCGTCTCACAGTGGTTAAACGACAATCGTCCAACCGGCCTGTTTCAAGAACCTGAACTCTATACGAAGAGAAAGGTTCCGTTTAGAAAAAGCAGGTTTCTGGATAAAAACGATGCACACAATTACGATACGACCGCTTTTTAGTGTCTCAGGCACTGAGGAACCGCAAATGCAGTTACATAGGCGTTTAAGGGTGCGATATAGTATTATTGCTAATTTTATTTCATTACATAGAGTTAAATGTTGCAACTTCATCCGTCATTTTCTGTCGATAGATATGTGTATGGATGTTGAAATAACTTTTAAATTTCCACAGTATAAGATCAACTGAAGAGAATGGATAAGTTTCCTGTATTTTCTATTGAGCTATCTATAAACAAACGGATTGTTTACAATGTTCCAACAAGCAACAAGGCAGACGATGTGAAGTTCTACTAAGATTATGCGAGTTGAATCGCAGAAGCAAGTCAGATGAAGCGAGTTAATTAACGTTTATGCAGAGTCATCAAACGGCCTTGAGTTGCAACCGCGTCGACTCTGACCCAGGAGCGCGATTCCGCCTCAACGGTTTTAATTAAATGCAGGAATCGTGTGGAGAACTCATCCATAATCCACTTTGCCCTATTTCTTATTGACACTTATAAATTTCTAAATTACAATACGAGTTAAATAAGGTTAAGTGATGGTGACCTATTTCCATTCTGCAGAATTTTTTTTCTGCATTGTTTTAGCAATTTCTATTACTTAAAGTATTTTAAATTTTTTTAATTTTTATTTGTATATGTATTTTTGTATTGTATTTATTTTTAACTTTTCTCTTTTTTTTTGACATACAATACGTGTGATTTTGTAAATCAAATATGTTGTTTTTGCCTAACGAATAAATAAATCTAACTTGTATCTTTTGCTAGCTATAATTTTATCCCAGTACCTAGTCTACTTATTATCTGTGTACGAAGGAGAGATGCGTTGTCTTTTCGTGTAATCTTTCGCATTTATTAGTATGAATTTCCCAGGCATTGTTCAACATCTTATCAGCTGCTGTTCTAGTGCCTAACAAACGGTCTTAAAAATAAATACGTTCGTCTACAAGGAACAAATCTTAAAGGCCAGTACATATTTTGGACAACGATAATTTCTAACCATCAGATGAATCGCATACTTTTTTGCCAATTCTACTATATTAAAATCTCAAAAAACCATAAGTAAAACAATGGTTATCGCAAAATGTAAGTCATGTTGAAGTGAAAATATTAAATAAATCGTGAATACTCTTAGCGCGAGGAAGCCAATTACTGCGTTGCGCTTCAAGGAAGCTAAATAGTTTCTAATTTCTTCGTATACTTAATTTAACTTAATTGGTGTGTAGATACTGAGTGGTATGCAGTCGACCGAGAATTTGAACCTCTTTGTTCACGAAATCGCTTTTTAAACAAGTATCTCCGATATGAAAACTTTTAAACTATTTTAAAAAATATATATATATATATATTTTATTATCATATCGTTAGTAAAATAAAGCTTTAAAATAATCATGAAAAGGTAAAATTGTTTTTTTCTTACTACCTTACCTTTACAACCTTAACTACCTTAATTTTATTTATAATACTAATAACTAAAATTATAAATTTGAAATTGAATAAATATTCATGGCCAACAGAATTGCCATTGTCACAAAACCTTTTAATGAATTAAAAGTTAAAACATATGTTTTTTGTTTCATATACAAATATGATAGTTATTAGTAAATATATGTTAATGAGTTTATTGAATGTTTCAAAAAACTGACACATGCGCATGAATTGTAAAGATGAACAACTCGGAACCCTCTCTTTAAAATTGTCACTTTAAAATTAAAATAAAACGTATCGTCCAGATTAGATTGCAAACAGTAACAGAAAATGACTTGTGCGAACAAACGTAATCTGTGATTAGTTAAAGCAAATAATGATTTATTTTCTTTCATATCTTGGTACCACTTGCACGTAGTACATTCTGCTTATAAGCAAATCATTCCCACTCTTGATGAGGTTATAGTCAGGCATATAGCATATGACCAATGTTATGAATGTTATAAATTTCGCAAATGATGACCTTTGTCGTTATCCTTTTATCTCATTGCGACATTTCCGAAGTTTTTTAAGAAAGGCCAGGTCAAGAGTACCCTTAACCGGCGGGCTTGCATGAGGAGAATAATGAGTGTGGAGGAAGCAAGGGAAGTTTGCCGAGATCGTAGCAGATGGAGATCTGTGGTCTCTGCCTACCCCTACGGGACACAAACGTAACGATATGTATGTATGTATGCCGCGCCGCTTTATATAATGCATAAGTGCCTAAAGAGGTGAAGCGTGTCCGTACGGCCCGGCCGCAACTCCTAAAACGTAACCGACCTCAATATCAATTAAGCTAAGTTATATTGTTTCATGATTTGGAAGACAAAGAAAAATCGTACAAACTATTAAACATGCATACGTATCTAATTGTTGTCTGGTTTCCGGACACAAGAGGTGTGTTACACGATTGCGCGCACGGTGATTGGCAACCGCGTGTTTGGCATGTGTTCGTAAACGATACCATTGTATTTGTGTGAGAGAACTGCGTTTAACGTGGGATGAGGCAGTGCATTTTTTGCGGGCGTAAGATGAACGGTAGGTTGTTGAACCCAATTGCTTGTCTCGAGGACGCAGAATTCGCTGACGGCCAACGCATCATAAGTATTTTTTCAGAAAAGGTATATTTTTTCCTGGAGGCTTAAAGAGAAACAGCAAAACTTACAGCACAATAAGAATAGAAGGGAAATTATAATGGGGCATTTGGTTCGTCATGACAGTTTTATTTTAAATATATAATTATCATAGAGGAAGACCTATAATAAAGTTCACAGACCAACAGGTTCTCTACTTTTTTTATATAGAATTAAAAATAGAGATGGCTACATCAACAAGTACTAATCAATTTATTTATAGATGGATGAATGATGGACTACCAATCTGGAATAAGAGTACTTGTGCGAATAATCCACTTACATTTAATAGTGGTAGAGCCATGCATCTATAGACCAACTACACCAAAGAAGTATCACATCCTCACAGAATATCGACATTAAGAAATTTAACAAAAGCTGTTGTAAAATAATAAAATAGTTAATATAATAAAATAGTTAAATTTCCGCATCGCGAGAAATATATGAATGTATGGCTAACAGAAAAATTTTCCGAATCTGAAAGGCTCTAAAATGCGGCTTTGACAAGCGCGTTTGGTTGATTCCTCCAGAAAAGGAGGAACAGGAATTGTGAAAAAACACGTATAATGGAAAAAATAATAATATTTAAACACTTTTTTAAATATTTCACGACGTTTTAAAGGTTCACCCCAATTATTTTAATTTCTTATTCTTTGACAATTACATCCGTGTTTTATAGATACTCTCGTGCCATTATATACAGTTAACTAATTAAAAAATTAAACGTAAATTAATTATACTATCTGCTGAAACATAACAATTAATTCTAGACAAGAATGCGAGAACGCACGAAATGCGCTGATATAATTGACTCTCATTACATATTGAATAAAAAAATGTATTAAAAACTGGAGATTAATTAAGAGCGTTGCCGTGCTCATTCCGTGTCGTTCATCCGGCAAGAATGTGTGATGGACGAGTAATAACTTCATGAGGCGCAATAAGCTTTACTCGGCTAACACCAGACGAAGATAATGTGTAATATAAATTCAGAGCGATGCTCTTATTCAAACGCAATATAGGCTGGCGTGATAACTGTCACGATGCGCCTAGTTGCTAATTTATTTGCACATTTATACAACGACTAACTATTATCCATTACATAAAAAGATTTCCCGTAGTTTGAATATGATTGCAATCATTTGCAACGTGTGACATATTGCATCATTGGTACCTGTGACGTAGAACACGCAACCGTTTTTAACAAGCATTGTATGTCAAGCAATGCATTAATTAAATAAATAGCGTTTAAATAGCGCGTAATAATTTTTTTAGCTAAATTTTGTTCCATTGTACTCCAACTGCCCTAGTTGGAGTATGTGTATTAACACAATTCATAAATGAATTCTTTAAACTTTATCAAGTAAATTGTTATAATGTATATGTATATATATATATATATATATATATACACATATATATATACAAATATACATATATATATATATATATATATATATATATATATATATATATATATATATATATATATATATATATATATATATATATATATAACGTATATATATATATATATATATATAACGTATATATATATATATATATATATATATATACGTTAAGTGATTCTACAGCATAACAACGCTCGGCCTCATGTTAACAAAGCCCGTTAAAACTTACATGGAAACGTTCAAATGGGAAGTCCTACCCCACCCGCCATATTCCCCACATATTGCGCCGTCCGGTTATTACTTGTTTCTTTCGATGGCATTCTGGCGGATCAGCAGTTCCGCTCATATGAAGGCAGAAAAATGGCTTGATTCGTGGATAGCCTCAAAAGACACACACACTTTTATTAGAACGGTATTACGGTATTCGAGCTCTTCCAGAAAGATGGGCAATACTTTGAATAATACATATGTAAGCGTTTTTCCACAATTAAGTGGCATTTTTATAAAAAAAATTGTCGAGAGCTTAGTTGCGCACCTAATACGATCATCGATTTACGCATGTAAACTAATTATATCAATCTTATTTATTGTAATCTGTGATGTTAGTTAGATATGGAAATGTCAGTTGTAACATTTTAGATTCTTATTTTGCAGACTATGGAAGTTGTTATCCCTCACAATGGAATTTTTTTCTTGTATTTTAATACTTTAAGTGTCAACAAGGATTTCAACCTACAATTTCAAATCAAAAATTTAGTAGGTATGTCAGTACATACGTACATATGTCGATAACAACACACCAGACAATCACATTGGTATGTAAACACTTTTCAAACAAATAACGTTTCATCATCCAATATACTCATATTAGTCAAAAATACATCTTTCATCACTGGTATCATAATTAGGAATGATTTGACGTCATAGTATACCTTGACATAGCCAAATAGTCCGTATGCCAAATAGTCTACCGATATTAAGGAATACACAGCTATGAAAATAATTTGTTCATGAATTTATGTAAAATATTTTATTCTTGTGATGGTCGTTTCAATATTATGCTAGTAAATGTTAGTTGTTGAAGTCGCCAGGTTTACTTTGCCGTTAATTTCACTTTATTATTTAAACATAAGAGCAGCATACATAGTACAAACATAGGTACTTAATTACATGCTACGTGATGAAAAATCATTTTACCCACCAGAGTGACTTCGTGTGAGTGCTGGTTTTCAACCACGTAGAAAGTGCTTTGCCACCAAATTTCGTTTAAACGACAGCGATGAGCAACTAATCTTCTTCCTAGGCGACATCTGTGGGACGCTGGTTACCAGCCGTGCAAACGTTATACAAAATTGGTGAGGAGTAACAATTATATCTCCTACCCTTAACAATCGACTTAACCCGTACACAATGCATTTTAATACATATACTACAAGCCACGCGTGACAACCGAATAATCTTGGTATTACTACCTATAATATATAAATAAAAATGAATATAATAAAATAATTCATCTGATTATGATCAAACTTGGTATTGCGGTTGTTAAGAGAGAATAAGAATATCTTAGGAAAATAAATATATTACAAAAAAACCAAAAATATTGTGCATCCAAAAGCGCTTAAATAATAAACGGATTATAAAACTAAAACGTACTTTTTTTTAAGTAGGTATTGCAACACATGTCAAGTAGGCAGACCAGTAATATTAATAGGCGGCTTTTGGTCATCTAAAACTGTATGTCTTTTGATACATGAGAAAATGTTTTGGTTTCAGTGGAAGTTCTTATCCTGTTTGTAGTGATGTGAAGATATATTACGGAGTGGTGTGTTTTGTCCCCGGTCAGGTCACACGCGGCGTGCAAACCCGTTTCGCAGCGCACTTTCACCGGTATTCGCCTGCGCACGCGCCGTCTCTTTCGCACACAGCCCACACTGCACCCGTCACATTCCTCCCTCGCGTCGACGATCCCCCTGTTCGGGTTCATCGGCAACACAAATTATTTTTTATGCCTATCATAAGCTCTTTTGCCTAAAGTTCTATCATGAAACAAAGGACTCACTACAGGCTTCTCATTGTATTTAAAAATCGATTTTATTTACCTAATTTACAGACATCCTGTTCTATTACATAATTATTTAAGACGTTTTATTTTTTAGCTCAAACATTATATTTTTGTTGGCAGTATAAAACTAGACGCAATATTTAATTCAATCAAAAAAAAATATTATAATATATTTTGGTAACCAACAATTAACAAGTCGCTCCCTAACTCACCACAACTATTTCCCGCAATAAAAATATATAAAGATAATTAAAACCTCAATATATATACCCAAGTAAACTTTTTGATAGCTCTTTTATTATAATCCCTAATTTCTATCAATACTCCATTCTTCACAAAGGTAGGTATATCTGTTCAATCTTAAAAATTCAATCTTAAAAACTAAAATTCTAGCTGTTTTAATTTGTCAAATAAAAAGTTTTGCTACATTTTATAAGAACTCGGCAATGCCAGGAGCTTTGTCTTACGCCTATAAAGTGGAAGCGTTGCAACACATTGACCGGCTAAAACTCGACAATCGACGGGCGGGCGGAAGTGTGGCAGTGGCGAAAAGCTCGCAACTGCACGAAGAGAAAGGAAGCGGAGCGCCGTGCGGCGTGATAAGGCAGAGGCAGGCGGCTGGGTGGAGGGGGTTGCACGGTGCGACGGAGAGGTGTGTGGGGGAAGGCGGGAGCTGCGCGCGCACTAGCGCCCCGCGGCCCTCCGCTCACCATTCCTTCCCGTCAGTCGCCCGCTGACTCCGCTTGTGCTTGTGTGACTCGCGCTGCTCCGTGCACCACACTCGTGCCCCGAACACGACGCGTACCGCCCCGCTGTGGTCGCAAGTGCGACCTCTGTGCTACTGGCGAAACATTTCTACCGACTTCATGCCACTTGCTATAATTTGACTTTTGAACACTTAAGCTCCCTAACCCAGCTTGTTTACCCGCTCATCATGTAAGTGATACGCTCATTATATTAGATGCGTTCATTTATCCATTTCGGAGCTCGTGTAAAGTGTAATTCGTGAAAGTTTGTGAGTTAAATAGAAAAATTGGTGTATTTTTTGGCCTGTGCTGTTCTTCTCTATTAGTGGTGCAATTCGTCAATTTAGACGATATGTTGGCTATTTGATCAATCAATGAAAAGAGTTTTAATACTAAGCCTGGGCGAAACCGAAAAATCATTGTGGTGACAAGCTGATTCGAAGCTCACTCCAGTTCGCTCCCGAATTGCGGCCCACATGGGAGTATTCGCCTTAGTTGGTCCCGGTGGATATAGTACCACGGTTGCCGCACCGGGGTCCAAATTAGCTTTTAATGTAAAAGTTGCTTGTTTATAAAAATCAATCCAATCAAACCCCTCGTTAACATTTTCCATCCTTATTACACCACTCTTAGAAATAGCCCGTAAGTAAATTGTACATACTTCGATGTAGTTAAGTATGTAGAAACAAAAAAAAAATACATCTAGAAGTAGGTTCAATTAATTTTTCCCCCAAAATTTTATATATTAGTTGTATAATGTACTTTTAATGTGTCACATGGGTGTCCTTAGATTAATAAGTATTATATCTTTGTTAAAAGTTAAAATTGCTAAACTTTAATATTTTACATTTTACGAAAAATTTCATCGTTATTAAATTTATACATCTATACTATTAATGCCTTAAATTATTCTAAGAAAGAAATATTTCACGCCGAGACATAAACTTATACATCTTCCGTGACAGGTATATAAAGCCGTCGTAATCTCTGCATTTTATTTACTGAATAAGTTATTTGAGTATTGTTAATGAATTTACCTCTGAATTAACCTCACAACAATTCTTTGATATTTTTAATCTTATTATTAAAATTATTCGTTTAAAATTTTAGCAACTTTATGAATTATATAAGATAACCATATATAAATTTTATACATTGTCTTAATGTCTTTTGATTGTTACATATATTTTCTTAATTTTTTTTACAATAATAAACTTTACTCTCATAGTTCAGTTCAGTTAAACCTCTAAAGAAAGCCACTTCATTCGATAAGTACATCGCAATGTGAAAGTAATAAATAAAACTAAACACATGCACAGTTAATTTAATATTTTCGTGTTTAAAAACTCAAAGAATTACAATATTTTACTTTATAAAAAGTGTAAATGTATATTTACGTTAAAATTATCAGTTTTAAAGTTTACATTTAGATTCAACACATGATGTTCGTTAGTGTTTAAAATATTATGCCTGATTGCTCTAAAAGAACATAAACTACATGCCAAATGCCCTTTCTGTACAGATTAGAAAGTGAGTCAGATTTTACTGCAATTAACTAAAGTCAATCATGTTTTAAATTCAAATTTACCCCAGGCAACGCAAAGCAAACGTGCAAAAATTACAAAATTTGAATATAGTGTACTAATGTGTTAATTTTTAAAACGGCCAGTCTATTGGTTCAGCTAAGGTGCACAATGGTTTGTTTGCAACGTTCCATCTACACGAGGGTAACAGCTGGGCCCCGCTACCTGCTCCTAACAATAAAATGTCTGTCAATAGAGAACGGGCTGACCAGTATTATTATTGCATTATTTTTAAATCTACTGCATCACTCGCATTGGCGTTGATGTCACTATGCTATTTACGACCACCATAAACACACAAGCTGGACCTTAAATTACGTTTATATATATATATATATATATATATATATATATATATATATATATATATATATATATATATATATATATATATATATATATATATATATATATATATACTTAAATTTTTAAGTAAAAATTATAATAATCTAAATGCTGCTCCAAATGCGTGTCATTAAACTATGAATTTATCTTTCATATATGTACTTTGTACACTTCAAATATTTTAAAGCATACAAATATGTGTGTGTGATATAAATTCAAATTCATAACTGTTTCTAAAACCAATTTAACAGTTTTCTTTATATTAAAACGATCAAACGTATCCATAGTAAAAAACGCCTTATCACACATAATACAAAATCAACCCTCTAAATTGGATTTCATTGTTCATCCATCTTATTGTCACAAAGATATCTCTCAGGATTAATTCATCGTACATATTGTATTAACTTTAGCGCTGATATTAAACTTACTTATATTATCCTTGTCTATTGAAATCATTACAATTATTATCATTGAAACATTTACCGATACGTGCAAACGAAGGAATTGTACTAATAAACAATATGAAAAGAATGATTATATATAGTACATTTGACTAACGTAATGGTAAATGCTTTAAAAGAAATTTAGTAAACATTACTTTTCTCGTCAACAGAAACGAGTGATTTAAGAACATCACTTGTTATTAAATCACTCGTTTCTGTTGGGAAAGTTAAACGCTTATGTGATGAAAAGAAAGCCCTAAATATATTAAACTAAGTAACAAAAGATACCTTAATGTTTATAAAAAAAACATCAAGAATTGGTTAATATAATACCAGCAATAATCGTTCCGTGAAAGTTTACCTGATCCTAACAATCAACAAAGAAAATACTAAGAAACAAAGATAAAATTTCAAACAAACTCCTTAGTCTCATGCTTAACTAATTTATACAAAAGAGATTAAAAAAGAGCTTTCAAAAGGCAAGATTATGTTATAACAAATAATATAACACAATTGAGGACATCCAAAAACTACCACCACATTAAAAACTTAATAGTGACGAAATAAAATTCATAAAAAAGTACAGTACAATACACAACTCGTACATCCAAATGCTGAATATATCTGATAATGTCAAAAAACTTCGCTCGTTATTGAACTTCTTCTCGAACATAAGAAGCAATGAAATGTAAACCTTAAGTAACTTAAATCTATTAACACATTGTATTCCATATAATTTTAAGTAACAAAAAGTGGTTGAAATCGCAACAGGAAATGTAAAACTTACTACATCTGACATACGACACTGCTAAGCATCCCTCCTCGTTAGTAAGATTCTAGCATTCAGTGACATCTTGGTCATCGAAGATTCGAACCGTCGAAAGTGGTCAAAAGAGAGAAGCTAAAATTAACGTACCCCAACCTAGAGATAAGAACAGTATTCCATATGCGAACGGTCTTATGTCTTATAAAGTTGAAGACGATGGGTTGGCATGAAATACAGACAATATTTTGCGCTTACGCTGTACTTTGAGAAAACTAGCTTTTTAATTACGAAATTAAATGAAAATATTTTTTTATTAAGGTTTTCATGCATAACAACGTAAATAAGGCACTCTATATAGGTTCCTTGTGTCATAGTTCCCGTTTAGACACTGAGAACCTCAAATTCGTAAGATATTACTTGTAGGCCAAGAATTTGTGCTTATGCCGTAGTCGAACTTATGTTCCAAAGGATCAAAATAATAACGGTTGGTACGTATAACAACGATAAAATTCCGAACTATGAAAACGGCAAAACTCCGTAAATTTACTAAAGTTATCTTATCTTTGAATGTAAACGGATACGACTCACATTAAGCTTGCACCACATTACGTGTCCAAATTAATCACTGATAAGATGATACTTGAGGCTTAAAAATCTTTAGTGGAATTTTAACGACGACTATATACTTTACAGTAAAATTTTTCGCCATCTATTTGGGTGTAAGGAATATCGACATCCTCTTAAAAATGGTCGTAGCGTCGTACCCAAGAAGCTAGTGTTGTATATTATTTTTATTTTATGTCGATCAGTTAAATAGCTGCATGACACCGCGCCGCCGAGCCCTAAGCATTCGTCGCACCATGTTCGATAAGGCGTGCACATTAACGGGCGCGCTGCAGCGATAGCGCCGGAATCGTGTAATTTGCGCCTCGTAAATTTTAAGTCGTTGCAAATTTTTCGCCTCTCTCTTGCTAATTACTAGTCCACCGCCGTCCTCGGAGGCTATTAAATACTCCTCGTGCATATCCCAAATGCGAGACTAGCGCTAGTTACGATGTGCTGTGCTCACGTTAACAAGGCCTTTGTTTTGACTACTGAAACTGATCTAACTGCTCAACTAATCATTCGCTTAAGTTTCAATGTTCAGACAGGCCTGAACACTGATTAGTATTACATTATATTTCATTTTTATTTGTTTGATTCCTTCGTCAAAAACAATAAAATTCGAATAAATTGCACAAATGAAATAAGATTATTGATAATTTCGAAGAAAAAAATAATTCAGTTATTTATGTACTCGCTACCAATAATGCTATCTCTGTCCTAACTCCACAATAGTGAGTCATCCTCCGCGCTCAGCCATCGAATGTAGCATCGTGCACGGCATAACGAATGGTAAATTGGTGACATCACTTGCGACTCACATACGAATGGAAACATGTGATTCTAGTATACCATTTTGAATCAATACACCATGCAATATCATTCATTTTCTTTTGTACGCTTCCGCCTAATTTGTGCCACTGAACGTTTCTATCAACATGACTCAAATGGACTAAAATATTACTCATTATAAATTGATTTATCTTAAACATGCAACTATTATATATAGAGCGATTCCAATTTTTTTTATTTACAAATATTTTATGTCACAAAAAATCTTCAGAGATATTAGTTTTGAAGTAAGTTTTAGTATTCATTACAAAATGTGAATAGACTAATATATAACTAAAACTACAGTTTGCTTTATTAAGTTAATTCACACTGTGGTTGTATAAATTTCAATCCTATTTTATTTTAACCGAGACTCATTTAAACTATTCACTTGTTCAAATTAATCATATTCCATTCCTTATAAAGTAATGCCATGTGCCTTTAGTTATATGAAAATAGTTCCGAATGTATGCAAATGCGTAATTGAACGAAACGTGCGCGTTGTGTTGAATTCTAAGTTGTGGCGCCAGTGAAGTGTGTCGATTGGAACGTGGTAGCGGTTTTTGCTCCGTCTGCGGTCGACAGAGCGCGACACCACCGGCCAAGGTCACCCTACGCTCATGTCTGCCCGCTTTTCGTCTGTCGCTGCATTACGTGGCTGGCCTTGTCGTTAACATAGTTTTTATCGTGGTTCGCTGTTCGCTCCACTTGATTACCGCCGTTTCAGGCAACGATAAGCCTGGCCGCAGATAACAATAGGCGACATGCTTCGATCACCATTCTTTTTAGGTTCGACAAAAAATAATTGACTTTTGTTGCGTAATGCCGCTCGCTTACTCGAGTTGTACAATAAATAAAAACTGGCGTTTCGGTTGTATCATTACCCCTTGATGTAGGTATATGTATTTCTTTCTTAAAAAATATAATTTACTTAGGTGTTACCAAGAAATTGAATTTTTAAATCAAACATCATTTCACGCTTATCATGCCACTCTGATGGAAATATGATTGAAAATATACAAAAACATCATTATTTGTGGTAACAAAAATAGGTAATTTCCTATTAATCTCTCTACCTTTTGTATACTAAAAGGTTGCGTCTCTTTCTTCTTCTTGATATTTTTATTTATTTATTATTATAACCTTTATCTACTGAACTGTTCTTTGTTTATATGTATTGTTACACATCTCATGGCAAAAGCCTTTAATTAGGGATGTTTTCCGGCTTATATCAAGTAAACACGCATATGATTTAACTCAATAAAATACGAGTATAATTTGCTGACAGACAATTATTTTTTAAATAACCAAGATTGATATAACAAAACTTTCTTTAACATACCCCAATGATGTTGCACTAAATTCGATACGATAGCAGGATTCAGTTGGAGTGGGCAGATTTTAGGAAGGCATTAGGGTGTGCGTGCAAAGTGTGTTCTGTCTGTTCTAGGACAAGCTCAAACAGACAATGATTGTGGATGTGATTGGGAATTAAAAATTTGATCTAAGAACCAAACTCACCAATATAGTTCCGCGAATTAGCAAACTGAAATGTCAATGGGCTAGTCACGTTTGTCAGAAAACCGACAATCGCTGAACCAGTGGACTGCCGAAGTCACTGGGAATGATGTTACAAATTCAAAAGTTTGCCTGAAAGTAAGTTTGCCTGATGAACTTGCTTGTCGTCTATTGTATATATTTGTTTTCTTGTCTTTTCCTTGCATCCCTATAAGGGACGATTACAAAATTTGAACTCTTTGTTTGCCTCTTTTCTAAAAAAAACTACCTGTATATCAAATCTTAAACTTTTTTAATAATAATACAGTAATGAATTTGAAATCCTAAACAACAGTATTTACTATTAATTATTATTTATCTGTGATAGCTCGTTTCAAATATCAATTAATTTCTTGTTATAATTAATAAGTCGTAGTTATAATTAAATTTTTGTCGTTGATTGCTACAAGAAACGGGCTTTAATTCCTCTCTTCCTGTGCTCTGCCCCACTACCACTTCCGACGGCTGCTCTCGGCTGTCTGATTCACTCGCTACGTGGTGGACGTTTCAGCACCTTTCCAGCGGTAGTTATAGTATGTACCTTCGATGGTAAAACTAATTATGATTCCTTACCGTGTTGGTAACTAGAAGTGACAATGTTGCTAGATACAGTATTAAAATTTACTATAATATGTATATTACATAAATTGACAAATAAAAATAATTTTAAGAATCCAATATTCAAAGTTTACTACTGAGTATCATCATTTGCCTATAATTTTATTAAAATAAATCAAAATTAAATGAAGAACGTATTTGACTTCTCTAAAACAACGGAGTTAAACTACCCGTGATCGCAGACGATCGTACTTATGAGACTAACAAATGTCATGTAAATATCAGACGCGAACAAGCTGGGAACCAGCGAAAGGTGCGCTCGATTGTTGTAACACAAAGTGCATAAATTCGTTAATTTTCCTATCGTAATCATATGATTGGTATACTTATTTGTATTACATTCGTTGAAATAAATAAAATGTGAACACGTTTCTTCACGAGTTTATACCATTTTATTCTTTAAGCAATGACATATTGAGTGATTTTTAATGCAATAATAAACTATACGTTGTAAAAATATTCAACTCGCTGTTAGAATTAATTTGATTACGGTGTATAATTGTTAAATGAATATGTATTTGCATTTGCAATATTTATGAGAATCGGCGGCATAATTGTCTATGAATTAATAAATATCACAATAATGATAGTTGAAATTGTTTCAATGGAAGCGATAGGAAAACGAGCAAGCATGTCACCTGATGGAAATCATCGCTGCCCATGAACATATGCAGGCCCAGGACACTGCAGATCAGTTGTCTATCCTTACCTTATGGTAAAGATGTGAATAATGAACTGAGAAGTAGGAAGTGATGAAAAAAGAGTGGGAAATAAAAAAGGGGATCCCTAAACTACTCACCTTACAAAATGTGGATTTCCCCGGTCAATAACTTTAATATTGATATCTCAAATCATTCATTTTACGTCAGAAATATCGAATAAATGCACTCCAGTTAGAATTGACGAATGTAATTCAGTTACATTGCAGAAATTTTCCAGGTAGACTCCTCGTAATCTGTTTGTCTTGATAGCTTAGTGGTCAGAGCGCCCTCCGTGGCGGTGGGAGACCCAGGTTCGACTCCCGGTCAAGACCATAGATCCGTGTGAGTAAAGTGATTGTATAAAATAAGAGCGAATTGATCTGAAAACGCTCGAGCGCACTGTTCGTGAAATATATATTAGACTACACAATCAATTCCACGATGGCAACTTGATCGAATCGGCGATCACAAAAGCCCGACCCGTCCCGGTTGTTTTTTCTTCCTTCTTCTCTCCCACCCTTTCGTCCGACCGTTCTCAAAAGATTCTTATTTAGATTCGCTTCCGTCTGGTTGCTCTTAGTAATCTTTTCACTGCGTTATTGAATGTCTTCCCCGTGCGTGTGAAGCATCGAAGCATATCCTTGTCGTTGGCGTTGTCGTCTAAAAATGTAATCGGCCAATCAGTACCTTAATTTTCATAAACTCAAAATAATCAATTATCTTACCTATATCTTTCTTCCATTCTTAATTTTTTAGAGATATTTATTTTATGTGAAAGGTACTCCGAGGTGCTGGATCGCTAGTATTATATAATAAAAGAAAAATGGTTAACTTTTTTAATGAATATTATGCACAAAAAATATATATAGTTTTTAATTGGATTGGAATAATGTATGAAGTTTTTGTTCTAATATATTTCGAAGTATGAGATCGAAATAATTCTTAGACTAAATTAAACAAAATATACAAACGAAAGCAATATTATTTATTCAAAAAGGTCATTAAAGAAAACAGTTAATTATATAATTGTTATACAAAATAATTTACACTTCATCGATATCATTATCAGCCTACCGCATTAGGCCTCTCTCGAGGCGCCACACTTAGCCCGATCTTTTACTACACACTGTTGATACATAAACATAGTTGACTTTATTGATCTTTATTAAACTAAGAATTCCGTTGATGTTAATTGAATCAACTAAATTATTTTATCTAAGGGAATTTTACAAGATATCTACAACAAATCTACTTATTGATAGATATAAACAACTTAGAGAAAATGAGTATTGCTATGACTTTCGCTTGCAAATAAAGAATACTCACTTTATAAATTTAAATTTAGTATTATACTATATGTATATATATCACTTGTGTTGGCATAGCTCCTAGTATTTACGAAAAAAGTCATTTTAAAATAATTTAACTTGAAGATCTCGTATTAAAAAGCAGTCGTCCGCTTAAACGTCAGCGTCCTATCTATAGTTGTCACAGTTTTAAAATGAAAAGCGTTTTTTTCTCACGCCAATGACGTCTGAACAGAGACGGGCGCACCGTGAAGAAATTCTACTGCACTCATATCAAAAATAAAATTTGAAGATTTATACACGGCGAAGAGAGCGACGTTCGCGTTGCCGCACACAGTTATTTTCAACTGGGTTATGCTTTAAATAGCGCATTACGATAGGATTTTGTTTCACGAGTTTTCCCCTGTTCGCGGCCCCAGATCGTCACGTTCGACTCATGGCGCTCACAGAAAGAAATATTCCACGAGATTATTCTTTTTTTTTGCTACATTCATTTGCTTTGCACTTATGAATCGTTTGTACATAACATGACATTTTCAGGCACGTATGTTTTGTAAAGCATTATAGGATTCGAAATTGGCAGCTCCTTAAATAAACACAATAAAAATATATGTTTCAATTTAACCGTGAGATCTTAATTCAAAACAAATATAATATATAAACATTTATACATATAATATACGAAAACCAGTACTGGAACTACACCTGTCTGAAGGTGACGCACACATCGGTCATCCGTCGTCACCCCGTAGACTTTCTATAAATAATGAACATGTTTAATACCTACTTCCCAAATTGTCCTAAGTCTTCTAGTAAAATTATCCACTCATTTTACATTAAAACTAAAGGATCTTTATTCATATTCTTGTAATTTAAATGTGACATGTAATTTAATCATGTTGTTTTTGCGAAGATAAACTAAATCATATATAGAAAAATTACAAATTCACTTTACGCTATCGCTAGCAAATAACATGAGTTGTGGGGCTGAGCGCGTTCAAGTGATTACATTGTGACGTGCGCAGCCAGCACGGGGCTGAGACCAGCACCGCGCGTGCTTGCTAACCCGGCAGCCGCTTCAGCTTGGCTCCGGGGCGAACCGCCCGGAGAGTAACCAGTGTGTTTTGTTGTTCGCAGAGTTGACCCCGCACCGCACCGCACCGGCTTGCTCACAGACCGCCGAGCCGCTAATCTCGCTTTTTACGCGCCCCACGTCGCCTGCCCCGTCCGACCCGACCCGACCCGCTCAGCACACCGGCCGCCGCCATGCCCGCGCACCACGCACCGCTCGCCCTCTACTAAACGACCGTCGACATCGATACCCACGCGTGTGATATAATAATAATATTTGCCTAAAGCTTGCAACAACGGTGTCTTTCTAACTTTAATCTAAGATTAATATTGTAATAAGTTGATCCCTTGTGACTCCGCGGCCAACGTGTGTGCAGTAGTGTGTACTAGTGAAGGGTACGCCAGCGTTGAGAGATAAACGGCGACTGAAAGAAGTGCATGCTCAGAGCGCGAGGGCGCGCTCGCCCCGCCGCTGCTTATGCGCCGCATTCGCTCGGTCTAACTTCACTAGAGTGCTAACGCAATGGCAACCATGGTCAACATGAATAACCTCCTCAATGGCAAAGACTCTCGTTGGCTGCAATTGGAAGTGTGCCGTGAGTTCCAACGGAATAAGTGCTCTCGACCTGACACCGAATGCAAGTTCGCACATCCACCGGCCACCGTCGAGGTGCAGAATGGAAGAGTCACTGCATGCTACGATAGCATTAAGGTAAGTCTCATAAAACTTGATAATGTTATCTTTTTAATTTTCCAAGAATTTAATATACGCCTTATATAACATCTAAATCATCAATCAATCAAATGGGTGCTAACGTCCAACATTAAAAGAACAAGTAAACGCTTATAATGACGTACATATCTCTCCTACGTAACTACCATCGTTTATCATTGTATGAAAATTGGCATCAGCCTAACGTAATGAACGTTGCGATAACTCGCCAGAGCCTCCACTTGACGCAAATATGCACGGCTTTATTATACAGTTATCCATTTTTCTAATGGTTTTCTATGGTATGCGATGATTTCACGTATAAACGTTGCTAATGTGACTCAGTCAACTATTTTAAGCTCATTTTCACAAAAAATCAACAAATATGTAAATAAAACATTTTATCGGGCAGTTTGACAGCATATTACATGATAGGACGTTATCAACTCGAGGAATGACGTGATAACTCGTAGGTATTTCGGGTGAATGTGACGCGATAAAAATTAAAACCGCCATGTAAACACGCACCTCTGCCATTGCATTGCCCGAAGCTAAAACTGATAAGGCGTTCGGTTGGTGGCAATCGAAATGTGAAAAAACATATTGATATATGAGTTTGTTTTCGAATAAATGTATATTTAACTGACAAAAGTTTCAAAACACAACATAATTCACCTTTGCTTCTTTATATAACCTTTTACACAGGACTCTACTGCCGTCAACAGAGTCAATCGTCGCGGGTATGATCCCCGTATCAGGAAAATTATATGTAATGGCCTGCAGATATTTATTCCGAGTTTGGTTATCTCGCCAATCTGCATTGGACATGCTTGGTAGGTTATTGTCCGTTCCTCCAGAAATGTGGGAGTCCTGTACCCAGCAGTGGTACACTCACCATAGATAGTGAAATGTACTAGAATTCTTCTTTAGTCTTATTTGAACAATCTGATTGGTTCAGTTTACTTTCCTAACTAAATGAGGTTATATGAAGACTTGACTCTCATTTACATATTTATGTAATAGTATTATTTTATATATATATATTAGTATTTATGTAATGTGTAGTATAATAAAATGGCAATTTCGTTGACAAAGAATTTGAAATGTCGTATTACCTTCTAATATTTTCCGATATATATTTTCTTTGATGTTCGGTTGAATAACACGATCAAGAGATAAAACTCACCACGATCGGGTTGCGACTTTTCGTTCGGGAAGTATTTTCTTGCGTCTCATATTCTGTCATCAAATTCGTAATAATTTCTAACGTCTATACCAGTATCGAAGGCCATGAGGGTTTAGGGTTGTATAGGATTTTGATAGAAAAAATCGTGTCTCAGATGGATTTACCAAAAGTTATGTTTTATAAATAGTACTTGGCCTAAAACTGAAACAAAACCAAAATCATAATACTATGAGGCACAAATACACAGACACGACAGACATTGCTCATATAGCGCGATGTATTTCTATGATTATCTTAATACACTCCATCTCAATGAATGCGTATATCATGATATTGTCTATGGATAACTATCCATATACTTTATCATGATCGTTACCTAACGAAGAACTATATGAACGTTCGTATTATCAGCTCCGCTCAGACGTGTGTAAAGATCGTTGCGGTAATTCGGTTAAAACCGGCCATCGTGTATAGTCCGAGACGTTAGACAATGGGCGAGCGTGCATTGTGCAGGCTTTGTGCATCTTAGTATCGCACATTCCACACAATCACGCCGCCATTGCCGCGACCACAGACCACCGCACCCGTGCCCCTGTTATGATCTTATCTATTCTTAGAGAGCCATCTCATTCTTTACCCTTGTTGTTTATTTATAAAAGTAAATTTGTTTTTCTTATATTTATAATACAGCAGGGGTCGTCCAGTGGTCGAAATTCCACCTTAGTTCGTTAAACTTCTAAATTTGTACAATACAATATACATATGTACAACCATAAATCCGCTTGTTATATACAAATTTTATGATAATTAATGGAGTCAGGTTTTTGCAATCCTTATTTTTATGAATTTTAAATCTCACACTCCTCCGTGCGTATGTGCTTAATAAAGATTTTTCTTCACGTATTTATTAATATATAGATCAATTATAAGTTCCATTCTGTCTAAGCTAATTAATACATAGTGCTTTTGTTAGAATATATGGTTCACTACTATATTACAATTACTTAAATCACTCCATACGATATTTCAACGACGAAATGAGAAAAAACCTTTTAAATAAAAGGGCGAGGATAAAATCACGAGTAACAACTTTAATTTAACACCGGCTATACTGCCACGCACCTTATACTAATAATAAAAATTATGTAGTCCAATAATTCTTAGTAATTTAAATAAGGAAAGTCTATACAAATAACGTTCGATACAACTTATACTATAAACTACGTTCTCTCTTAAATTGTAATGAATATACATAATTAATACAGAAGATGGAAATAGAGAGTATAAAAAAGTAATGTTTTTATATTCGTTATATTTGACAAAATATTAGTGTTCGTGTCATACTTGTTCACCTTGTATATTAAATGTATTTTTAAATTAAGGAAATAGACACTACAAAACTAGTTATAGCAGCGTTACAAGGTAACTTATCAATGCGCAGACAATTATGAAAGTGTTATTATGTCACGTTCGTCGATCATATGTAAGACTTGTAGAAGAATTCTATTTAAATCAAATAATGAATGCCCTTAAACAATATTATTATACTTCTTAAATATTTAATGTAATATTGTAACACATTGTACGCACCAGCAGTGCACTACTACTCATCCTAATTAAAAACATGCTATGTGCGCTTATGTATACCTCTCATTAGAATTTCCTGAATCCTTTTTATTTAAAAAAAAATGTCTACAAACATTAGCACGAGCTTAACCCCATGTTATATAAGGCCAATTATTGCGTATTTTGAGTACAATTTTCATTGTTATATTTCGAATTTTAAGGCTGCATCTCGTATGTAATCAATCGCAATTTATGCAGTATTATTAAATTGGAGTTTTTTGTCAATATTAGTTATTATTTTCGTACTTAAATGTTAACATAACATTAACATAATTCAGCATCAAATGAAAAAAATAGACATTGAGTTTAGATAAACAAAACGCTATCGCAGTCCAATCATAGCACTAAACTACACACTATGCAAAGATTGTCATCTAATTGAATACTTGAACGATACTTGAGTTTTTCAAACATTTATATCCTTGACTAGTTTTACTTACATTTTTACTAAAAATGACATAAAGCATTTTTTGGGATAAACATATTTATGTATAATAATATCATTATATATTAGTCATATGCCTCTACCATGGTACGCCACCTAGTCCGATCTTCAGCTTCTCACATCGATTCTCTGCTAACCGCTATGTGCAGCTTGTCGCACACTACATTTTCCGACGGTTTACACGGTCACCACGTCAGCACACGTACTTCAAACGGTTGTCGGGTCTCCCACAGACGTGTCCAGCCTATTGCTTCTTCAATTATAAAATTTATTATATATAGTATGGTATATTAAAACATTATCTCACTCGATTGAAATGCATTTCAGTAGTGGTTCAGTTAGTTTTAATGTTTATTTTCAACAAACCAATACATTAAAGTAACGATATCAAAGTAAGTACATCGAGTCTCAATGTCGGCCAGCGGAGCCAGACGGAGCATCCACATATTTAACGGAAGGAGAAAATAAACAAGTATCTTTGCCCTGCGTAGTACGCGGTGCTTTGTTACTACGTGTACGTACGTACGTATATGGCATTGTCCTTCTAATCGCAAAGAAGAAAATTGATCGCTTTTGAAGTTGGGAACGTCATCATGTTGCTTCTCAACGAATCTGCTTTGTCGAGTGAATTTTTACATTTCCATATCACTTTTATCTTATTGTATTTTTAACCCTTCCGTTCAAATATTTTTAAGAATATGCCGCCATGTATTGTTGATATTTCACTTGATATGTCATATTTTTGTCCATTAAACTGAACTTAAATTTTATTAAGATTATTTTTTGCTAATTCCGAACTTTCAAACGTTTAATACCAGGAAATTATTTATCATTTTGGTATAATTGTAGTCGGCACTAGAGCACTTGACCTATACCCATGAGTTATCTCGTAGTTGGCACATAAAGAACGAAATTTTATGTATATGGTTGTTATAAATTATAAATTAAATTGTGGAAATTTCCGTGTGGGTTTCTGAATTGCACATGGAGGTTTAACACAAGAATTGCTATCGTTCCCTTAACCCTTCTTTGCATAATGGTGGAAATTTCCATCATAACACTAAATGTCCAAAAATTATATAAAAGAACAAGTTCACTTCAAGTTGATCGTGTCTGGATACCTTTTTAATGTCCATTGTATAAAAAATAAACATAGCTGTCAAAAATAAGCGAGTGCCACTATCAATAAAACGAGCTTGAAGTTATCATTCCGTTATTTGTTGTAATTGCAATAAACGTATGATTTTGTTTTATTATATTTTACAATTTCTTGTAGTAAAAATAATAATTGTTTAGTTAATTATCATAAAGATTAACATATATCTAATGATATCCTCTTTTATTTCTATTTAGTACTAAGCCAATGATCTTACTTTGCCTGATAATGGTAATTTCTATCATATGGGTTTTTACTAAATTTATACTATAAATATATACTAAAATTTTTTAACCATTTTTCCTTTAATTTTGAACATGAATTATATCACCTTGATTTATTTCACCAATAAAGAAAAAATCATGCAAAGAAGGGTTAATGCGCGGCAGTAATCTTCGTGCACTTGTCATGAATGCGGTATTGAGGGCGATCAAACAATTCCCCGCGAAAGCATGTCCCAGCCCGCATGCCGCGTCACAACTCGCAAAACGTCTCCCGTGATTAAGCTTTCAATTACACGACATGACGAGGGGGTCATATTTGATTAGGCTACGTGTTGTGTTGATTAAACCGAACTTATTGCCTTATTCGTTTAACCTAACCCACGCACGAGATATCTAACTCTAAACGATACTCTTGAAGATTCAAACCGGATCTTCGCCTTAAAGGTGACTATCATTTTCCTTGGTTGACATTAAAGTGGCCGTGAATCACTGACCGTACATGCTACGAACAGTGTGGACGAATCATATGCGGATTATGAGGATATTTCGAACGCCTACCTGCATCTTTAACATGCAAAATACGCTTACATCTTGAATATTAGTTGCTGCAGTCCCGTCTTTCAAAAGGACATTTAAGTACCGGCTTTAAATGACCTTAGAAAACAGCCACCTTGCTTGTTTATCTTATATAGTAACACTTTTTTTGTAAAACTACAATTTGCAGGTATACCAGGTAGGTAGGTAAAATGTGATAATTTTTTAGTCAATTTAGGAATATAACAAATATGAATACGTTTTAAAAAAGGCCTTTTTTGATGTTTTGTAATATTCACAATACTCTGTAATTAGTAAACTTCTAAAGTCTTTTTTAATAATCAATGGTAACCATCCAAAATGACTAAATATATATGACGCCTATAATATATTCTCATATCCTTTCCAGCCCTCTGGTTTTTCTGGAAATAGGTATCACTTTAAAAATTTTTGGGTATTTTTAGGACAATCCGGCAAATTCTAAGGTGAATTATGTGGGAATATTATATATACTATTTTCATTTAAATTACGCCGAATTATATAATGAGCTAGCACGCTGAAGTAACGATGGGCTGGTCGTGCCTGGCGGCAAACTGACAGCCGGTTAGTTAATTAACGAGTGTTGGAGTGGAGAGCGCGTTTTAGCAAACGTAGTATGGGACACCTCCCTGGCTAGATGGATGCGCAGCGCGGTTGGCATGGAAATCCAGTCAGACCGGTAGTTGACGATGGTAACGACGTAATGATATGGTACCGCGATATCGTCACATAGTAAATTGCAGAAACTATAAAAATCCTTCTCTCAGGATGAATATATTGTGCATGACTTGGTCACGATGTCGGCGTAACTTGTTATCGACCGTACAGTGACATCATCATATTTAATAGCTCGTTACTTATTTTTGTATATCATTCTTATTTCCCAATACCTATATATACAGTATAATGATGACGGTTTTTTTTAAAAATAATTATAATTTATTCTGTTTGAATAAAATCTATCTGAATGCATACTATATTTTATAATAATAATGTTTAATATGTTAAAAATTGCAGAACTTTAAATATTTATAATCTGTTTTTAATTTTAAATAAGTGAAAACATTATAAACTTGTAAGTGTAAGTGTAGAATTCAATGATCCTTTCCTTTGTAGTTTCTTGTTTAGAAAAAGAAGCTTTTGCAACGCACTCGGACCGGGTAACGAGTCACTCTAAGTCAATAATAACAAGAAAAATTAAATAATAAAAACTTGTCAACAAAACTCAACAAAATAAATAACTAAAAACTAAGGAAAAACTAAATAAGTAGGTTATGACACACACGAAGACATTGAGTGCAAAACACGCGTTATATACACACATACGGCCACATTTTGTTATAGAATTTGGTTCTATTTTTAATATGTAATAGGACATTATAAAAGTAATTTTTATTAAAAGAAATCTATAATTATTTCAAAATCATTTTAGTATTAATTAAAACAAAATTTTAAATCAACAAGTTGCACACCTTGAATTAAATTCAAAAATGTAGCTTCACGAAAAATAACAAAACGTATATTTTTCCAATAAGAAATACATAAATAATGCGACTGACTTAAAAAGTACAAAAGCACGTTTGTTATGAGAATGATTGTCAACTATATTTGAAAAGGCAGTCTAAAATAGCGATTATTTTTTTTTTACCTTTATTTAGGGGTATCAAGTTCAAAGGAACAATTTCTTATTTTTTTACAAAACAATATTAAGAAAGTTGTATGAGTGAATCGTTTGTAATGAGCTGTGGTAATAATTTTATTGAATATTTCCTACGGGATGGTCCACTCAATTGCTAATAATTTGCAAAATATATATATATATATATATATATATATATATATATATATATATATATACATATATATATATATATATATATATATATATATATATATATATATATATATATATATATATAATTATTAGCAATTACAAATAACTACTGCGCCGATTAGTATAATCGGTATCAAAATTTTATTCGCATGAACTGAATTTTGGTTATATTTATTATTACTTCCATGATTTTGATTCAATATTTGAGTTCAGTCACTTATTCACAAGCATTAGTGTTTCATAATTAACTTAAATTTATTTTATACGATTTGCTTTGAAACTTCGCTTTTAAATACAAATATTTAAGATTTCTTATATATTTATGTGTTCTATAACAATTCACGATATATTATATGAATCAAATTGTTGTTATAGTCAGTTTATACAAAGTTTTAATGTTCGCCGGATCAGAAATAAGTTATGTAACAAACGCGATCCAAAATTAGCTAAACACCCCGCCTTCTTTACTTCTCGGAAAGGATAAATCGTTTCCAACTGCTCCCATGGTGCACAGCGAACTCGCACATTACCGCAGTATTTTCCTGTTATTCAGCAACGTTTCGCGCAAACTGAATTCTTATTTTCCTCCCATGAACGTATTAAAACCACAAGCAGAATTCATTGGTTTATAACCGTCAATAAACCAAAAACTTTCCTGGTTCCCCTCGCTCGCAAATTATGCTGCAACAAAGCGCACGAATATTTGTTGTTAGCATGATCCGTACGATAATATCAGGGATTCGGGGGCGCAACTCCTTTCACATTCCATGCACATCCTTAGCCTAAGGTAGGCATATCGCCTACCATATTTGCATATGCGCAGTGCCATCAGGTAACTCGGCTGCTCGTTTACTTAAAACTTAAGCAAAGCAATACAAATTGTCTGCCGCGTGAAGTAATCACAAAGTATTCGGAGCGTTTGAAAGCTGCCAGCTATCTGGACTCTCGTGCTTTGTTCTGAACGTTAGAGTTGTTCACAGGTTGTGACCTTTGCGAGCGAACGCGTGCATTCTCCCTCGACATATTAACGTGGGATGCGAAAAATTTAATTTCAAAGGCGGTTGTTGACCTTTTTGCTAAGTACTTCCTAACAACAAAAATCATATAAGAATATGTAAAAAACAGTTTCTACGCTTATGGTCGTAAAGCGAAGCGGCATCTATTTCACGCGTCGTATCACTTTCGTAACCCGTGAAGTTATCGCATTAAACAACGTCAAAGGATAACGTTCATTCACTTTGAATAAATCTGAATTAGAAAAACAAGGCCACAACTGACTGGGCTCTAGTCAGTCGAGTCTGTAAGGTAAACTGACACGCGGTGTAGGTAGGTAACTATGTATACGCAGTCGAGACGGCGGGGCCCGTTCCAATAACAGCCTGTGGTTGCGTTACTTGATATATTTTACGTATTGCGAGAGTATTGAATTTAATACTTGTATTAGACCCTACACCGTATCAATTATTGAAATGTTACATGAGAACAACTTTTATTATCTCTTAAGTCATATAAGTAAACATGGACAGTACCATGTTTGTACCATTTTAGGTGGTTATACCAAGATTCCCTGTTTCATGAATACCGTTATAGAACAAACCAACATGTCGATAAAAGCCTACATCCAACTAAAAGTGTGGGAATTAAAGCAAAACCCTCAATTTTGATGTTGAATAGTGAATTTTAAATGCATATATTGATGATGATGCTGATGATTTATTATAATTGCTTAAACTACGGAAAATCTCATGCAGTCTGCTTTATTAAAAAACTTAATCTGACCTGGATCGAATGCCAGCCTGCTTCAAATAATTGCTGCATAAATTGTCGTTCCCGATTCAGATTGTGCTGGCTGCGGTTCTATGCAGTTTTTCCAATTGTATGTATGTACGTATACACATGTTGGTCGCACCTAGTTTAAATTCTACTGCCTGACATAATTCTCCCATATACGTGTTCATATTTTTGAATGCTGTTTGCTCAACGTAGTAATAACTATTAAAGAGATATGGTTGAAATTTTGCATATGAACAGGTTAAAATGAACTGAAATTAATAATTATTTTTTTATTTTGTAAGAAACATGTAAGATATTCAAGAGGAAGGCAAACAAGTCACCCTATGCAAAATAATCACCACACATGAAAATCTGCAATATCTAGGACGCTATATAAATAGATACGCATTGTTTAACTGGATCTTAATAATCACTGTACGAAACGCGATAATATTAAAAAATGCTTGCAACTCCTTAACGCCGATATTCAGTGAAGGTGTGGTACTTTTCCTCTTTAGAGCCGGCCCATTCTTACCTTAGTATGACCACCACTATTAAAATAGTACATGTATAGAAACAGCATTTTATATTTCAGAGCACACAATTATATGTCTGACTTAATTTCTAACGCTACGTAATGTTTCACGTGATTGAGACGAAACTTTAACAAATGCATGTACTTTCGCTTAGGAAGCTTTTTGATTTAATACAACCATTTAACAATTGAAGGTGTCCAAGTAATTTCTAGTAACATCGAACGCATGCCGAGTAACTGGTTTATAGTAAAATATTTAATTAATTCTAAAAACGAGACTTAAGTAGTAATACAAAGTAATTATATGGTTCTTTTTCTTTATTGTTTGTCTTAAAACTCATTTTTGCTTGCGTCCTATGCGATTAAACGAGAATATCCTAATAATATCCCACATTAAACGAAAATCCAAAATATTTTGTAATAACTAGGATGTATTACACTGCTATCGCATTTTATATTATTTATAATTTCAACACTTCAAAGGCATGAGAAATCGTACGTTTTGGTGTGATTCACACGCGCTGTGTTTCACACTTTATTTATAAATGAAATGTATCCTAAGGCGGTATGCAGTTATAAATAACAGAATTTAATAAGATGTCCAACTTTCACATCGTGTGATAAGTGGGGTGTCACGTTCCGTTCACTCTCCGATTTCGCCACTCGCCGCTCAAATTGCACCGCGACCGACGCCATGCACCCCCTGCAGTTACTGCGCGACAGACTTACGACACGTCGCGAGACATGTTGCTCTTACTTAATAATAACCATTCTATACTGGGATACATTTTCTTTTTTTTTATGGGATAAGATGACAAACGAGCAAGCGTGTCGCCTGATGGAAAGCAATCAACGCCGCCCATGGACAACTGCGACACCGCAGGAGTAGTGGAAAAGTTGCCGGCCTTTTAGGTATGTATAGGCTTGTTTTTTTAAGGTTCCAATGTCTTATCGGTTCGAAATGACCGCCGAGGGTAACTGGTTCCACAAACTGGGGGTGCGTGAAAAGAAGTTACATATATATATTCATTTAGAAACTGCAATCACTATTTCAATTAAATAAGTAGTTTTTTATACGACATTTATTTTTACATTGCTCATACAAATATACTTATTTTGTGCAGACTTAAAACCATCGAACTACAAAATATTTTTCGTATGGAATGTCGACGCGGTCGCTGAATACGTGCTTTCTAAAAACGTCAGTCTCTAAATTTAACCTTCCCACCAAGCGCTGAGCGAGAACGAAAAATACTGTCGTGCCTGTCTGTATTAGACAGTGCTTTTAATTCTATTAACTATCACACAATGCATAAGAATAATTAAACACGATGCATATATTTATGTTACACCTCAACAACAATTAATTACTGTTATGACACACATTGAAATGAATGGACTCTAGAAATGTTAACTATACTCTCACTATAGTTAACATTTCTAGAGTCGTCAATAAAAAATACCAGGAATCGTTCGCGATGAGAAGGGGCGGTGTGCGGCGCATTCCTACATGCCGCGCATTTCCATCCAATATTGCGCCGCCATTATGCCCTGTTCTTCATGCGCCCCATCCCGTGGACTACACCCCCGTCGCCCTTTAATTAAACGGTAAGGCCGGAGAGACACGTCTCCACCAGTAGAAAATTACGTAAATACTAACTAAGCTTATTCACTCCACTAGCTAGCTCACTTCAATAAGACTAAGATAAAATCACAAAAAATAATGTGCACGACTTTTCATATTCATTTTTTATCGTTCTTACTATACAATATCGATATTGAAAGTAACACAAAATATTATTGTTACGAAATCTAATTCGTACCTCGTAGTTTTTATCACCAGACCCTGTAATGCTTCCTAAAAGCACACGGCTCATATACTAAAAGTTCTGTTTATCATTACAGCAAAACTCATTTAAACTCCATTCGTCGCGTGCTAGGAATAAATAAAAGTGTGTCCCGATTTTAAATTTACTTGAAGTGTATTATAATATGTTGGCGAAGTGTTACTATAGCAATAGATAGGTGAAACAATGCGTGTAATTTAACGACATTAACCTCTTTTCCCAACACATCCGTAATAAAATAAAGGCTTCTTGAACGGGGCCCGTAATGGCGTCAGCAAGCCTCGGCTTGGGGTGTTGGGTGTAATGAGCGCGACTTTATCTGTACTCATTTGCATGCGGTGTATGTCAGTTCCGACCTTGGCACCTTGCATCACGCCTCAAGCAACGGAATCGACTTCGGTCGATCCGTTTACGTCACGGCAGTCACGCTATATTAATTTGAAAGTAGATTTGGCCTTTTAAAAAAATAATTACTTTTGAACTTAATTTGATATACTATTTTAACCAACCGAACAGCTTTATGTTGAATTTATTTATATTATAACCATAACTCTACCAAAATTTGAATTAATTGATTTATTTACGTATTATAGTTGTGTTTACTGAATTCTCTTTTAAATAAACAAGAGACATTATATTTTATGCGTTAATGTTAAAAGCTTCTGTTTAGCCAGTTTTTTACGTCCATTGTATTTACCCAGTAAAAATAAAATAAGAGTTATAAACTTATTTATAAAAGTAAACCTACCATTTTAATTATGATAAAGTATCAAACAGTGACTAAACTAATATTTAGTTTACCATATTTGGAGAAAACTATCATTAAAGTACATTTATTATATAATTATTCATTGTAAAATAATAAAAGTAACTTCTTCGTGTTCACAAGCCCACATGTCTAATACACACGTCTATGTGTGAAAGACGTTTAATATCATGCACGTTCACACTCCCGCGTATCAAGAAGAATAAATACTGCATTTATCCCGGCGCTTATATCGTGTAGCAGATAACTTACAAAAATCTTAACCTTAGGTTTTTTATTGCGGAAAGACACCGATGTGGGAACAATAAGACAGCCGTACGGGCCGTATACGGTAGTCGCTCTTTCCGCGATCATATCGCCAGCCACCCGTGAACCCGTGGCAATCTCGAAGATTTCTAGCCGCACTCTGATCGCCGGTTGCCGTCTCCGTGAATAACTTAAATCGACAAGCAATCCTTTCGCAAAAGTGCACTTTCAGCCGGAGGCAACACTCAGCGCGTCCGTGTGGCACGCTTTTGCCCCAGCAGCGCTTTACATGACAATTGCGAGGTCCCTGGGGCGGGTATCGCAACATTCTACTGCTCCACTTGAATGCTATCTCGAAGCGCCACTATATAAAATACATATAAAAAAAGATATAAGATACGGTATGTTATATTATACACACCGTATCTTATATCTTTTATACAATGGCCTTCAGGAAATGATTTTAAGAAATTCCTCGTAATGAAACTTGGAAAGAAAAACGGTTTTATCTCACATCACAAATGTACAAATTGACACGTAACTAGTACACGTTATTATTGTTTACTGAACCACATTTGTCGGACAAAGTGAAAGTAACAAGTATTTAGGCAGCTATGAAATTTAATACTGAGATTTAACATAGTGAAAGGCGTGAAAGTTTAGTACACAATAATATATCTATGTAACTGATTTCCATTGAAGAAAAATGTTACCTCAATATATTTTCGGCGTTGCAGAGGGTCAACAACTGGAAGGAAGCTGGGAGTTTTGTCTGTTCTTTCACGATTCTGTTTGCATAATTGAATACGTACGTATTCACTAGTCGCGTCACGCCCGCCTTCACCCGACTTAGCATCCTTAATTGCTTTACGTATTATTTGCCAATTAAAGTAAATTCTCATCGTGAACGTGACACGAAACCACTATAATTTCGCAGCTAAGAGATTCTTTGACTAAGTGGACCCCTAATAAATGCAAATTAGCAAGTCTTACCGTGGAACGTGTAGGCCGGTGCTACTTTTAAGCACGTGTTTAATGACCTGAACTCTAAAGTGAAGAAACAATAGGACAATTTTTGCTAAAATGAACAACGACAAGGATCATCATAATGTCGTCAATTCACCTTAACACGACCATTTCTTCGGGCGGCGCGAACCACCGGTGGCCCACACTAGACTGTCTCATCGAGGGGCGCGTACCACCGGTGACTTGCATTCGATTGTGTTATTAGACAGTACGTAACACTAAATATTGTAGGATATTATTTAGTAAGTTTGAGAAACTGCGGCATCGCAAAGGATTTCTTTGAGATCACTCGTTGACACTATGAAGTGCGGCATGAATTAAAGCGCCGCCTCACAGTGAAAAACAAACAACAAAATCGGCCACGGCGTGAACGTGTCAATGTGTTGTAAATATATCAAAGGGGTACAATATGAGTTTATGTTCGTGTATATTTTAAATTACAAATGCAGTAGGAATTGTTTACACTACAATAATTATTTTTCAGTCTTTCAATGTTAAACTTAAAATTAAATAATTCTAATTAGTTAAAACGTAACCTAATCAGGTTGGTGGATTCCACGCAGTGTCTGCAGTCTTAACGGGCTAGTGGATACAGCGCAATGTGTGGCGGCTTCAATAGGCTAATGGATTCTACTTAATAAGTTTCTTACTATTTGTAATAAAATTACACTCAGCAATAGCACCTCCTGCTAAACAACGGACAATCTCCTAAAAACCGCATAATAAAAGTAGTATACTGTAATAAAATAAATGATCCCACGGTGTGTGTAATAAAATAAATAATACCACCACCAGAATGCCGAAATTTGAGAATAGATCCCTTTAAAACGTTAGGAATTCAAGGCCAGTGGTGCAGTGTTGAAATCGAGCTCCTGATCCGTCCGGGAATCATTGCTTTCACCCGGCAACCCGGCTGGAATGTGTGCAAAATAAACGAGTATAACCGGTTTACTCGCGCATCGTGCGTCCACTTGAAGGCAGACGCAACCTACTTCCATCTCTTTCACACTTGCACATTTTACATTTAATATAAAATATGGAAGTGAAAGACCCATCTGACTGTCCTCTGAAATGGTTCTCGGTACCCTAGTAAATGTTTTTGCCCTAAGTTACTACAAGGTAAGTGTAATAAAATTTGCGGCAAAACGTATTTATCTGTACCGCAGGATACGTAGATTGTAACGGTATCCATCAATTCAAATAAATAATCTGTTTAATATTTTGGAATAGTCATTTATCCTGATATGTATTTATGTACGTAACATTTATAGTTATGGTAGTATGTCGGTGATTTTGAAGAAACGAGGTAGTGATGGCAATGTACACGTCTTAGTTAAGTCCAGGATTAAATACAAGTTTGTAAGTGGCAAGGGCATTTCCTGCATTTCTGGCATAGTGTTCACCAATCTGGCGTGCCCGGCATGATAACTATAGCAAATTATTTCTTCGGGTGAGACATGTTTAGCATTAGATTATTATACATGGTTCGATATATTTATCTTCGTACGTTGATTTATCAAAAAGTTCAATGTTTGACCATATCCTCCGACGGCTCCATAACTGCAATAATATGCATTATACGATAGCGTGCCGACGTGCCGGACGATGTGTCAAGTTTAGAACAACTGATCGACAACAGCGACCATAAATCTTGCGCTGGCCAGTGTGATGCATGGCCACCGATCAAATCTCACACAAACTATCCCCACCGTTACTCACCGACGTTATCTGTAATAAATGAATTTCCAAACCAGACGCTAGCACAAATAAATTTATTTATTTATAAATAAGTAATACAAGTTATCACGTAACGTAATAAATACTTTGCTGTTTTTAACCCTCGGTTTGTATAGCTGACTTTTGTTTTAATTATTTAATGGTTAATAAGTCTGTTGTTATTTAATGTGAACATTTTATATATTTTAAAGTAAAATCTTTTTTGAAAAAAGAATAAGGAAGTCTGCAGTTTCAGGCTTTATACTTCTAGATTTAATAATGATATAACGAGCGAACGCAAATTCTCCAATTGCTTACTCATCTTCACATACAAGTTTACTATTATATTAAAAAAATAACAATCCGATATGTTATGTAAGACTGCTTAAAAACATTTTAACTTTAAAGCAGTCCTATATAATGTAATATAGCTGTTCAAATTGCGAAAAAGCGAACACAGTTCGGGTATCACTATCCAACATTTACTGCATTTAGTCCCAACGCTTATGTACGTCGCGTAATTTAATGCACGTTTCTTTAACGCAGTGTCGTAACTGGTGGAGTGTATTGCGATATTGGACCGAAACCGGTTTAATTTGGTCGTACCATACCATGTATGGCTGTATGTAGCGTTCGTGTTGAAGATTACCGGCGCCAGCTCATGCGAATGCCGACTTTCAAGCGACGTCTCGTGTCGCCTGCCATCCGGACGACGACCGGATTAACGCTGACTCAGCCCATCTGTCCCTTTCAAATTCAACTTAAGTCGGATACCATTTTAGGTCAAAGCGTCACAACAAAAAGTTTGTAATGACTTTTTTTTATTGAATGTTCTGTTAGCCATAAAGTACAACATCCATATCACAACTTCCACAATATATACGATTGTAAGTAAAATACTCGCTTAGAAACCGAATAAATATGTCAATCAGGTAAGTATGTATTATATCTGTCGAATTTCGACTTCACATCCAATTATTACTTTGAAGAAATTTACCGTATTGCAACTAGTTTATCTATAAAATTCCCTTTCAGAGAATTTTTGACTTAATTTATGTAAGTATAGTAATAAGATTTAAAGGTAGGCAAATTTACAAACTAAACAGTAGTCGATTACATTAATCATTTAAGAATGCAATATTGTATACATTATTTTTTAGATATGAAATAAGGTATCAGTTAAATATTTCAGCTAGTTTCGTTTCTTTCGTTCATTTCATACATGGTCTGTTTGTTTGTTATATTAGTTTTAACTCACTTATGCTAATATAAAGTCAGAGTTAAGTAGGCAATCTCATATGACGTTTACCACGGAGAACGTGTGCTTATTTTTTTATAATAAAAGCAATGTTTTTAGATAGTTTTATATATTATTATTATTATATACTACGTGCTATATACATATGTATATAGTGTATATGCCTTATATACAGCCTTGGCCAAAAGTATTGGGCACTTATGACATAATTAATTTTTCGAGGAGTATTACAACGAAATAAATTAATAAAATTTAATACAGGTTATCATCATTATTAATTTATATAAAATAAATATTCTATGGGTCCACCCTTTGCACTAATTACTGCAGAAATTATTTTCCATTTAGAGCAAACAAGCTTTCTATAGTATTTAGGACATATGCGTTCCATTGTTATTGCAGGCGGAGTTTTAGCTCTTCTTTGGTGTTTGTAGTGTGACGCTTGACTTTGTGCTTCAAACATTCCATAAATGTTCTATGGGGTTCAGGTCTGGGGACTGGGCAAGCCACTTAAGAAGCTTAATAAAGTTTTTCCTGAACCATATTGACAAAATATCACCGGATGTAACAAAACAAAACACCAATAGCACACTAGATCACTGGATGTGTACACAACGAGCGAAAGTAGCAAAGTGATAAATAATTTGTGTCAATTTACACAAAAATATCAAAGCCTAATGGGGCAATGGCGATGTTTTTGCTCTCCGAGTCATGGGTGGCGGGTTCGATTGCCACATAAGGATAAATATTTGCGCACACAAGTATTTAGTCTGAGTCGATATGTTTATTCTTGTCATTTTGTCTTTATAATGATTCAGGCACAATAAAATGACTGACACTAATAATAAAGGCTACTCTGTCCATAATTCGTTATTTCCAAATGGTAGTAGTTTCAAAAGAACGTAAACTTTTACTTGCAGGCTTGGTAACTTCTAACACAATCCAATCTTCATATAACAAATATGTTTTCTTACGTAGTCAAAACTTGCCGTGATTAGGTCATTAATTTAATTGTTGACCATAGTTATTTTATAATAAATATTGATTATGTTGATATGATAATAATAATTGAAAATCTTTTTTTAATCCCGTATAATTGGTAAATAAAAATGTAATAGCACAAATGATTACCGATGCTAAAGCATTGCACCCGAATCAAATCCGCCTTAATCCGTCTACTTAAATAAGGTAGATTTAAGTGCTCGCGTAATTTCGAACGAATCTAGTTAAGTGACCACGCAATCGTTACTCCAATCTCAATATTAAAAACTGGACCCCGGTCTGCGATCCCATCGCTGATCATTTATCTTTTACGGTTCTTGTAGAACAACATAAAATAAATATCCGTTTCCACTCTTTCCCCTTTTAGTTTCCAATATTATTATTACAGAGGGCACTAAAACATTTATCACGCTACACTCTGATTACGTTGATCGATGACGCGTTCTGCGAAATCATTTGTATAATGCATAAAAAACTAATAGGACCTAACTATGAATTTATTTGGCAAGCCGACTATGAATGCTATGTTAAGTACATGAGGTTTTACTCTGGGGCACAGAGAGTATGTGGCGCGATTATTATCGCGAAGTGAGGCGCGTTTTGTCGGCAGGTTCGTTAGTAGGCGCGAGGTGGCGCCGCTACAGTACTCGTGCTCAAGTGCGCTCCTCCAACTCTTTAACTGCCTACATGAAGGACACTTCACAGTGCACTCTCCTATTATAAACTGCTCTTTTAATGGTTTGTGCCGATTTTAATTATTCTCTCAATTTTATTTTCGAGTTCGTTTGCACAAGACAGGAATGTCGGTATCATTTTGCCTAGGTCTTGCTTGAACTTACTGTTCTTTAATAATTAAATGTTCAGATTAAAAAAAGCGATCAACCATTTTTTTTAAAGGTAGGAATTATATCAACCCATAAAATATAAATATAACCATTTCTAATAAAACTTAACAATCTATATCTTATTTTGAATTTCGTTCCTCGTATGTACATAGTATATTGGTCCTATGTTTACTCACAGGCTATATTTGGACGTGTATCTTACACAAAATTGCTCTGGCAAACAATGTAAGCTCTCTTCTCAGTTTCTATCGTATACGAAACGCAAATTCGAGCGGTAATCCTGTTAGTTCGCATAGGCTGACCACATCCATCCGATGTTACACCAACAAAATCTATTAAGTTCGCCAGCTCGCCCCACGGTGGCGTTCGATAACACGGGAATTGTAACAAAGCCTCAATTCGCGAATAAACGCAGGGGACGGGCGCCACAATTGCTGATTACCACACGCACAATATCCACCAAATTGGATAATACACTTAAAATACAATCGCGCTATGAACGCGCCGTAATCTAGTGACGCGCCTACCGATGAGCATATTAATTTGTCGCGGAAACAGGATTAGCGTACAGAGGGGGGGGGAGAAGTAGGGTGCATGAAGCGATCACTGGTTAAGCGTGTTGATATAAAGCTCCTGCGCTTTTAAAATTACACCCCATTCTGTTTTGATAGGCAATGTTACGAAAACTTCACTACACCGTGTATATACTTAAATACTTCAAATATATAGGCCCGCGAAGAGTTAAGAGAATATCGTGTAAGCCGCAGACACTACATCAACAACGTCTTTACAACAAAAATCTTTAATTATATAGTAATTGCTAAGTTCAGTGTTTAAGAAATCATTTCTTCATATTAGCAATAAATGTCGAACTTTTTAATTTGTGTGTAAAATATTGCTTTCAGGGTCGCCGGGTTCTAATTTGTGACTCGTGTCGGGTTCAATTTTTACTCAAACGGTATAAAAGTGTCATTTTATCGATTGAATAAATAGTCGATTTAAAATTTAAACGATCTTGAATATTTATATAATATATTCTGTTGCTAAATATGCTATTTCGTATTACGTAAGCATTAAGTGATAATGTTGCCGTAGCTAAATGGGCTGGTAAAACAATGATATAGGTAAATGATTGTGAACATGACTATAATGTAGGAATAGTGACTGTATACGATTGTACAGGTTATATGTACAATCCTCTGAAAATTTATAAATATCACATACCACTTATTTTTACTTCAGCTTAACCTGCATCTCCATATCAATTTATATCCAACGGAATTAGAAGTCTAATGCGTAAAAAAATATATAATATTTTTAAAAAGAGTAAATGATCCCTCTAATAATTTTAAAACTTTGAAATAAATGGGATTTTGTTCTCATTACTTTCGATTCAGCCAATCTTTATATTTAAAATATCGACGCAAAAAAGCGAAAACGAAGTAAACCGCAAAATGAAAACTTACCACCAGATTCAACAAAGCTTTTAAGATTTCTGAAAAAAAATTGTGAGTTGATTAAGTAAAATCCTTAGGGAAAATATAACCTATTATTTCTAATAAAAAGTACGTAGCTCCTACGGCCAGGCTGAGTGTCTTCCGAGGAACAATATTTGTCAGTTTGACGGCTGGATCGCAGCGCCCACACACCACAGTCTCCGCCGGCTTCTTCCAACTTTCTAGGCGTCGCGTCCAAGTGTTTCGTTTTGTGAAAAGTTTTAAACTATACGCTTTGGATTCTTTATTGTCTTCCCGAGGATCGTCTATCTGCGTGAAATTTAAACATCTACTATTCTGAACAAATCGTGTGTAGAGTTTCGAATTTCGAGTATTTTAGGACGCATCGCCAACGTTGAAGTGCTTTACGATTGGAACTTATGTAACACGAACGTCGTATTATGTCTTAGCAACGAGGGCGACCATTTACGTATCCATAATACACACGTGTAAATGTGACGCTACTGGTTTTACAGAAAGCTCCGCCCTTCTCTGGTCCTCTTAACGCTCCTCCCTATGCTTTTTCTTTGTCCTCTTTTTAAATGGCACCTTTGAATGCGGATTACGATTCTATATGTTTTTTTTACATATATATAACTTCTTAATAATCTGCAATACATTTTGATCGTTTATGATAACTTATAGCGTGTGTGGCGAAGCGACCGCTGTTAGAGTCAACGGTTTTCGATTCCATTCCTGCATCGAAAAAAAGTATGGCCTAACAGGTATTTATGCCGAGTCTGACGAGTGGGTTGAGTATCAAGGAATGGGATATAAAGGCTTTACATAAAAATCTGTATAAATAATATTTCTATTAAGATGAGCAATTTTTTGATAATACTAATATTCTTGTTAACCGTGCCAACTAATTGTACTTATGCTAGGAAATTATTAAATATCTTAAAGTAAACAAAAGCTCTATTGTTAAAAAACGTCAGAACCAAGTGTATGTTTAAATATACAGTTTTGCCATTTGGTGCGTGAGTCCACTGCCAGTTAACTTGTAACTCTTTTTGATGTATTGTTGTTTTTGGGTAGTTTCAAAACCTTGTAAACATCACGCCGCAAAAGTTTTGGGACCAGAATTTATGTATATGAGTACGTACAAAAATAAAACTTTTGACAATTACACCTGATTGTGATATTGGGATGACGCAAGTTGGTTTCTGTTTACTGTTAGGACGATGACGATTTTAGTTCAATATTTTAGTTCGAACAATATATACCGAACTCAAACGAAAACAAACCTACAAGCTGTTTTAAATATATATATATATATATATATATATATATATATATATATATATATATATATATATATATATATATATTAGGTGTACAAATAAGTTTCCGCAGTTTTTTATAAAAAATTAGGAATTTATTGTAAAGGAAAAGTACATTACGTTTTATTCAAAGTATTTTCCATCATTTGCCACTACTTTTCCCCATCTTTCTGGCAACATTCGGATACCCCGTCGAAAAAACTCTTCATCTTTTGACGCTATCCACAAATCTACCCAATTTTTGGTGTCTTCATATGATGTGAAGCGCTGCTCAGACAGACCATGTGCCATCGACCGGAACAGGTGATAATCAGAAGGGGCTAAGTCTGGTGAATACGGCGGGTGGGGTAAAACTTCCCAGTTGAGTGTTTCCAAGTATGTTTTTACCGGCGCCGCAACATGTGGACGAGCATTATCGTGTAAAAGAATAATTTTGTCGTGTCTGGAGTAGTAATGGGCGCGTTTTTCCTTAAGTGCCCGACTCAATCTCATCAATTGTGTTCGGTAGAGAGCTCCAGTAATGGTTTCGCTTGGTTTCAGCAATTCATAATACACGACACCAAGCTGATCCCACCAAATACACAGCATGAGTTTTTTTCCATGAATATTCGGCTTAGCTGTCGATGTTGATGGTTCGCCGGGCTTAACCCATGACTTTCTCTTCTTTGGATTATCGTAGTGAATCCATTTTTCGTCACCAGTGACTATACGATGCAAAAAACTCTTTTTTTATTCCTGGCAAGCAGCATTTCACTCATGCATAATCGGCGTTCAACGTCTCTCGGCTTTAGTTCATATGGAACCCAATTTCCTTGTTTTTGAATCATTCCTAACGATTTTAAACGATGCGAAATTGCTTGTTGAGTCACTTGTAGAGTAAGTGCAAGTTCTTTTTGCGTTTGGGACGAATCTTCCTCCAATAGTACTTCTAATTCCATGTCTTCGTACACTTTCGGCCTTCCACTGCGTTCTTTGTCTTTAACGTCAAACTCACCGTTCTTAAACTTTTGAAACCATTCCTGACAACTTCTCTCACTTAAAGCAGCTTCACCATATGCTTCTAGAAGCAATCGATGCGCCTCAGCTGCAGATTTTTTCACATTAAAGAAGTAAATCAAAAGTTCCCGCAAATGATGCTTATTCGGAATAAAACTTGACATTTTTGCACGAAAAAAATTACGTGATGCTGATACGGAATCACTAGTACTTTAAGGTTATGGTGTTGCCAGATGACTAAACTTGGGATATAACGTTTTACATCTGACAATTTCTCCATAACCTTCTGGTGGGGCCATCTTTTGACAAACCGCGGAAACTTATTTGTACACCTAATATATATATATATATATATATGCAGATTTTTTTTGAAATTGACAGGCATATACAATCTCCTTACAATTCTAATTGAGCTATGTGTTCTTTGATACTTTTACACCTTTCTTTTTTTTTATAACCTTTCACACAATACCTCTTAATATTTCCTTAAGAACATTTCATCATTTTGATTGATGCCTATATACAAGGAACATTATGTATTAATTTGTACAAAGTATATTTTAGTTTGTTCTACCAAGGAGATTTTTTTATTTGATCATTGATACATTTTTCGTTTCAAGATATAGCAGATTTTGAATATGTTAATTTTTACATATTACGTATGTCAAATTATATATTATTAAAAAGTACAAATCAACTTCTAGGAAGGGGAATCATTGATACAGAACGCACCTTAATTTTTCACACAGAAAATTGATTTTTCTTTTAGTTTTTGTTTAAGAAATACATATTCTTTGAGCATGAGAGAGATACTGCGAAACTTATTCAGATTAGTGGTCAGTAGTTGTTAATGAATGGCGACAGATTGTATGGCAGCGTGCGGGATTACGGGAGTAGAGGTCGATAATAAAACAATACTCGGAACCAACGGGTTTACGAGCCGATCTCGAGCGAAGATAGCACCGGGATGCAGGGAATAAACAGCGCATAAAGTCATCTGCGATTAAATCCCCGGACACTTCTGCTGCCCCAGTGTTGTTGAACTATAAAACGCCAGCCGTTGCTGCTTCTTTACTCCGTTGTTGTACTCAATAGTAGAGCTAATATATTTGATAATAATAGCTACCAAATAAAATTTAGAATATGGTTCACATTGTGTTTACACTAGTACACATATAGTTCCAGTTATCTATTTGTAATCTAATTTAGATTAAAACGAATCTATAATATTTTAGGTTAGTTTATAACAATACAAAAGAAAAGATTGCTTTGTCAAATATTGTGCAAAACGTTATTGACCCTTAAATTTAATATCAAATACAAATTTAAATTTTATGATATCCAATCTTTGATTCATTAGGTAACTAATTACACTATTTAATTATTGACATGCATACATACAAATCTTCAAGCTTGTTTCCCGTAGGGGTAGGCAGAGACCACAAATCTCCATCTGTTACTTTCTTTGCTCCATCCACACTCATCACTCTCTTCATAAAAGCTCGCCGGTTAAGGGTAATTTTGCTAATTATTAACATTCCATAAGAAAATCCTTTATTATTTTTATAATACACAATAAATCGTGTTAACCTCTTAATTTTCTTCAAATAAATTGCTTTTATTGTTATTACTATCTACAGTATTACTTATTATAAAACACTATTGTTAGTTAGTACCTCAGTTCTTAACGAAGAGCAGCTCCAGGTGTGTTCTGACAGAACACCTTAACTTAAAATTATATAATAGAATTACAAATAATATTATAGTTTACTTTTTTCGTTTCACACATCTTGTTCCATTACAAATAATATTCTTATTTTTAATGTGCTCAGGGACTATTAGAATATTAATCTTATAAAATAATAGATATATAATGGCTCATACATATATAAGAAATTATATAAACAATAAATAGATAAATTGAATGAAATCGTGCATCGGCTGCAATGTTTACCGTAGAACAAAGACTGGTGTTAAAAATCATGGCATCACGCACGTCCGCGCCGCCGCGCCATCTGCGACCGATGGACAAAGGACCGAATATCGAGCATCCTCGTTCGTTATTACGGCGGGTCGATCGCCGCTAAATGAATTTTACTTTGAATCTTCCAACTTAAGTCGATCGGCATTGCGTGCTGTTTTGTCTCGTCTCACAAACTGATTAAGAGAACATTATTAGTAATTCAATTATGATTAATAAAATCGTTATTAAGTTGAAAAGTGTGGTTTGAGGTACAAAAAGCCCTAAAAAAGAAATTCGCTTTCGTTTGAAATCTGTAAATCGCACCCTGAACTTAAATGAGTAACCAGGTACACTTTTAAAATGCTTAGTTTCTAATATACTTTTCACATTGCATTAAGATACTTTGCGTTGAGATACACTTCGTGCACACAAATACCTGCACAGCTAGCCAGTACTGTATTCACATGCAAGTGCAAACTTATCCAGTAAATTAGGTTTTTTAATTATTTCTATATGAAAGATTTTAGGATATTTGATTATACATTTGCTAAAACTTTCTAATTATGGTGATTTTTTGAGTAATGGCGTATTAACTGCATATGATCCTAGTGAGAGGTGGATTTCGCCAGTCCGCTTTCTCGGGCTTTATGTAAATGTCGGCCGATAAACCGACCACCATCCGTGTGGCGTCGCTCATTTACATTCATAGGCTCGTAACCCTTGTTCGTCGTTCGCTTATGCAGGCCAACCGACATCACAGCGTAAAACTTGCTGCTTTGCCTTTTGCACAATAATTTACGACTCCCAATTTTGTAAGTCCAGGCGGCGATATGAATTCGCCGATAAAGAGTGTGAGGTCGCAGTACTGCCGTTCGATTTACATATTATATTAAACTCTCCGTTGCCCGGGTCTCTATACTGCGTCGCCACCGACCGTTATGCTCCAACTTTTCTAAATTTTTCCGCCCATAAAATGCCCGAAACGAAAGTTTCTTCGTCTGCCGCGTGAGCTCGAGTGTAAATACACTTTTTATAATGTACTTACTCTGTCGCCCCTTGAAAAAGAACTTCTTTTAATAAGGCCTTCCTGACTATCATTAAACCGCTGTAATATTTATTTTCTGTTAGGGAAATAAAATTAGTAGAAGCTTAACGTTTATACGCCAGGATCGATCGGTTAATTTTTCAACAAAGCTTTCTTATTTAATTGTAATATACCTACTTGATTTCATAATATATATAAATATGAATAAATACTTTAATATTAATCAGAAACAAAGTTATACAATGGTTAATTATAATATGTGTTTACAAGGGATGATCTTATTGCTAATAGCGATTTATTTAAGACAACCATGTTATACTTTAATAATTTATGTACATTAAGTGTAAGATGACCTCTTGACTTTAAGTTCCATTCAAAAAATATTTATAAAAGTGTATATATTTTTCAAAAATCACTTTATTAACAAAACAAATCAGTAGGCGTTGATAAAACTATTACAATTTATTTCTTATCATTTGGCTAAGAATATTTTGAATATCTTACATAAATAATATAATTTTTGCTGTTAATTAAAATAATTCTAATAGTCGTAATTTGTGATATAACTATTAACATTAAATCTCAAGACAAATAAAAGTGTATAATTTTACTACTAGACTTAGATGTATACTCTCCACTGCACGTGTGTGGACGAGTTAGAGACTTATTAAATTGCAATTGTAATTGTTTACCTAAAGTAACCTTTGTCCTTCACTCATCAGTGGAGCACTCCTTCCGTGCCGAAGTCGACGTTATAACAATCAAACATGCACGCACGTAATAACGTGCATGCGAATGTGTGCACGTTGCCTGCCTGCACAATAATTATGCGCCTTTTCGTATTCGTATATCGCACCTGTGTAACCTTGACGGAAAGAACTTCAATTTGACACAAAAACTGTAAAATTTTGTATACGTTTAATTATACTTCCTATACTTCGAAGTTTTTTCAAATTTTTGTTCGAAGACAAAGTCTGTCAAAAAACTTTTTATTTACCATGTTAAACAATCTTTTACAATGAATGTATACGCCATATACACATTCTAAATTAAATAAATACCATAGCTTAAATCATAACATACAATTTTCATAGGATACCACTTAAAGTATTGCCCACATACATACATTAACTGTCAAACATTAATTTTCATAAGAAAATTATTTATGTATGAATTCCATTATTAGAGTAATCAATGGATTGGATCATACTTTAATAACTTACACGAAAAATAAATTACACGGAATTGTCAAAATCTAATTTAAGTTACGTTTAAAATATAAACTCCTTTATAAAAGTTGTACTCATCTAATACGCATATTCTTCTTTACTTAATTAAAGAAATAATCGAAGAAATGCTTAATAAACCATAAATATAATAGTACCTAATCAATTGCAGCCATTTCGATTACTATTGATTATTAAAAAGGTTTGTTTGTTACTGTTCTCTATTATAGTATATTTGTTTCAAATCATGTATACTCACAATTTAAATATTAAGGTAAAATTATAATAATACTTAAGAATGTTAATTAAACATAAAATGCACTGTATTTATTATAAAAATAAGACAAAGAAAGAACAAATAAAAACTAAATTGTATTGAAGGTTTCAAATATTTTTCCACATCGTCTCTTGTGTACAACGGCGAGTTGTAAGTACTTTGATGGACGCACGCACGATGCATCGTGGACGCCCAATCACCCTTTTCGTTAAAACTATCACTAATTGGAGAGTGGTTATAATGCTTTGTAATATTTTTTCTCAATGTTATTAATACTCGGCAAGTTAGTATATTTGAGCTTCCCTTTTCAGTCTTTATCGCTTGCGAGCTGTCGGAGTTTTTGTTCTCTGGCTCTTTATTGGAAGCATTTTCTGATTCAGAAATACTAGCGGGTAGATCAACGTCGGAAGCTCGGACTCTCCTAAGATGTTTGAGCCCTCGCCCGATAGCGTCAATCTAACGCTCAATTACTCGAATGCGATTATCTGATTCGAAATCAGATTTGCAAACGCCTTAGCGCATCGTCTCAAGAGTGGTACGCAAACTTTATTAATTAAGCCGTGTCTTATCTCTTGTTAGCACTCATTCTATTATTTGTCTTTTCACCGCTCATTTCCATAATTTCATCGGCGGGTAATTACTTACTACTAAACTGGGGAATTTCTCATTCTGTTTGCATATTTTGTCTCAGTTTGCCTCGTAAAGTTAACCAGCTAAAGAAGCTAGAGTTAATATTGACCGACATCATTTTACGCACGGTTTTCTAAAGACATACCATGTCTTGTTGTAGTGAACATTTCAAACAATATGTAGAGTACTTTTGCATCATTTGAAGCTTATAATTGAGAGTGCACATACCTATATAGTTTGATCGTTATGGTCAGGTGGTACGAGAAATAGCTTTTACTGTTAAAATAATGCGTCAGTTAAGGGACGCCGAGGGTGGGTGAGAGTGGCGAGACTACCATTCTCCCCCGTTGTGTGTTTAATTAGCTTAATTGACATCGCGAGGCGCGGCGTCCGAGCGTTTGTTTGGGCTATCGCGTTACCGCGTTTGAATCGCGCCACACTGTCGCCAATGTCCTCGCCTCGCTAGCTTTCCTCTACTGATATACTTAAAAATGCCCTAAATTATAGAAATCCAAATTTACTTAAAAAATATGCATTGTTTACATTTTTATTTCTCATTCACTGACTTAACACTAAACAAATCGTAAACTTCCACGCCACATCGAGCTAATAGATTTATCATAATAAGGGCACATATTTTACATGAAATAAACATGTATCATAATGATGAATCTAAATATCACAATGAAAGGCAACGTGAAGTTGAAAAAAGACAAATTAAATTAAACTTTTCATATCCATTAAAATGTAATTTTGTACTACTTCTTCCTAATTATATGTCCAGTATTCAGTCAGTCCTCCGTCCGGCTTACTTTCTTTCACTTCGCTCAGTATTCTGTGATATCAATTTTCATATTGATGAAAGACTTATCTCTATTAATATAATTAATTTATTTATATATAGCAAATATTCGTAATAATACAAAAGAAGCCGTGAAAATGTTCTAGTATTCTAATAAAATAACTCCGTCAGCCTTTGTCTGTATATGCCCGGACGGTGTCGTAGAAAAGCGAAATCAGCATCGTGTCATACGGTGCCAGGTACCAATACACCCTGCGCCTGCTTTTCCGTTTCCTACGAAACTGCTGCAAAATTTATTTTATTCTATAAGTGGTCTGAATAAATTGCGCTCCGTACGTGAACTGTTTCCGGAGGAGCTTCAACGTTATAGTATTTCGAAATGCGGTCTTATTTGATGTATGTTGGCGATGTTTTAGATCGTTTAGTCTTATAGATTAGGAACATATAAAATACTATCAGATATAAAAAAGGGGTTATCTATTTAAAATGAAATTTTTCACAGGTTCTTTGCGGTAGCGGTTATTACAGAAAAAGAACCTCATACTATTGAAACTACTGAAAACAAAATGAAAAGTATCCAATTAAAGTTAATCCGATATTTCTTTTTCAGGAAGTAATTTATACAAATATGCAATACAATAGCACATTTATATTCCTGATTTGCGCATCCCTAATACATTTTGACCTATTATTTTTTTATACACCCAAACATATCCTACTTCTGAACACGAGGCCTCTCCATTTCTACAAGTATGTACATCAACACACCACGCTTGTCCAAGGAGGATTGGCAGGGCATTCCCACAAAAAATAGTACCTGTAGACCACACATATATTTATCCCGATATGGAAATTGAACTCGCAACCATTGACTCCGAAAGCGATACCTTCAGCACTTAGTCAATTAGGTTGTCGTGTTATTTGTTACTCATGAGACTTGTATAAAATATATTAAAGGTTATAAGATTTACAGATTCATTCATAATATGATACAAATCACCTACCACAGAACCTTCTATATATTATTAACAAAAGTTTAATACATGTTTACTTTTACATATTATACAAAACAAAAAATATATATAGTATAATTATTTGTGAGTTTTCCAAACTGTTTTGGGACAAATATGCTGATTGGTTGCCGGTAATGAATATCTTCGCTCAACTCCCGTCACACGTAGACGCGTATGATTAATCTGGCACAAATAAAACCGTCTGCGACTGCGAACCCTCCGCACGATCATCTTCCCAGAATAAAAATATTAATAAGTATTAAGGCGTCAATGTTTTTATTCAAACAATGTGTGTATCAGACGATAGATAGTTCCAGCAATTCGTTCTACGTAACGTGGCCGTTGACAAATTAGTATTTGTTTTTAGCTCGTCAGAAATTAGGCTTCATTTGTTTATATCGAATTAAAAGTAACTGAAGCTGTAGTTTGCTACCTATTGAAAGTACCGTCGAGTAGTTAAGTAAATATTAAAATAGTAAATTATTTATATGTTTCATTATTAAACCACAATATTTGAATGACCGATTATATATCGTATATTTATTTATAAAATGGCTTGGGATAGTTTGTTCAACAAATCTTATATAAAGTAGTTGTTAGACGATATGGCTGAAAAAGAAATTTATTTTACATAAATTAAGAGTAAGCTTATATTTTATATCTTACAAATATAAATGGATATTTATTTAACTAATATAAAATAAATTACAAGAACCAAACAAAAATTAAAATATATATTTTTTTAATTTCATAACTATAAAAATACTTCTTGAAACGGTTAAGTACTTTAATGTACTGAATATTTGTGGAGATTCTTATAAGTTCGTACTTTATATAATTAATTAGCAACGATAGCTACTAATGACATTTATTGTATAGAGCAGTGGTCCCAAACCTTTTTATCTTCGCGGACCGTTCAACGTTTGATAATTTTATCGCAGATCGCTGAAGGGAAGTTGATTGTTGATGGACGTTGATTGTTTATATTTTTTTTTTTTGATTTACACGCTTTTCCATCTAGTATACAAAGCCACTACGGCTCAGATTACATTAATCTCTTGCTCATGGGAAGTTACACAATCCCGAGATAAATACTCTACTGTAAAAAGAAACGATAACAATTTATTGTGGTTTGTACGGCCCGTGACCAATTGAGCTACGTTTCGGTACCAGTAAGTGACCCAGGATTTGGAAAACACTGGTGTAAAATCATAAATTAGTATAAAATTGTTGAACAATAAACATAATCCAATTATAACAGAGCAGTGAACCTTTCCTCAACATTTGATTACCATTAAATCAGTTACATTTATTGTTTAATCTAATATTAGATTAAACAATTAAAAACTAAAAAAAAAACTACAACAATAACAATTATCATTATATTAGATTAGACAATAAATTTAATAATAAATAATAGCAGTCGTGGCAAAAGGATTGTATATTTGACTTTGTCGATCTCTGCATAGCTTCTTGCTTCTTGCTAGTATGAAGAAGTCGCGTTCTGCTCATAAATAACTTTATATGAGTGCTTTAAATCTCATTACGGCCAGTGTAATAGCTACCAAGGCTTCGCTGTAGGCTCTGACGGGAATATAAAGCGAGCTTGATTTATTTCACCAAATTAACCGCATCATTGCTAAACGCAGCTCCAAGAAAGCACAGGAAAACAATGTAGCCATATTAATTTGAGTTATCCACTAGCTTTTAGCTAGGGGCGAACGATAAATATGAATAACGATTACATCCCCGCGAATCCTTGAGAAGGATAATCGGTATAAACGACCCACTATTTTTCACGATTCGAGGAGATACACTTAGGGTCGCCTGCTAAAGTATCGGAATGATTTTCACTACACCTCCACTCTCTACACACACACACACACACACACACACACACACACACACACACACACACACACACACACAAACACACACACACATATATATATATATATATATATATATATATATATATATATATATATATATATATATATATATTTGTGTGTGTGTGTACAATTAATATATTGTTTTAATCAGTAAAATTACATTATATTAATATATGCAAATTCAACGTTTATTTTTTCGCTTTCCCGATATGCTTTTCGGAATATTTTCCAATAGCCAATATTTTTAATTGGCGGCAACTCTTCGGTAAACATGCCGCATTCCGCAAGCCAGTTCTTCGTCACATCTACGTTTTACTACGTTTTTCTACGTAATTTTTAGCCCCACATTTAATACATTTATTTTTAAAATTGTATTGTTTTCGGTACCAAATAATGTTTTGCCGATATAACACTTTATATTTTGAATAACCTTTCACATTGTTAACTGCAATGAACAAAGTATCTTCAACATTTTGTTAGATAACACAAAATGAGTACTTATTTACTGAAGGAAATTTGATTATTGAGTTCCCTTTTAATAAGTTTTTAAGGTTGGGGAGAGGTGTACTCTTAGCTTTAGGTTGGATCCAGTGACTGCAATCTTGTTAAAATCTACGATGAAAGTCCGCAACGCCCATCCAGAAGCACCTATAAAATCATATGCTACGGTAGGTTTGTTTGCAGGTACTTTATCCTAATTAAGTGTATTAGAACTAAAAGTAAAGCTATAAATAAAGATTAAATGTCCAAATATATTTTTTAGATAATGTAACGAAAAAATTTGAACGTATTCAGAATAGAGGAAATAAAAGCCATTTGTTTGTCCTCTTAAATGCATAAATGCCAGTGTGCTGATGTGATACCGATGTATATTATAATAATTTTAAAAATTACTTTACTGTATTTATCGTATGCATAATGCCCATCATAGAATATAATATAATCATAGAATATTTAAGGAGTATATTTTAATTATTTATTAAAGAAACTAAATAGATAATAAAATTTATTTACTCACTAACATACAAATAAATACCCATAAAGAAACATTTGAACATCAAGCCACGGTCATGTTCGATTGGACTTGCCCAATGCTAAAAGCACGTATAACTGTCCGCTTTCCCCACAAGCGTCGACGTTAAGGATGTAGTGTCCCTCGGCATGGCTCCTTATCGCGTGCCCCTACGAGTAATGACGTCTTCGATCGTCGACTAATGGCCTCCGTGGGGCCACTTAGATACGCAAATGATCATTGACAACTGGTGGTAACTACATGTTCACATTAACGAGAATTGCGGCAACTTGCAACACAATCATTTCTCCAGCAAAGTAGAACAGCTTTATCTGTAAAATTGAATATCACGACGCAATAGTTGGAGAGACAATGCTATTCATGACGATGTAATCGGCTTTTTGGGTAACGAAATGTTTGATTTTTTAATATTCGTCATGCACTGTAACAAAACGTGTTGCAATATATCGCAATCGTTCATTTTGTGTGCCGAAGTGTCTCGAATAAAATATACCTTCGAATTTAGTTTTATTATTAACAAAAATACTTTGAAGGTCAATTACACAAGTCTAATTAGTGAATGTAAAATTGGATTTAGTTGAAATGGTGCGCCAAAAATTCACTTTCAAGGGCGATTGACACTAACGACTGCAGGTCATTTGATCTCATCTGCTCACACCTACGACACTTACGAATTATTCCATCACAGCTTGATGTGTGTCACACAAAATAAATAAAAATTGCAGTGCACTCCCCGTGTGACACGTTTATGCACTATATGAAATTATCACTATGAATCTGTATATATCTCGTTCCCTTAGTACCCATAAAATAATAATATTGTAGGATGTCAATGCAATTTCGCTTAACAAATCGAGATTTACGTAAACACTGCTTAGTTGTTGCAAATCGTATAGCGAGATTATTTACCTTAGAATGGTATACAAAATTATCTATTATTTTCTATTTTTTTATACCTTTTAATGACAAGTGACTGGATTTACAAATTCGGATCCAACATTATACTACATACATACATTCTTCGATATAATTTTTGTACATAATAAAAAACGGCATTTCGCTGTTTTTAGGCATTTGTGGTCTCAAACGCATGGTAAAAATAACCCCTTCATAGCAAGTCAGTTGACACATGTCCACGAGAGGCTTAATGAAATCCAAATCCCCTGTCCGACGTCATCTGAATATATAACAAATTAAATTCTTATCGAACAGTCCAATCTTAACGGCTTATTTAACTATGTCTAGCGACATTTCGAAACGGTCATAAACAGAATCTGTTGCGATGTGCAATTATTGTCATTAATAGGTACAATTCTAATTAACAAGCCCTTTATAGCTTGAAAACTTCTTCTATGTCGTCATGCTCTTGTCAAAGCAGTCGTGGTCGTTATTTATAATTGTGGCCTGTTCAACCAGACGCCGCGATTCATCCCTCATGGCTGCCTTCTTCGTGCATTTGTGTAGGGAGCTATTGAGAACGGTCTTCATCTGGTCCGTCCACGGCATCGGAAATCTGCCACGCGCTCTGCAGTTTCTTCCACTTTTCTCTGCACAACCATGCGTTTGATAGAGGTGTTATCGCGCCAATATACGTGTCCAAAGAAGGAAAGTATACGACCGTGTACTATGGAAGATAGGCGCTGTTTAACATTGAGTTCTTGGAGAATGGAGCTTAAAAACTAAGATTATTTACAGTAGCTTATAAATAGTACAAAGGTTGAAAGTTCAATTGCTGTTATATTCTTAAACAGAACACCAATTGTGAATCAGTAAGGTAAAGACTAGTATTTCTTCAAGTAGAATATTCCCATTGTCCACGTCGTTTGTTACGCATAATGAAGATATAAAATTTTATTCCACTTGGAATAGAAACAATCTAGACGCCCGTTACAGTCCAGCCTCGAGCTTCGGTACGTTTTGTGTATTTATTAAATGTTCTTCTTTTATGTATATTATAAACAAATATTTTTGTTTATAATATAAATAAAAATATGTATATTATAAAATTTATCAAATAAATTTATTTATTTATAAAATTTATAATTTTTTTAATATATTTATATTATATTGCATGTTTCTGCAAATATACTTTTCCTGTTTTATGAAACACTATGCAACTGTTAAAATTAGAAAACATCACTTAGCTCATTTGCAATGTTTCGACTTTTGTGAAAACAAATTAGAATTACGACTTAAGATAATGGTTCATAAGAAAGATAATCTCGTATCGCAGGGGTGAGTAATTCACGTCGAAAGATGGTTGCGGCACAAACTACAATAAAGGGGCGCGACGCTACGGCGCCCACCCAACTGAAATTAGAGTACACATTAATACACAACAATGAAATGAATGTTATTGTTTGTAATAAAGTTTGTTTTATAAAGGCCAGTCACTACCTCTCAACATTTTCCAAACTTTAAGGCCCCAAGAGCAAAACATTTATAGGTATTTAAGTGAAAATAGTAAAAGAACTGTTGATTTCTTTAATGCTTGAATGAAAAAATATATATAATTGAAATAAAGATGATAGAACAAAACTGTATTTTTCAATCCCGTCTTAGGCAAAGTTTCTCACTTAGTATTTTTTGTTTAAAAGGGTATAAACTTTTAGCTAAACTAGTTTTATCTTCAAAAATGATCAGATAATTTTCATTTTACTACTGAATATTTTTTTAAATTCAAAATTACAGAATTCAAAAATTTATCTCACGAACATTGCCGGCAGTCCCGTTCGGGGACACGCGACAACGCTAAGGTGGCGACGGTGTCCGAGCAACTTAACACATTTTTGCTTTTAATATTTTGCACCCATTTATATTAACACAGTAATATAATAATTATATTCACATTTATAACAATTACTTTTCTCCTTAATACAATAATTTATTAAAGTTCTCAAATAATAAAACAATTATCGAAAGACATAATAACCATATATCATAGGTAGTAATAATGGCTATGTGTATTTTATAGTATATATATATATATATATATATATATATATATATATATATATATATATATATATATATATATATATATATATATATATATATATTCAAAAATAATAGTTAGTTCAATAGAATCATATTAATCCCTCATTATTAAGGGGATCGCACACAGACACATAGCAGACAAAAAGGGAAAGGGTGGCCCTATTCTACGCCGGGGAACAAAACAAACTTTGCTTAAAGAAAATTCAGCCCGGACAAGTTTGAATGATTTAAGATTAAAGATTATCAACATTATCAACAGAATTTGAAGTATTCAATAAATAATTTGGGTAAATTTGAAAATAGTCTTATAAGTCGTTAGACGTTAGTAGATTACACGGTAAGACGTTGTGATGGCGTATTACGAAGGCAGCTGGCTGATTTGTATGTAGCTCAGCTCCGCACCGATGCAGGGGGCGGCTTCAAGACGTTCGCCGCAATTTTTCAACGATTCGCCTTCGTGTTTAGGAAGCCGATGGCGCCGCACTGCAGCCGTGACCCCCCTCGCTCCCCATCTGCACCCTCCTCGTCCTGTACCTCGCCGCACCTGCTCCCGCGCTGAACTACTTACTGAAACTTTAATCCCCCAATCTGCCATAGCACGATCACGTACAGGGCTCAATGATATATTTCTATTAATTGATTGGACCTTGCATTTCTACATGAAACTTTCGTGCCGGTCAACTCATAGTCAAAACGGAGGGATAAACGAATACTTGGATAACACTAACCACGACGTCGATATCATTTACTTTTACAAATTTTCCATCTTTAAGTCAATACGTTCATTGCAACGAATTAAGTTAACTAAATAGTTAATAAATATAAATAGGTAACTTCGTAAAAGTTGTGTGACCGGGTCGCCATTTTTTAAGCACGAATCAGATATAATAATAAAATCAGAATAATCGTTAAATATTTCATTCATTGCATTAAAATTATCAAGATTGGGATTCACGATACTGATAATTGTACATTGTACTGATACTGATAGTTGACAAGTAATTGTTGTCTAAGTTATAAACAACATCCAGTAACTGGTGCTAATCTATTTACTATAATATAACTATATTATATTATTTGTGATCTTATGTGAGCTTTATGTTGACACATGTATAATATATTATGTGTACCTCAGACTCACACAGACAGACAGTCAGAATTCTTACTTAGCTAAGATTCGCGACAAGCAAACAAAGATAGAAAAATAATAATGTGTGTTTTTTATTGAAAGACGTGGATTTACGGGGAAACAAAACTAAATATTACCGAAAAAACGGCCGCTGACGGCCACTCTCCACTTTCCAACAATTATCACCACCAAACATACACCACCACTCTTCCACAATGTACACGACACGTGTGACGCTTCAACACGAGGCATCATCAGGTATAGTAGACTCTACAAAAGACAACCGTTAAGCGTCTCAGTCTACTTCTTCCAGTAATGAAAACACACATTATTATTTTTCGATCTTTGTTTGCTTGTGTTCACAATGTAATGCAATGGATTTCTGCAAAGTAACGACTGACTCCATTAATCATAATTTCAATAAATACATATCTCGATTATATATTTGATATATAAAGTTATTTTTCCAACAAGCCATAACATAATTTACTTTTTATATTTCGTTGTATAATTTTCTAAGCATTTACAATTTATTTGATTGAGAGTATTACAAATGATTCATTATTAGTTCCTTTGTTTTCCTTAGTACAAGCGAGGCCAGGTCGTTCTGCGCACGTATCGGTTTTCTGCTGAATCAACTTAAATCGACTGCCTGCACTGCAACTAAATGAAATTAATTTGATTCCAATCGTATTAAACTGCTACGCTTAATCAACAAAAATACTTTTTGATAAACGACATTAAACGCTTGACGTTTATTTTCTTTATAATGTAGTGATTTAAAAATTATTATAAATCAAATACGTAAAACGTATTAAACCATTATTACCAGTTTTATACAAGCAATATAAAGGTAATACAGAACAGAGGACCGTTAAACATATGGCTAGTTAAAGTAGACGTAGAACGGTTTCGTAAACAAAAACCACAAGCAAGTTCACGCAGTGACGTCACACACCGGGACAAGTGACACGGCGGAAGCACAAAGTAATTAGATAGCTGTTGTACCGCTTACTCGTTCAGGGCTTTTCCAATGAACGGCCCGGCCCCCCGTTCTCTTGTTAAATTGTGACCAAAACCGTAACGGACAGCGGACCGTTTTTGTTCAACCCCAATGAGACGAACCACGCATCTTTTAATGAGCCCTAGCTTCTATCATCGTAAACATACCTTAATCCTTTGCTATGTAATACAGCAATCACAACTCTATATGTAATGATTGTTTTTATTGTCCTTTATCTACCCTCAATATATAACTTGTATTTATCTAATAGGTGAATGGTATTAATTTATTCAGTGAGATTTTTTTTTGAGAAATAAGGTTCTAAAACATTTAAGCGCAACGAAATATTGCGAAATTAGTAGCCAGTACTACTGCTGACTTACATATGTATTGTACATCGAATATTTGTACGTGACTTTATTTTTCTTTGATATCTCATGTGTCCCACTGCATAGGTAGGATGCCTTTCCATTTCTGGAGGAATGGCCATTAATCCATCTTGCTTGTCCAAGTCGGATTTCTACAATAATTATCGTCTTTAAAAACATCAATATCATACATTCTACCTTCTCATTTTGAAATATCGCCGAGGTAATAAATACAGTTGTAAACTTTATTAAAATAACAATATATTTTTTCTTAAAAATTAAAAAATATTTTGTATCATTCACAATATTGAATTTGAAGTGTTAAAAGTAACCTGTCTGCTTTCAATCTATCTCAGAGTATCTTGCGCCTTCCAATTTGGATAAATAAATTCCTCTCCAAAAACGTCCGAATCGGATACCGTATGTAATTTCACATTCTCGCACCGCTAGCCTCCCGAGTACACATTAAAGTTTTTGCCGGGGCTCGTACCTACCTATTCACGGTTAATTTTCCGAATTCAATTTCACAACCTATTCCTTTAAAAGGCGTTTCCCAAATACTTTATTTAATTGACATTTGGGAACTAACTTCGTTCCGCAAACTATAAATTATTCATTGAAAATAGTCCGTGGGGGTGGAAAGTCGATACGTCTGTACCTTCGTATATTTTTGTTATCAATCAATACTCCTTTATATTAATAATGAGAATCCTAAAATATATGTATACGCAAAAGTATAATTAATACTTTAGTACACTTTTAATGACATCAAGAGTTGTGATATGGTTATGGTGTGCCGGCAAGCAGACACACGAGCGGTGCCGCGATGCCTCGCAATGTCACGCGACATTCATTTGTCATTAACACTACCTCTCTGCTACACAACCACATGACAGCGTCACAGAATAATTACTTATCATGCTCTCGACGTCACCATTCGGTGTAGCTTATCTCGTTGGAAATCACAACTATAATAATCTTCATAATAATTAGAAGTATAATACTATTATATTAGAAGTATAACACTATTATTAATATTTGATACAATAACAATTCTTAAGTCCCTAGACTGTGTATTTAACAGCAGTCGTTCGCCCTATCGCCTTGCTGCACTTAGAAGCTTTCCGTCGAGGTGTCAAACATTACTTAGTCTATTCTTGCTTGTCACCGTAGATGCTCGCTTTTGTAGCAATAAACATTTTACTCGCAAAAAGGAAAACGCGGTTGTAATTTTCCTTTGAAAAATCTTTACTTCGAAGTGGCGTCCATCAAATATTTTTCCAAGGTAACTCATTCGCAAGCTCGAAACAAAGAGGCGCAGCTCTAAAACAATCAAATTAATTTTCTCCGTTGTTGTTTAATTAGCGTCGAGTGTTGGCTGGGGCGGCGGCCGGCCGGTGTTTATCATCGAAAACAATCGCATCCCCACTGCTCTCCGCACGTCGCCGCCGCCACCGCCAAACCCATTATTATCAAAGTCAAGGCTTTGCAACGGAGTAACTTTGATTCGTCACTCCTTCTGGCATTATTATTATTAGCGATATTGTTTAACTTAATAGAAGCCTCGGTAACAAATCTTGCGACTTTACTAATCTCATTTACCTTTGTTTCAGGTAACGTTCAGTCAGCTGGTTTTTAACGGTTAATGTTAGGAACATATTTATCGCTTCGGGTATGATTTCCTTTTAAATTTTCCTCAATTTAGTCTGATATAATATACAAACATGTATACGTAAGAAATATGACACAGTATAGTTTGTATGAAGCCATACAGACTTAATCCGAAGCCTTATTTAATTAAATTGTTGCAGTGGGCAATAGCAGCCACAGGCCATTCCCTAGTCAACTGTCTTCCTGAACGGAAGTATTAAAAAGTGACAGTCCAATTTTTCTTAATTCATTAATAATTGTGTTTAAATGTTCTTCATTTTTGTTTGGACGTTTGGTAAGTTTAATCAGGTTTTATTATTTTACATTATTACTTGTGTATTTTAAATTATAACATTATAGCTGATGTTTTAAAAATAAAGAAGATACTCTACATACATAACTGGATTGAAAATTATCTGCAAACGTCAAGAAGTTTCAATAGTCAAAGACTTCTATAGTCTCACTCCATCAATCTTCTGGATTTCTTTTGCATTTAATGTTAGTTTAGTGCGTTATAAAAAAACACTTCATTCGATAAATACAAATTCTATCAAAAATTGTAAGTTAAATAAAAAAGCATTATATTTGTCACATACCTATGTGTTATTTTGTTGGCTTACATTAGTACACCTTGCCACATTAATAGAAGATTTTTATCATTACTTTCCTATGCACAGAACGCGCTTACTCGTTATTTTTCGTGTCCCATAAAAAAAGTTAAAGCATATATCTACTTATATTGTAAACATATTGGTGAGCAATTATTATTATCATAGTGCAAACGTATGAACGTCATTATAAACGCCTATATGGCCTTGACAGGGAGGCAGTCCCACCCATCTTCTTAATCGTGTAATATCAATAATATAACTCTGTCTGGACATTCATAGTGTTTCTTCAGTAACCCATTATTATAGGCAAAAAACTAAAGTGAACTTGCAACCCGTTTGCTGGGGGTCATTTTACAGCTAACCCGATTCAAATTAACCCAGACACCTCTGACCTCGGTGTCTAGCCTCCCTTCATTCAACAAACTCGTTTCTTGAATATTCTTACTACAAAAAAATAATCCAAAGTGTCTCCTCGTTTTTATACGTTCTAAAAGATATATTGTTACATAAATAACATGAGCACATTCATTATGTAATAGATAATACACAAGCACAATCAATTCACAAAATTTGTAACAGTTAAAAAGTGACTAAGTTATACTAATAAGTTATACTTGCTCTAAATGCCTTAAAAGTTCAGTCTTGCAGAATTGTTTAAATAAATCTATAGTAAGTGCGCCAAATATGGACCACCATAAGGATTTTCTCAAATACAACTCAAATTTTTAAAACTTAAGTTTTATCAGTCTTAATGATTTTAAACGTTTCCTTAATTATTTGGTATTAAAAAATAATAATAAAACTTCTCAAAAATTTAAAAATCTAAATAATGATCAACATTTTAAAATAAATAATTTATTGAGTTTGCAAAAAGTGGACACTATATGGACCGTCAATAGTGGTTCATCAATGGTAGTAGTCGGCACTTTGGTTTGTGGGTTTACATGATGATTTCCATTAACACTCAAAGTTTCAGTGATAGGTTCGTTATTAAATTCAGATTTCGGAGTTTCAATAGCCCCCACCTCGGGTAAGCTTTTATCGTTATTATCATTAACCGGTGTCATTATATTGCGTGGTGCGTCATTAAAAGATTCTTCTACTGATGAAACCTCTTCGTCAATAAAGTCATGATCTAGAAAAACTAGAATTTATGTTTACGGGATATATTCACCGAAATCGAATGAAGGGCGACGGGACGAGCGATGCTTAATGTATACAGATCTCGACTCAATACAAGGAACTTTTTTTTTTTGAGAAACACCGGTAGTCTATATTATGTCACCGGTCCATATATGGCGCACTTACTCTACTATTTATTCTTTAATAAAAAGAAGCATCAGAAAATGTTATATGCTAGTTAATGCTATACAATGTTAGCATGGGATACATATTACCTTCTTCTTTAATAAAAATATGTTAAACAGAGAAAATATGTTTAACATATTTTCTTTTTTCAATGTGTTTAAATTGCTTTAAATAAGACATATAAATTTATAACTTTTATTATAATGGCAACTTTATTTTTTATTTCATTTTATATTCATTAGTTAACCGTATTTTTAAATACTATTAGATTAGGTACCAATAAAGAATATCTATATTTAAATAAATTGTACGTTGTTACATCACAGAATATATAAAACTTCATAATATTCCAACGAAGGCCGGAATAGCTCAGTGCAGGTTTATTTCGTCGGCAATCTAAACGGCTTAGCTCGGCGGGCCGTATTTGTAGCGGCGCGTTATTAATAGCTGCGATAGCAGGTAGCCCGCGGCAGAATACGATATTTGCTAAATCCGGATTTGCATACGATAATAGGTATAGCAGCCAACCAACGATGAGGCATAGGCAATTTGTACGAAGCACCCGGCGCCAGCCCTATGAGATGTGTCGTATGCTGACCGGGACACGGCACTTGACCTAAAGCTTCGGCGTCTAGTATCGACGCCATGTTCGCCACTCATTTGATTTGTACCACATCGATTTCTAAGATAAGTGTCGTATCACAAAGAGATCTTACATTTTAAATTAGCCATGCACATGTTACAATAAATTTCATTAAATGTTCGAAATTTCACTTTTTAAACTTATAACAAATATATCGTGATCAGTTTTCTATAAATAATTACAATTAAATACTAGTCGGCACCTATTCTATAAATAGTATTTCTTCTAGCGTGCAAACCACCTAACACACCCGTAATAAGTAATCGTAAGCTACATTGTATTGGTTCCTACGTGGGAACCACAGATTCATAAATCTTGGCGGGTGAAAGCCAATCTAAGAAATCAAACGGCCAGGTTTTTCTTTGGATATATTAATACTTTAATGACTTATATTTTTGACATCTTTGTTTGAAAAAGGTTTTAAGTTCATTGATCCTAGGTAATACTTATATGGCTTTACATAACCGTTCAATGAAAATCATTGACGCTTGACACCTGACGCTTGGAAAATGACCTAACCCTTCTCACGCAAATCCTATAAATAGAGGGATGTTTTTACACTCAAATGACGAATAATTTGATATCCACATAATTTCCGTACATCCTATTAATTCATACGTATTACGGGTATTTTTATACTGTTCTCCCCTGACCGTACGATTAGAAGACTCGAGGTTTTACACTGTTCGTACATTAATAGATAACCGAGCATATAAAATATTTACAAGGTTGATATACACATTTAGGTAATTGTTAATGAATAACAGTTATTAAATACAATACCTATAACATCTTTCGATTCGCCTTTCATGTGTAAAATGACCTTTTCATGGTCTTACATAAAATATATTATTTTTGTAACTAAATTTTGTAAATGCTCAAACATAAAATAAACAAAAACAATAATATATAATCATAAACATCGTAAAACACTGAAATAACAACAGTTCCTTGTATACTAAGTATTTTAAATATAATAAAAGACTTGACATCATTTATTTGTTTGCAAAACTATCAGTGTAATCAAAAAGTTCTATTGCTAACGCCAATAAATACAAAAAATATTATTGAGCTTTGGTATTTTTGGGGTTTGACCCTATTAAAAAAATATATCTTTAATTTTAAACGCATAATATGTTTAAATTTTCTATCTATTTATGTATTATACCATAGAGCCTGAGCAGGTAGACAATCCACACAAGTTCACTCACTTTATATGAATACGTAGAGCTGAAAATCAATTCTGGTAGCGTGCTTTTTGGGATGCGCCCTGGTCTAGCATTGGACTTACATATATAATGATCACAAGAAACGCCGCTATAAAATTGAGCAGAACCTCCTAAATTAAGAGAGGCCTATGTCCAATGGTAGACTGATACTTTAATACTGTTGATTATATAAGAAAAACATAAAAAAACTTTTAAGATAACACAAACCAACTGGCGAAAATGTTTAATTGCTGCTTAACTAAATGTATAATTGTTGAACATTTGACTTTATGTAATAAATTGCCTAAAATATTTTTACATATTGTGTACCAAAATAAAATATTTGAGTGATTATAATTCCTACGAAAGAGGGTGGTGTATAGGCGGTAGAGAAGGCGAAGGGTAGGGGAGGGCAGTCGCGTGCCTGATGTATGCGCCGCCGCCGCGACGCCAGACCCGCCGGCGCCGTGACGCCGTGCTACAATGCAGATATCGTGCATTCGTTGCCGCGGCCCTCTTTCTACGAACTACATTTGTAAATTCGATTCATTTAGCCGTTCTTTATAGCAACCAGGCAAACAATCCGTTATGTTACCTCAAGCTCAAAACGATATACGAATATTTTATTTTCATATTAAACATGCATTAAAACAAAGTCAGTCACAAATTCTTTTGAGTTAGCTAAAGTTGTAAGCAAAAGTCAGGTGTTTGTTGGCAAAATTGACAAACTAGTACATAAGTGATAAAATTATGACCGCGTTTTGGCAAACTTACTGTGGAACGCCTCCGGTCAAAAAAAACAACTACCTTCACAGTTGCACAAACAGTATATAACCAAAAATAAGGCTAGGTGGCGTATATTCGAGGATTGCCCTATGTCCAGCAGTTAATTCCATAAACCGATGATAATGAAATGCCAAATTAATTTGATTATCGCTATTATCGGAAGCTTAAATCATTATTTGACTTTGAAATTTATAAAATATGTTACTTTAGTAAAAACAAAATATTAAATCTTTACAAATTGTTATTATTATATGGAATTTTAATTTGTATTGCACCCAATATCAATCATTTTATCTGCTCCTTCAACACACCTGCTGTCTCGCTGACGACACACGTACACGGTGCTTTTTCGGTGATTGAGCGGCCGAGTCATTAAAGCTACATCGTGACGATCGGATTGTATTATCCGGAAAGCCGACTAGACATTCATATGGTATAAATCGATCCTAGCTATCATTTTCAAAGCTGCTACTACACCTACTAGTGGACGTTCCTTGATTGATGTCTCGCATAACGATGCGGGAAACTATTTCCTTCGCATTTCCTCCACTCAATGAAACATCTAGTATGCTTATTTATATGTCCGCCTCAGTTTGAGGTTTTGTCGTTGCCAGCCCCAGTACCGACAATTCTTGAGAGACCGTCATTTGTCACGATTACCTCTATTTCAGGATTGAGACACGAAAAGAGGTTATTGTTTTGAATATATTTTTTTATGTTAAACTCTTGTAAAAACTGACATATTTAATGCTCAACATACATATTATATTATTACGAAAGGATTTTTTCGGTTGTTCATTTTGTCATTCCATTGTTTATTTATTAAATGAAAAAAATGTCGACTTTTTAGCCTTACAAATTTCAGCAAAGGAATAATAAAAGCACACAAAATTCTCCATTGAAGGGTCAATTACAGAATTTGTTCCACAATAAAACTGCACTCGGGTGCCGCTAACACTGAAGAGAGCTCCCCAACGCCTATAAAGCTAATGTGAACGTATAAAGATTTAAATGACGGGTCAGGACGGGCGAGCGAAGCACGCCCGGCTCCTCGTGGCGGACTCGCTCGCCGGTTACGGCCATTATGTCAGGTAGTCACAAAAATGATGGCTGGTACTCAGCTCACTAATGTTAATAACTTTACGCTTTTTAATTTTGGGTATATAATTTTGCGTAGTTCTATATCCAAACTCAACATCGACTTACCCCTTCGCATTTTTCCGGGGTGGAGATCGACATGGACAAGATGATAAATTGTTTATTTATCTGGCGGCACGTGTGCGGCTTTTTCCGTTATTAGGAACATAATATATTTTTTCAACTAAAATTAGTAACAAATTTGGACCATCGGTAGTTTACGCCGATCAAATGAAAAAAAAGCAATGACTTTCATGACATGACATCATTGAATGACAACCACCGGTTTGTCCATGCATGAGTTATCACTGCATTTTCTACACTCGTATTATATACTATACTATTTATGGTAAAAAACAATCAGAATAGAAAAACCCCTTACAAATCGATAAGTTCTCAATATTCGCTTCGTTAATTATCTAAACTGCGTATAGGCGCCGTCATATAGTCTACACTCTATAGCGTGAAAGCAAACGTTTTGGCACGATTAATCTGGGAATACTGTGCTGTGTGGGGCGCTAGAGGCGGCACATTTATTTTATGTGCCGGCAATGTTACATACGCCATAAAAGTCGTTAGGACGGCGTAACGTCTCGCCAACGTCTTGCCCGCTTTAATTATACCTATAGGTAGCACCCTGCGCCCCGCGGAGGCCCGCCTGCCTCACATTAACTTAACATGATGCAATAACATTGCGACACCTAATGTACTCCCCATACATACACTGTACTGTACAACTTTATGATTTCATCACCACCAACCAACACTTACGTTGTGTTTACCCAATTCCTTATCGACTCGGCATCCTTGAAGTTTGTGTGAAAATGGGGGCAAGAATGGTAACATGATTTTGCCGTTTTATATAGGGTTGCTATAAAAATATTTTTTAGTCATCACACTGCATCACTTGGCGAATAGTTATTTAATGTTGCATAACTTGTGTTTCGTTTCTTATACATATACATAAGCATTTCTAGTAAGGCAAGAGTAATATATTCTAACATACTTGAGTACTTACATGTAATGGTTTGTTTCATTTGAAGGGAAATAAATCAATTTTATAGTGGACGTATATAATGATATAGAAGACCGTCCAATATCTCACTAGCGTGTCATTGAAAAAACAAATTTGATTCATAATCTGTTGCTATTCTATTTGTTGTGTCTTCATCATCATGATCAACCACAACAATAACAGCAGCTCATTCATTGACTCATCATTTTTTCTTCTATTTTTATATGTATACTATATATAAATACATACCTACAAAAAGTCATGTTAGGATATATTTCCAAAGTCACAACAAAAATTACAGCGCATAAGACAGTTCGATCATTGCTATCTATTATCGTTGAAACAAATGCTGGAAGCCATTGACATTCAGCATAAATCGTTCATGTGGCAAATGACAGTTGAGCGCAAAGCATGTTGCACACATGAGACGTCGCGTGAGAGACGAGTGCGTGACTCGTGACATGTCGGCATGACACCTCTGAGGGTCGACTCGGGGCGTAGATCGAAATTTATCTCGCCCGCCGGAGCTGAGGCTACAAGTTCGCACATTAAACGAGTCCGGGACATTAGCCGCTCGCAAGATGCCGCCCGAGATCATAATTAAGTGCCGCCCAATTTATCGGTCCGACCCGCGCCCGAAAACTCCCCTTAAACTTCTCTTATCGTACCTACTAAAACCTTTTTATTTTGTAGTTAGCATGTCTTGTCTTTTACCGCCTTATTCTTGCAATGTTGAGTCAAATCTAGGCCAAGTGTCATATCGCCATTCGTATAAATCGCCTGACTTATGGCCCTTTTGTAGAAATACATTTAAACAGCAGTATGTCCTGTCTTTGCTCTAATAATATCTATAATATAATTTCTGTCATAATAAATAATAGAACTTTCAAACAGTATAATCTCATACTAAATGACTGACATTGTATTTATTAAAGTACTTCAATGATTAATCCAACAGCCAGTATTTAGAAAAGCTTGACCACGCGTTTTTTGATTTTTTGCATGTTGGCATAGGTTATCCCTGTTAACTCTTTCTACAAAACTAGTAATAGGTAAATAAAATGTGTTTTTATTTACCTATTACTAGTTTTGTAGAAATTAAGTTCTTACGAAATATTTTTTGCAGGGGATATTTTTTGCAGAGCCTACCTATCTGGATAGATGCCTCCCTATGATATCGCTTAAAGGGATTTTTAAAAGGCCCTTTTAAATGATCAACAAAAAATTGTAATCACAATGTAAGATTTATTTATAATCTTCATATATAAGAAATATGACACACATAACCATAATTAAATATTTGCATCTCTTTAACAAATAATACAAAAAAATCTGTTTTAAGCGATATGTTATCTATAACTTTCATAGAATCAGCACTAACGAAATATTAACTAGTAATAATTATTCTACATTTTAAAAAATTACCATTCATATGTATTTGAAACAAAATTGTATTAAGTAAACATTGCAACAGGCTACGACAGTCATCGTTTCACCTTTCTCCGCAGATGTTACTGAATGGACGATTCGTCCATATTATAAATCTATGAGCATGCACTTTTGTCTAAAGTTCATGGAAATTATTCACTTATCTGCTAAGATCTTTAGTCCTGGCTAAAGGCTACTTGTATAGATAAAACACTTAAATGACATGAAGGTTCCACTTAGACATTAGAGTATCTGTTGCATTATTAAGTACCAAAATAGTTATGACATAATATAAAAATACTTTGACAAATCTCTTACAGTATAGAAGGATAGAAGCCTCTAAGGGCATGTATCCTTTAAAAACTCTGAGTGACTATCCTTTTCGCTAGGATCATATGCCCCTTTGTATTTTGGGTAAAATAAATGCAAAAAATCTATGATTGACTTCTAAATGTGTTTTTAATAAAACATTTTATTGACACAATTAAAATAAAATGTAAACTACTGGCCTTGGAAAAAATTCACCAAGAGTAGTGGCCGGTGGTAGAGGGCGGTTGGGTCATAAGATACAATATTACTCATAAAACAAATAAAATATGCCCCTGATGGTTTCCGTTTTGGATTTGTGGAGCTTCCCGAAGCTCCAGGAACCACCAGTCTGTGGAAAAAGCTAGCTCCATAGTCTTCCTCAATCGATACGATATTGGAATCCTCAAAAAACAAGCCTACACATTTCTCAATAGTCACCAACGCTTCTGCAAAGCCTTTGGTGTTGCATATGTCTGTGGGCGGCGTAAATTGCGTTCCAGCAGGTGACACACTTGCTCGTTTGCCTGCCTATTCCAGAAAGATAAACGTTCATTATAATCTTAAAGCAATTATTATTACATGTGTTGTTATATCTTAATTATCAATACAGCCGTAACAAATCATTGCTGGACGTACGAAAACGACAAATGAGTCACAAATGGGTACATGTTTCACATAAAAAACAAGTGTGGTTATCTGAGCTGGCTAGCTGGCTTCGTAAATTGCCCTAAGTGTAGTTGCAAAAGCGTTTCATGAACTCTGTGCTCACTGACCCAATGTTTTTATACCTGCACTTTAGCACGTTGGTAAAACAGGCAATTTCCGTGAGCCTATAAGTAACAAGATTCATTAAGGCTGTTACAAAGTGGCGCGGGCGTTCTTAAAGCGAATGGCCCTCGAGCTTGCAGCTTTCATAATGGCCGTACGAGCCGGTCGAGGCGCCGCGCGCAATTTAATGAAACACCTGGAGAGGTCGTGCCTGCTTCCGTTGCATTAATCTCGCACCCCGCGGGCCCCCCGCCTACCACTTGCCGCGCCTTTATTACAACCCACGCTGATTGACCTGGCAAAACAAATTTTGTATTTATACTCGTATGTCTTACAAACTTCCCAAGATCATTATGAAAACTTGACACAACAATCGTATGTTAAATCACCGTATTATGTTGCATAAAACAAGGTGGAGTACATAAATATATCATCAAACTTCTGTAAAGCCTCATATGATTCAAGCAGATTGTTTGTGTCCTGATATTAGCATTTAAAAGTGGGCAACTAATATTAAAGCTGGGATAAACAACGGCTGACCGCCCTCCGGCGGCAACGCAAAAGTGGCCGAGATAACTCCGCACACGGATGCCATATTTCAACGTTAAGCCACAGCACCGCGATGCAAACTTGTTTGGAACTTAAGTCGAGTGTATAATTCTTAGTTTAGCGATTTTTCGAAAATGAGTTTTCGCTGTACTGGTTCAATATTGTTCTTTGTAAAGAGTAATAATCAATTCTGTTAATAAAATAGCCGTAGTGCTTGGTACGCTTAGGTGTTACGTAAGCATTATGCGTCGTGGCGCGTGCCGAGATCCAAAGGCTAAAATCAAACTGTAGAGGCGAGCGCTACATAAGGCGTAAACACGACCCCTGTCGCGTGACGGCTCATTAACCCCCTCCCGATGCCCCTATAAATTATTTTAAAATATAATTCTACCTACTTTTATTTTACTTCCCTTTTACTAAACCAGCCGCCAAATTTGGCAAGTTACTTTATACTTTTCCCTGGTTTTAGCAGATCAAATTATTTTTGCCATCCAAAGGCAGATCTTGAACCTTCTTATCTTAAGAACTAACTATACTGTATTATCTTAAGAATCTTCTATTATATTATCTTAATAATAGCTCGGTAAAATAAAAAGAAAGAAAAATCATTTATATACTTACATAGAAAGATTCAACAAACAACTTAAATAAATAACAAAAATAATAATATTAAGTTTAAATAAATAATAATATTAAGTTGGCCTAACATAACTTTAATTTTTGACAAATAGTTTATTATGGAAGAGGTAGACAAACGAGCAAACAGGTCACCTGATGGTAAGTTACACAGCTGTCCCACCCAGCCAGCCGCAAACAAAACCACTGTAGAGAAATGTTTGTCAAATAAAAATTTGACAAATGTTCCTCTGCAGTGTGGCTCTATTACATATTTGTCAAAGACCTGCAATGTTTAAGGTGTTACAGATTTCTATGGGCTGGATTGATTGCTTTCGATCAGGCAATAAGCTTGATGTATAGACCATAGACAAATACAACATCTTAAGCATTGTACAACAATGTATCCAATGAACGAAGAGCAACGTGCCACAAATACCACCACCGTTCTATTTGTTATATGGATCGCATCTATTTGCGCACAGGTATAAAGTTGGCACGTCCCGCCGGCCGCTTCTATTCCCGTCCCTGTTCAACATCACGAACAATTTTGGCACCCACTTTAATGCATACAAGTGGCTTCAGAACGCGCCGTAAGCATGTCATTCATCGAATCATTGGCTCATTGTTATCTCCGTGTGTTGATTTGTCGCGGCACGTGTGAGGTCGGCCAATAGTAAAATAGTCGAGTACGGCAAACGCGCGCGTACAACTAAACGCACTCTATCGTCAGCATGCCGCCGATCCGTCAGTTGTCAGATCGATAGATCGATTAACGATGTAGAACATCTTTACCACACATGCTTTTTGTTTAGTTTTTGCATACATAAAACATATTATTATGTAACAATACGTCTTTCTTAGATTCAAAGAAATATTTATTTAATTACTAGAATATTTATTTTATATACCTCACTGTTTGCCTGTGTGTGTTATTTAAGAGAAAGTACATCGAACTTTGTTGCAACTTCCATCTCATGTTGTACTTGTACAGGAATTGGCATGCGTAAGAGTGAACGTGTATTATTATTAACAATCACAATATTAGTAAGAACGTAATATTTATGTATTCTTTATCGTGACAATGAGCTTAAAGTTATTAAACCTTGATATCAGACACAACATTAAATAGAAGTTCTGACTTGATTTTTTTTTACATTAAAAGGAAACAAACCACCAATTCGGTAACCTGATAGTATAATAATTAATCACCGTCGCCCATTGACGTGGACATTATTAAGATTTACATTCAAAGATAGTAAATTCAATTCGAAGTATGAGTAACCAAAGGCTAAAATGCTACTGGCGGGATTCATTAACACATGTTCCTGTGATTCAGACTATCCACACATTTGAAATTGTATGGAACAGTATTTTTATTTTTGTATGATAAAAATATATGCATTAAAAACGATAGTTATTAGAATAAACTACAACTAGGTAATTTTTTATACGGATACGAGGTATGCTCTGTAGGGTTTTGACAATTTGCATATGCTGATCAAATAAGTAAAATGAGCGCTTCATCGTGGATTTTGTACTGGAGAAATTTTATTGTTTATTAAGGAAAATTTAACGTCATCTCTTGGCTCTCCTAATTACCAACTCCTTCCATATGACCATAGAATCCCGAATCCTCGACGACCACAGAATTTCCGATAAACTCGATGAATTATCTGTACGCGTGATTTATTTTTTATAGTAGAATAACGTCTCGTGAACAAAAAATATATTTTAATATCGTTTTCTGCTAAGTTGGAGGAGCTAAATTTGTTTCACCAAAGGTCAACAAATTTAGCTCCTTCAGTCTTCAAATTTCACACTTGTGAAAACGTAAGTGAGAATGCTCCTCCACATATTCAAAAAGGTACAACATATTGCTGGCAGAAGAATAATAAAACTTGTATTTATGGCACTTTGTACGAGTGTGCTTAATTATTGCGTTGTATGTTGGGGAGCGGCTTGCGCTACACTCATATTAAAATTAGAAAAGGCTCAAATAGCAATCTTTGAGGTAGCATATGACAAACCGGTATCCTTCCAACCCATCATACAAAGAGTATGAAACGTTAACAATAAGACAGATTTACGGTTTACGGTTCCACAGAACGGCTCTCACGACTGTCGCAATATCTTAAAAAACGCAAAGGCGAATAACATGGCATATATAACACCATATGTTAGGTCGATGGCAGCGAGGAGAGCCCCGCACTTCATTGAACCACACATCTACATAACAGTAAATCAAAAGCTCAACATACTAATCTCCACACAATACACGCATAGAAGGCAGGAATTCTGGCTACTGATTTGTGTTATAACATTGTATTATTTACGAAGGAAAGATCCTAGTTTCCCACAACACAGGGTATCCTAGTATGAGATCTAGTGTCCTGTAACATATGTAACTAATTCTAGTTCTGACTGTCCACGCCGAAATGGATTTCCGCAAAGTAACGCCTGACTCCATTAACAATCACTTATTATATATAAGGCTGGATTATAAATAGATTATAGGTTTATATGTGGGTCGATCTCAAGCATATCATACATGGGACTCGTGTGTCTCCAGTTGCGCTGCAATGTCGATCGGGCGGTGGCAGAAAACCAGTTTAGGAAAGGAAGGAAATAAATTTATCCATTTATCTTATCTATCTATATTGAAAAGACCAACGAGTTTGTAAACGTAGAGCCCAACATATCGTAACGGAAACAGTACTTACTAAATATACTAATATAAAAAACCTCTAAAACGTTCTTATTTAATTATTTAAAAGAATATTATAAACTTTCAAGCACTTTCAACTTTCAAGTTTTACAATTTCAAACAACAAAACCTCAGTTGGTAAGGCTTTGGAACTGAAGGGGTGGGTTTGTATCCTACATTAGATTATTGATATGAACCTTGTCCAAGCACCATCATTGGTAGCTCAGTTCTAGAAATATCAATAAAATTGTTAGTATTCTTACAAAAAATATTATCGAAACGGCGTAGTCGTCAAATGTTCACTTTCTGAGTCAAGTTTCACATTCTTTTTTTCCGCATCGATATAAATATTTATACGACCTACGTGATATTATTTCGTGCCTAAGTGCTCACTCATTTTAAACAGGTGAAAAACGGTCGGTTATCACGATTCGGGAATAAATTAATATATAGCGTACCTATATGAATAAAATCACAGAACCAAAATCTACTCTTTGAAGTATTCTTTATAATTTGTGTAATATCCGTTCGACAATGAAACTTATTTGTATGAGGTACCCTACCGCCTTGTTTGTTTTTTTTTTAATCGCTTATTGTTTTATTTCAATTAAATAGCCGTTAATGTATAGCAATCTTGGAAACATTGTTACAACTTAAATGTTAAAAATATAATATTATTCCTGTATTAGAACTACTGAAACTAGAATTACTAAAATAACGTAATCATCACAATTGCGTAATATGGCTGTAGGTTATACGGCTACAGATGCACATCCGTTACAGTGCATACTGTGAACAGGACAGAAGTGATCGAATAGCAATTAATGTATTGTAATGTGTGCGGAAGGCGGTCGGGGCGGGCGGGCGGCGCGCTCGCCGGTCATCCGTCTCATGCGACGCAGCCATTTGTATCCGCGTGGGCATCCGTCACGCTAATCACTGCGTACACCTGCATGATGCTGAATACAGGCTGCTGGAACAAAATACGTGAACACATTTTTAAAATGACCCTAATCTCAAATTCAGAGACTCCTTTAAATTAGTATTTTTTTCTTTTCCGTTGATGACACCAAGCTATATCTATTATCGGCAGGTTGTCAAGTTACATCTTGATAAAATAGCAGCGTTTCTACCAAAACTTGCTGTAAACTTTTGCGGTTAAATCAAAAATCTCAATGCACGCATTTATTTCCATTAAATTTGGTTTTACGCCTTAATTGAACTATATTGAACAACACGCCATCGGAATTAAATATTGCTAATTAGTATAATTATTTATTGATATTAATACGAGATTATGCAAATGAAATAGCTACACAACGTAATTGACGTGAAAAGTCAAAATTAATATTTTACGTTTCACATTATTTAAGCAAAGTGCTATTTTGGGTGTATGAAACAATTTTAAAAAATTCAATAGTTACACACTTATGTCAAGTTGGTATAGCTTCACCGAATATTATTCACACGTAGTAGCTACGTGGTCGATAGGATTTCCACGGCTATAATACGTAAACATATAAATAACAACATATCAAAATTTCAACCATACTGATTTTTGATCTTGCGCGGGTGCTTTGCCGCCAAACTCACACACTAGCTGTTGTTTTGGAACTTTTGGTATTTTCTTTAAATAAAGCTTTTAGTTTCTCTTTAAAAATCGATTTCTTTATTCACTTTATAAAATACTTTTTAAAAATCAAAACTAACTTGTTACTTGTACTTGAAATTGTAACCTAAAATGTTTTAAAGTGTTCAAAACACGTTAATTTGTACTAGGGTTGTGTAATTGGGTACATTACAAATATATATAGGAATTTAAACGTTGCGCCTAGACTTCGCAGGCTTCGCAACAGATTCGAAGATGCATTTATTATACAATATTCAAATTATATAAGAGGTAAGAACTCAATAACTCCCCAACATTTTACTCGAGGTATTTGGAAACCTGCTCTATAAAATCTTTAACGTAAAAACAGTCTCGTTAGATTGGAGACTTCTTTTAACGCCGAACAACGCGTTAAATTTAACATCTGGTAAAAAATCTTTAACATATTACGACCACCTAAATATTTGACGAATTTGTCGCCTAAACAGAGCGCATCTGCTGCTCAATTTCCCATATTTATAACAATCTAAGTTGCAAGCTCCGGTGTCGAATGCTACGTTTGTCGTGAAATAACAGTTTAATCTTTGAAATATACGGGCGTCGAAGTAGTACTCGTGTGTAACCAATCTTATTTTAAAAACATTACAAAAGCCCAACCATAACAATAATCTTGTTAACCGCGCAAGATGTATTAAATTAAAAATGGTTCTGGCAAATTATTATTTAATAATAAAAAAAACTGTGAACAAAAAACGAATCTTATTGAAATTATTTGAATACTTAGTATGTCTACCCATATATGTAACAGGTAAATGCAACGTCTACTGTTAGTCAGATGGCCTGCAAACGAGAGCTGAGAGAGCAGAAGAGAGGATATATCAAAAGGTCAGCTTGCCTGAAATTCTCTGTGGAAAACGTTGCTAGTTCTTAGAGTATAAATGACAAGTAAATATGATAACGTTATTGTAAATATGTAATGCGCTATGGAGATTGTTTATACATGACGCTATCCGATAAGTTTGCTTTTATCACCTCCGACATTCCCGGAACACAAGAAAGTGTCTCTCGCCCTATTCACGGACGATACCGCCCTCTACACTTCCGATAGACTCCAATCCGCGGCCACTACTCTTGGCGAATGGTTCAAAACATGGAGAATCGAAGAAAACCCCAAAAAGGAAGAACTTCTCAAAGAAGACCAGCAGAAACTCCCACAAGCCTGGCGGCCGCCTGTCCATCATTACTCTCTTCGGCAAACCTATTCCTTGGGGAAAGTCTGTCAAGTATCTAGGCGTCAGGCTTGTCAGTCACTCAATAAATATATTCTTTAATACCCGAGCCAAAGCGGCCTTTGTCTTAGGTCGGCTCCACCCCTTAATCAACGCCCGCAGCAAACTGTCCCCCAGACGCCGACTGCTCTTTTACAAAACATGCGTTCGACCGATTTTTGTCATACCCTAGTGTCGCCTTCGCGCACACGCCATAACAAAATTATTAATTGAAAGTGATTAAAAATTATAATAGGTTTTTCCGACACGGCGTTAGGCCTATGGAAACTGCTGCTTGCGCAGATTCCCACAACCTTTTTCGGACCCAATATTCGATAAAGTTGTAAAAATTAAACATTTATTTAATTTTAATGAAATATTAAATTAAATTCTATAGGGTATGTTTCGTTGCACATGCTATTTTCAGTAAAACATTATCGTGAATAAGTTAAGAGACATTGTATCTCCAAATGACCCATTATTTTCAATGTTTTTTATTAGTTAAACATGTTGTAGGCACTTATAACGAATCATGACATCAGAGACATGGCCAATTCGTGGAAAATAAACATGATGCGCAAGTGGGCGTCCTTACGTGGGACGCACTGACCCGCTGCCGCGGCCAGGGTTTCATAATTAACTGTTGATATTTGGACGACGCAGCTCGAAATCACATTTATGATTGTGCTCCTGAGTGACCTCCGTCAACCGTAAACTTAGTAATTGTCGAACTTCAGTGATAATATAAACGATGGTTTGATTAACTGAACTCAGTTATCATAGTTACGATCATAGGACTTGATCACCCATTCAAGTTTCACAAACGGGTTGCTAGGAATCGAAACTTGGTCCAAGTAGAAGGCGTCGAGTAACAGGAAATAATAACTTTATCGAGCTTGACTGTAAGCTGACCGTCCAACTATAATAACATTATGCCTGCTAGTAACAAGTTAATCTACTTCTAGTTAGTTGTAGCACGCATCGCTAAAGTTTAATAACAGAAAATTTAGAACATGCCTGCATCTGAATCAGCTAGCGAGCAAAGGTTCACGATGTTTGCTTGTAATGTTTACTCAGACAACTCATGACCATTTATGATATATTCAATGGCATATTTGTTTGAAGAGTAATTCCATATTTTTAATATTTGAAAATATATTAATTAAAGGAATAGGAGATAGATCAAATTAGGGGCCGACTTACTAAACGTACTTTTGAATCTTCATGTTTTATAATGTTGTTTTATATTTATCACCAAGTGAAAAGTTCAATTTTGTCGAGAAAAACCGACACGGGCTTCGACACTTAAAAATTGAAAGAGAATTTAAAAATTGAAAGAGAAATAAATTTTTTAAATAATAAATAAATAAATACTACATTATGTATATAAATATAAAGTCCTACTCCTGCATATAAGCTTATTACTTATAATTTTTTTCATATTATATTCATGATCAAGTCGCTTCAAGAAATTATTTCCCATAAATGTAACTCTCTGTGATTTTATTTTATATTATTATACTTTCGCCTTAACTAGTTCAGTGTCTTCATTCACCTCGCTATATTGCGAGAGTTACTCAATAAATCACTCCACTGCTTAAACCATTCCCAGCAACTGCAACTGTACAACTGTTGAGTATTTAGTTTGTTAATTATTTTCTTAAAAATTATGATAAGAACATCTCCTTTTATTTTAATCGAATAAAATATGGCTGGAAGGTCCCGGCGCACGGCGATAAACTTTCCGCGCAGCCCTTCCCGTCACGTAGTGAGACAGTTAATTACGCGGATGTAAATAAATCATCATAGACGGGTGCGGCTGAGGGCTTCGATTCCGTAATGCAATTATCTCTCGCCTCATTGACATCAAAATGAGCGGAGTACATGCCTCTCAAATTATTTTATTTCATCTCAACAACTTCGAATCGAGAAAAAGTCGAATAAAAGATTTATAGAAAAATAAAAACGATTCCCGGTTAAGGATTATGAAATGTTAAGAGCTGAACAGCATTACTTATTGGTATCCAAATATCTATCCAAATAAAACATACTATCCTCTTCACAAATCCAAGTGTGCGTAATACTTAAGGGTTTCCCTTTATTCCCTTTGTTATTATATTTATTTCCCTGATCTGAAGTTATTCATTTGCTTCATAATATATTATATTATAATGGCTTATATTAGATTGTATTACTATTTCAGGGGCGGTGTAATCGCGAGAAACCACCGTGCAAGTACTTCCATCCCCCCCAGCACTTAAAGGATCAGCTGCTCATCAACGGGCGGAATCACCTAGCTCTTAAAAACGCTTTAATGCAGCAAATGGGTCTGACACAAGGCCAGGTCATTCCTGGTCAAGTTCCTGCCGTGGTGAGTATCGCTAATTTGCTCTTTCACCTTTAACAAACGCTTCGAGCGATCGGTCCTCTTCCATAGGTAGCTACGTTGCTCGCTACACGCAGCTTTCGGTGTATCGCTGTCCTGTACTTATTAAGCGTTCTTTTTACTAAATTCACGTAGAAATTTAAAAGCATCCCGTTTAAGTTGTGCCTCGCATAGTTAATAAGTAGATGCTAGAGCATTACGACGTTTAGAAGTTACATTGGTTGGCAATGTTTTCTTACTAAGTAAATTAACTTAACCCCACACAGAAGTTGTTTTACAAACTAAGCGATGGTGTACATGTATTTAAAAATAAATGGTGGTTTTACTTTCTCTCAAGTGGTTAGCTGCGTTTCCACACAGACTTCGCGATTCAATTTAAAGTTTTGTTTTGAGTACTGATAGAACAGCACAGTAAGCAATGGGTATTCTCATATAATAATCCAGCTATAACTACATATGATTAAATATCAGGCACAACTTAAACATTGCCGCCGAAAGCCGATCGCTCCTCACAGCTTCAGCATGTTTGTTTAATTCGTTCCTTAAGTGGCATGATTACTTCAAACTGACACGAATGGACTGGGTATAAGTGGTAATGCAAATTTAATCACTGAAACATTGTACCTCTCACTGTTCTCACTATCGCTAACGACGCGGCCGATTCCTCGGAGTCGCTTCTCACACAGCCTGTATTTAGGTGTTATGGAGTTCGAATTTGAACAAAGTAAGGAACAGAAGGGCGCGCGGACATCTGGTGGTAGTTATGTTTTTTCGCGATTCGGGTTAAAACATATTTATTATCTCTTTGTCCATGTGTCGTTTGTTAAATTTATTCATTCGTTAAATTTATCAAACTTATTCATAATACATAAAGATCTCAAAAGATTCCACATGGGGGGAAAAAGTTGAGAACAAATTTAAAATACAACATATAAGTCTTTTAGAAAAGAAATGAAGTTCTCCTGAACTTTAAATTCAAGTGGTGGGCACTTCATCAGAATTCCTATGAAATAAATGTGGTGTGCGGAGCGAAGTCGAAGGTGTTGAGGCGCGCAAGATGAGTAGCGTGTTTGTGTGGTTTTGTGTCGAGGTGGGCGGCGTGAGCGGAGCGGGCGCGGCCTCCAGTCACCTCGCCGCGCTGGACCCGATCAGTCTCGCGCTGCTCGCCCCGCAGGTAACCGACAGCACCTCGCACTCGCACCACCATCACCACCGGCTCCCTCGCGCCGGCTCCATCCTCCAGTCACACACCTCACGTTCCTAACGAAACGTTCGAAAATTTTCAAACGCTCATGAACCAAGGGGCTATGGTGTCATAGCCTCTCGGCCATCTTTACACATTTACCTGTGCACCTAATTTTCTTATAAACGTTTTAATAGAACCCAGTCCATTAAATTTTCAAACGTTTTCCTCTATGTATTGCCTACAAACAGAACGTAGCCGCTCCGTCTACGTTCACTATACTAACTATCCAATATTCCTCATACCTAACATTGTCCGTCATTCTCGGTGGCCGGTGGGTGGGTAGTTTAAAGAAAACAAATCGTATGCTTGAATCGAACTTAATGTTTTAATGTGCTCTTTATTAATGCATGCAAAAGTTTATTTTTGCTCACAATTCACGATACCTTTATTAATTATTAACACTTTAACGCGTAACACTAGATAATTGGTTGTGTAGTTTATGAAATTATGTTTGCTGAATAACAAATGCTTTTCTGAAGCGTAGATTCAAAGAAATTATTATGTATAAATTGTATATTGACTCTTATGTCGAACTTTAGGCGACATCTCCTTACTTGTCCGGCGTACCAGGCGTGGGTACAACTTACACGCCGTACTACACGCCACAGTTGGTGCCAGCAGTCCTGGGACATGACCCAGCCGCTGCTGCAGCTTCGCCGTTAGGCGTCATGCAGCAGCCCGTGCTCCAACAAAAACTGCCGCGCGCCGACCGTCTCGAGGTGAGAATCTCCCCACCATTTAATTCAGCCTACCTTGTAGCGCTTTGAGATGTTGTCATTTAAAGGGGACTGACAAATTATTACTGTTATTGTTAAAATAATTTCAATTATTTTAACCTAAATTTGTTTTCACAATAAAGAAAAATAATCTATTTTTGAAAGATAGTTTAAAATTTACAATGAACTTTTAACCGGTTGTACATGGCTAAGTATTTATTATATCCCTTTCGAGCAATGCCACAGCTCATATTGTCGGTCTCCTTTGTAATATTCGGCTAAAGAGCCCTTACCCCGTTTATCTGTGGTGCGTGGGCGCACTGGCCCAGTCCGTCTCCGCGTGCGCTTTGCGAGCAACACTCGCTTCTAATCCTCGGTGAAAGGCCTGCAATGTTGGCACTCCTTAACAAATATAATACTTTCGGTCATTTCGTTAAATATTCGTTTTAATTTCAAAAAGAATCCGCTCTAAGATTCAAAATTACTATGTATTTAACAGTTTTATTAATTACATGATATTTTGTGCCTACACTGTGGTGCCGTGTGCTAACATCCAAGAACCCAAACTTTATATTGCCAAAACGTTTAAAAATGTAATATATATGTTATAAAACTGCGACGGATGCGTTAGTTAATTTAAATTAATATATACGTCATTTAAAACTAAAGCGGCGTCCGGTCTAGATGGACAATAAAGCAAATATTTACTATTGATTATAATTAAAAAGTTAAATATAAAATACACTGAGTACACATATAGCAAAAATATGTCAAGCGCGTACTTGTTTATTTAAATATGCTTAGTACAGGAAAATTTGGAATTAAATGAGGTCAGACCTGAATACTGCATATTCATGTCAGCTCTTCGGTATGTCGAATGGTAACAAAAACACATGGTACATGGAATAAAACTTGTCACACTTGTCGAACATAACTTCAAATAAGACTTAGAAATGCTACATATATAAAAGAGATAGGCGTCAGTGGAAGGGGGTCGGGTGTCGGGTCGGCTCGGCTCGGCCGAGACGTGGCGGGGCGCGAGCGGCCACAGCTATGTGTGTGGCAGGTGTGCCGGGAGTTCCAGCGCGGCGCGTGCAAGCGCGCCGAGTCGGAGTGTCGCTTCGCACACCCGCCGCCGGCCGTGGCGGTGCACGACGACGGCTGTGTCACGGTGTGCATGGACGCCGTCAAGGGCCGCTGCGTCCGCGACCCCTGCCGCTATTTCCACCCTCCCCTGCACCTGCAGGCGCACCTTAAGGCGCAGGCGCGCGGCGCGGTACGCCACCAGGCTGCACGCTCTCGCCTCGCTCGCTCGCGCTCGTAGCTTCTCTTCTTCTGCTTTGACTTTCGCCGCGACGCCGCTTTTGTTCGCAGCTTATTCTGTTCAGTTCGCCGCGTTGTCACGCTTCCGTCGCACTCACGCTTCACTTTTAATTTTTTTATCTTTCGCATATCACCTTACGCCGTGCTTTAGGTGTATTCTGTGCATCTATTACATCGTTATTGTTTCTGTCCCGTCCTGCGCCGCTTCGCTTCACGTAGACGGCCGCCGCAGCCCAGCAGTCGGCGGCGAGCACGACTTCGGAGCCTGGCAAGAAGCGGCCGGCGCCCGCCGAACTCGAGCCGCCTCCGGTACAGCCGCCAGCTTTGCACGCTTCTCCTCTGCTCCCACTCCCGCCCGCACGTTCCTTTCCGTGCTTCCCTCCCGTCCACAACCAGCGACTACGGCGCGCGCCCACCGGGCCACCCCCGCCCGGTAGCCGCGCGCCGTCATCGCCTATCGCCCCTCCACACTCATCCGAAAACCTCCGTTCAACCGTTTGTTTCTCGTTTCAGATGGACATGAAAAGCGTCGGATCCTTCTATTACGATAATTTCGTAAGTATCAACGCCGAGCTCGACGCCCTAGGCGTCCTAGGCCGACTCGTGTATCCCGAGCATCCTTTAATTGACATTTTTTTCGTTTACAGGCGTTCCCGGGCGTGATGCCGTACAAGAGACCAGCGGCAGATAAGGCAGGCGTCCCGGTGTACCAGCCAGCGACAACATACCAGCAGTTGATGCAACTGCAGCAACCGTTCGTGCCCGTGTCATGTGAGTACCCCGCGCCAGCATCGTCCGCCCCGCCGACCGTCACCGCCGCGCCGGCCGCACCCCTTCCGGCACCGCCCGCGCCCCCCGCGCCGCCGGAACAGCCCAACTCACCGCCCGCGCTTCCTGAGGCTAGCGCGCCCGACCCAGCCGCCGTTGCCAAGGAGGTGGCGCACAAGAACTACACGGCGGCAATAGCATTCGCAGCGCAGCAATCGGCTATGGCACAGTCGGCGATGGCGCAAGCGGCTGCCGCCTACTCGCAGCAGCTGAAGGTGCGCGCCGGCATGCCAGGGCTGATGCGCGCGCCGCTCATGATGCGCCCGGCGTGGCCGCCGTTGCCGATGCACGGCTACTACCAGTCGCCCTACATGTACGCGATGCCACCACCTGCACCGCAGACGGCGACAGCTGCGGCCGCCGCCACTGCCAACCCTTACAAAAAGATGAAGACGACATAAGCGGGCGCGGTCGGTGGGGCGGGGCGCGGGGTCTCCGTAGATACTCGTGTCGTACGTGTATCCACCCTGGCCTGTCGGGGTTTAGCGCTAGGCGTGTCACATTTGTATTGTAAGGACGAAGCGAGCGAATAACCTCGCCTATGTTCAGTAGTTTTACGCTATGTCTATTCGATTGTGTATCTACTCACTTAATATCTTATGCGTGTATATTTCTCGTATCAACAACGATCCCGGTAACAATAACGCTTGAATTGCATGACTGTACGTTTTTTTTATCTCTTGTCGATCGTCGTTAATCGTGAGTATCGTCGTACTGAGAGTTGAGCGCTTGGTCCGTCGACCCCGTTTCCCGCTACGTACACGCTTGTCCCGGAGGAACTCCGCACGGGTGCGCTTTGGCCATATTGTCAATCCCGTACCCAATGGTTACCGGTTTGCAGCAGCAGGCCCGCACCTAACACAGCTGCCTTCTAATTTTCGCATGGAATAGAATCCAACACCCCTATACGTTTGGCTCATCAGGTATTATTCTCATTATACTAGTGCCTCCTTTTGTTTGTGCTATATGTACCGAAGTTTTAGTGCAGCGCAGGTCGGCGCACGTCGATCTAGTGTTTATGTTTTTTTTTCAGTCGCACTTTCTTTTTATTTACTTTAACGCTTTCTGTTACATGCCTTCCGAATGACCGCTTCGGCTGTCCGTCCGCATTGCAAATCTTTTGTTGCTTTTTATATTGGGACGGAAAGGCTGTGCGCCACCTAACGCCCCCTATGTGGTGTATACGGACGAGCGCGGGCAGGTAAAGTGTCGCGTGACCGCACCGACGAGTTGCAGTACAACGCACGCTTGTTCGCCAACGAGCGAAACGATCTCGCATGGCATGGCGCTTATTAACGCTAACCAAACTCGGGCACAACACTCATATTTGTAGATTCTACTCCTTTAAACGTCCCTCCTTTTCTATCACGGGCTTGAAAGCGCTCGCTCTAACCAGTATGCTTCCAAAATACGAGCTATTTGCATATAGTACCTACACCAGCGTCTATTAAGCTTTATATGCCTCTGTATGATTCAAAACCCGATTGTGACATTTCCAAATATGTACATTCAAATAAAATTTTAATAATGAATCGCACATTTCATTACTTTTATTTGTATCGTTTAATTTGGAATTCACCCATATTTGAACAATTCAAAGTAATTTCAATAACAACATTTCTGTTGACTAATTACACGCTTCAATTCTAATCATTATCATAGCAAGTATTGTTCTAACATATGAACTCGTTTCGATGCTTCAGTAGAAAGGCTTACTTTGTCTTAAATGGTTTGAGTAAACTGCGCTTATTTTGCGAACTTCACGAGTGATGCAATCACACTATACGAATGATTATAAACGAAGAAGAGCTCAGGTGCACTGGGTGACTATAATTTTATAATATAATACCAAGAACCAATAGCAAGAACACAAAGGAAAACCTACAGACATCATTTAGAATTGGGTATTAAAACAAACGAATTCTTCTTTCTGCTAAACAGGATCTCCTTAAACGTTTTAACCTATTACAATAACGCTATTTGATTTCTATAACAGCTGCAAACCTATATATTCTATTATATGTATATTTTGCGTGTTACGACGCGATTAGTTTGCCACGCTGTGAAACAGGGCGGCCAGTGAAGAACTAATGGCATTGCTTGTCAGGCGATTCATATGTATCGACGTCATCATTCACATCGTCCATTTAGTCATTGTGCTGTAACTGTATCAATATATTGTACCAAACAGTTGATGCTACAACTTACTTGTTGATGATTTTTAGTTTTGTATAGTGAGACATACTTGCTTTCAAAATGTGGAAGAAGTCACTCTACAGTATTGCCTTGCTTACACCCGGTAAGATATAATCAGCTTAATATAATATCCTCTGTATAAGTAATTTCCTGTTTTAAGCCTATACTGAAACGCCGCTTAAAGTTTGCATGGCTGATTTCAATCACAGTTTTCATTCACACGCATACTAATTTTTTAATGCAGAGGTCGGTAGTTTCAGTAAAGGTGTGATATTTGTTTATTTTAACTCAACGAAGCCGTTACGTGTGCCCTGGTAAAAAGTTAACTTACGCGCTATAAATGCTTTCATCCTGCAAGGGAAACTACTATAAATAGTAGCCGCAGTCTATTCTGATCCTTTTTGTTTTAATGCTACACACACTATAGTTAACTTTTTAACAGATACTTTCCAATATTCACCTTCCGCCTGTGTCAACTATCAACTTATAATAAGGGGGTATTTGTGTTGATTCGTTTAATTCAGTTTAAAGTTACTGTAATTATATTTTTCTACTCATGTGGTTGATAGTTGAAACGATGGTGAAAGAAGAAAAATCGATGTGACAGTCAAACCGTGAACCAACATAATTGGTGCTCGGAGTGAGGCATTGTGGTTTGTTCTTTGCATTCAGTCTAATTATCCACTTCGACTTTTCTTACGACAATGCTTGAGTGCTTAGCTATTGCGGCTTCCGTTCCTGCTTACGACTTGTCGAGGCCTCTCCGATGCTTATTGAAGTACTCACCGTAGACCTAATTAATCTACTTGAATTTCTTTTGTTTGTCGTACAGTAATCGCACTCTCTAATGGTCATTATGTTGCAGTTTGTACTACCACTAACATGTCACGTCAAGAACTGTCATGTAAGCTAAAGGTATAAATTTGATTTGTCTATATACTTTATAACCATGCCCACATACTGACGAGCATGACCGCCCTGTATTTCTTCTACTGAGAACTTCTGAAGATATATAGCATCATCACAGCCGACGCAGACACATGTCGTAACACCTCCCACACAGCCTCTTAGCTTTATATAGCAACGGTTGGCATTTATGGATACACTTTGGACGCTACAGACCTCTAGATCGCCCTCGCCCTGGTAAAAGTTGTCTAGCATCATGCTTTAGCTTTTTTGTAAAATATAGTCACGCTTAAATAAGATTGGCTGCGCAATAATGATTATATTTCAAGCGTTCTGCATGCCATTTAGATTATATATTCATACCTCCTATGTGCATAGTGCAGCGTAATTTAACATTCTCTCGAAGGTCGAAAACGGAACTCGTTTACCAAATAACAAAATCAAACCTAAACTCTCAATACGTATCTCAATATATATATACTGTGCAAAGTTGTTGACACACCAGACATTACAATATAAAGGTGACACACCTATTGAATGCTTGGAAGGTACAATCATATTGTGCAACGAATCTTGTAAAGTTCTTGTAATATTAAAGCAGCAACAAGATTTCATTTCGAGCAATTTCGCCTGTCGTGTGTCCCATTTTATATTCTTACCTATTTTTAGTTATTGAGAAACTACACACGCATTTATTGGATAATTGGTCAATATTAAAATATTGAAATAATTTAAATATTTACCATTTTTTGTCATTTTTTACAAATATAGAGCTTACTCTTTTCATTAAAGCTCTTTGATATTACAAAAACAATTTCAGCGAAATTTTCAGACGGCTCTGCAATGAAGATTATTTTCAGTGTCAGATGTATGAATGTTCATAAGTGATATATGATATAGATTTAGAATTAACACTATTAACATTAATTAATTCATAAACCGTCTGATTCCACTAGCAGAACACCTCGAGTAGTTTCAACACAAATGTACACACATATGTATTGTATACATATGATGTACATTGTTCGTCTCGAATGACGATGGCACGACTGTTTATGAAGTAGAATTAGTTAATTTAAACAGCCATCCAGTGACCGCCACAATAATAATTTTGAACGATAGAGAGAGACATAAATATTAACTTTGAGCCCAAAAATCAATGAAAAGATAGCCATTGTATACTTGGAAATTGAACACCATGAAATGACAAATATTACTTTGAGTTCTATGTTATATTATTTTACGAACAACTTTAAGAATTTAATCAATAAGCAACGAACTCCTATTTATTTGGCTCGTCAACAGTGACTACATGTATAAATTTTCGTGGCTTTAACTGTATGACTGTATAAATTTTCAATAAATTTTATGTGTGTGTGTGTGTGTAATTGTTTCTTCTTATACTTTCAGTTACTGGACACCCTCCCGGTGTGCCAAGATTTTAATCGACAAGGATGCACAAGACCTACCTGCAGATTCGTTCATATTCGTGAAGGTGTGTTATAATTTTATTTCATTCATTCATTCAAATTAATGGCTTTCAATAGTGCCAAAATAGCACGGAAGATGTCGCCAATGTCACGTAGAATGGAAAAGTCACGAAGAAGATTTTATTTCATTTATGTAATAAATTTAAATTGTTATTTTAACTTATTTACTTTGTGTCAACAATGCTGATGTTTACAGACACGTAAAAATATTAATTACCGATTACCTAATTTTTTTATCACTATAAAAATATCTTCATCTTACCCCATATTTATGCATGACAACACAATTTTTTTACTAATGTACTAACATTTATCAGTAGAACTGTTAATTAGTGAACATTAAACTTGTACTAAAAAAATTCTAATTTAGTAGAAATAGCGTTAGTCCTTTTCGTATATTTTTTGATATATTTGCGTAACTAAATAGCGTTATACTTTTTGATATATTTGTGTAACTAAATTTAGAATAAATATAAAGGGCATATACACTGTTCCAGTTAAGGAAGCTTGGAAGATTTATATAGATGGAATGATTGATTTCATTGATACAGTTACTATTTTAAATAATAAATAAAAAATAGATCTCTGAAAAGTTCATTTTATGTGGTTGTAGAATAATCGAAACAGGTGTTTCAAAGCAAATATTACGGTGGATATGTCCTTGCTCGTGCTTCGTACATTGCCATTGGTTTTGAAATATCATTATACTTTTAAAATAATCTTAATCAATAATATCGTAACTCATTAATATAAAAATTAATAAATTTCAGTCAAATAGTGATGAAAAATCAGAAATCGTTTACTTCAAAAAAATCAATAAAACTATTGGCAGAGATACAGAGCTTACAAATTTGTACCGTACCGTACTTTTTTGTTACCGTAACAGTGTTGTCAGACCACTAGGCATAATAAAACCGCTCCTTTAAGTTCTTGCAATAAGAAACATCCTGTTAACATATTTATGTTCATATTGGATTTCTTTCGTAAAAACATGGAAGTAAGCGTGAGAAAATCCTGTGAATTATTGTGTATAACTATTGTGATAAATCTAAATACAGTGTTACGGTATAAAAGAGTGATGAATGTGAATATTATTCATGCTTTGCGTAAGTGCATGCGCCGCAGGCACACCAAACACACTACCCACAATACACACACACACACACACACACACACAATTTGAGCACACGCACTCACTATACATACATACATACATACATACATACATACACCCACACCTCACCACGACGGTATACGGAAGAACTTAAGTTTGTGTATACCGTTTTTTATATAATAACTAGATAACCCAGTGAACTTCGTTTCACCTACAATTGGTTTAATTCAAATTACCGAAAATATATCTCCTGGTATGTTCATATTTAGGAATGCAATACTTTTCAAAATCGCACAAAAGAAACGACAGTTTTGTATAACAACACGTCCGTTAGAGAATAAAGCCGTTACGAAGGCCGTGTATTGAAAGTAAAAGAAAGAAAGAGAATTTTTCAATTATTTTTTATGTTTTCTCTATAATTTTTTACACACAAAATAATAATAATTCTTTTTCTTCTTTTTACTTCCAATTACTTTCAATAGATGGCCTTCGTAACGGCTGTATCCTCTAACCTGTAAATAAAATATATATGAAAATAATTGAATGTAATAAATAAAAAATAAGCGAAGTATAGTGATAACCACGTATGGTGTGATGGGTTGCAGGGTGCGGGCTGCAGGTGGTGGGATGCCGCGTGGTGGTGTGTCGCGACGCCGCCGCGGGCACTTGCCGCCGCGCCGCTTGCCGATACTACCACATCCCAGTTCAATTGCCGCCAGCCCTGCGTCCCCCTTAACCTTCCGATTTCAATTCCCGCACCCTCATTCGTTTCACCCTTCGTCGTAGTCCCTTTGCACATTTCCGTCAAATCCGTAGCCAGGGGGATATTGTGTTCCCTCAAATCAAACAGTTAGCCATCTCAAATACCATCCTTACATCAGCATCACCAGCATTCAATCCCTCTACAAATTATTTTTCTGGCTACAGTTTTTCTTTTTCCAGTTCTCAGATGGCCCGCGCCCCGCTTTATCCATATCGATCTCGCCTCTTATGTGTCGGGAAAGGCAGGTTTGGCCGCTACTGTCACTCTCGCGGAGGTGGTGATAACTTAGTAAATATCGGTTAGTAAGAGCGGCGGGAGCGGGCTGCTATCACCCCAGCGACTCGCTCCCGCCGGGAATGTGTAGTCTTCGGGAAAAGGTGTGTACATAAGTAGCGGGATATGATTCTCAGGCACGGTCATGCGATTGTGATATGAATAGATTTCGAGACACCGGAGTCGTTTGAGTATAATTTTATCGAGATCGTACCGAGATCGTCGAATAGTAGTTAGTGAGGTTTCAAATGTTTTATTACTATTGTATATTATTTTTTTTTAAGATACGATATGAGTTCCTGTAAAGATCGGTGCGTCCGCTATTTGGCGTCGCACAAAACTTTGTTGTATATAAGCGATGTACTCTATGCGGGTGGTGTGGACGGCCGCACGCGTCACGGATTGCATCACCCACTCCTAATGTGAGCATTTTTGTGAGAACTATGTTACTTTTATGTACGTTATGGAATTATGTTTTATAGATGACAATTTTTACACTAGTTTAGATTAAGCGAATCAGTAATGAAACACCAATAGTGTAGCCGCTTTTCCCCTTTCGCCACTAAAACATTCGACGCCGGAGCACAACAGGCGTGTCGCCGAGCGCGCGGCTCGGGCGGCGCGTGTAGCGTTGTCCAATCCCCACGTTAGCATAGATCACAACACTCGTAGAGTGATAGTGGACAGACATTGAAATATAATGAATGTTATCGGACAATATTGAAATGATGAAGGCATACTTCCAAGCTATTAACCTAAATTTTAGGATAGAAGGAGCGTCGGCTTTTATTCCAGATAGATTTTGCTAGATAACCATTCTGTTACTGTTCGATTCCCGTTCCCGTCTATCGAAGCACAAAATAGTGACCGACGATCGAGTCCGACTTACCTCTCGATGAATAATAACTATGTTATAGCTAGCTACCTATATTGTTTTCGACCCAAACAGTATTAACATTTTGATCAAATTTATCTCGTCGTATGTATGTAGAGGTGATATGCGGTTAGAGGTGGGTGTCCGAATCGTCGCCACGTAAGTACCGGCGTCTATATGAGTGGTTTCAAAAATTATCCTAATTATTCATGATCTCGTTAAGGTTGAATCTTGCTTATTGTCAGATCCATTTTGGAGGTTAAAATGAGCATTGGAATGTTAAGGCAGGCATGCAAGTGAAACTCAACCTGTCGGGTCGGTAGTAAACTGATTTGTTGGTCGCCTTTTACAAAGCTGGTAAAGCTGGTAAATAGAGACGGGGCGCCGCGGACACCCAGAGGCATGGAAGCCCGATGCCTAATATTATTCCTAGTCCATATCCTTTTTGTTGATCAGTCATGCGATTAATGTTAGAATAATATATTAATAATTTGATTTATTCCTCCCATTTAGTGGATATTTTGATAATGATATATTAATAATGAAATATTTAAGATACATAATACATATTTGATTCTAAATCCTGATAAAGTGACACTACGTTAGTAACTTAGTCGGAGGGATACTTGTGCCGTGATTATATTTTTAGGTATATATTATGAAATAATTCCTAGCGTCGGAATTAAAGAAGTGATTAATGAGTAAGCGTGTTATATTTATTGTCGTATCATAAGCGGAATGCCATATCGATAAAAGAAGAGTAGCGAAAGCGGAGTCAAACTCGTTAGGAAGCGTTTGCGTTAGTGTTTGTGTTGGTTGTTGTTGCCCGGGTGTCGGCCGGTGGTGTGTGGCCGCTTTTATCAATACGGCAAATTACTCTTACATATACTTATATATTTATATAAGTTGTAATTTTATTTTTGTTGAAATTTATCGTTTCCTGAATTATTTGTTACCTTGTAATTTTTTTTTTTCAAAATTTTATGATCTGACGCATTTATTGTAAGACAATCGATTACTTTATAATTAATTAGTGTGATAATATTAATGATGGTATCAAATTGCCGTTATGAATGATTGAAACATCGAAAGTATCCTTCCTGTTTAGAAGGGACTCTTCAGGCCCAAGGTTTTTAGTGGATTTTATATTTTCTTTTTTGTTGTATTTGTAATGTTGCATGTGTCTTACACATAGTATATTTCATTTTTGTGATATTTTAACTATAAAGTACTGTTATCATAAATTCAAATGTAATAATGATGACCTAATTAAATGTTCAAGAATTTATTTGTAAATCACAAAAAAAATGTAAAACTAAATGTAAATATATTGACAAAAAAATGAACTACAACACAATAATTGATTATTATATCTCTCATCCAGTACACTGTAAGTTGTTTGAGTACCTAAATAATGGTATCTTATATTATGTAGTAGGTACAATCTACTAAAGGTGAACCGGTCCAGTGAACAAAGTATTGATAATATTGTGAACTTTTTTTATTCACGAGCAAATACAGAAAGTACATGACATTGTAATATTATTTATGGAATTACTATGTGATGTGATCTCCGGATCAATTTTGAGTACAGTATAGATAATAAACAACTGAATATGTGATTTGTTTTTTTATTTCATATCCATACCACAAACTATGTTCGTTTCCAAAACATAGTACAAGCGTTGACTATTATATAGGTACATCAATAGTGGACGAAGCCCATCAGAGACTTGGGGCAACAGAGCCGAATGCGATCTCCAATCCAAGTAAATTTAATTTTACAACCTTTTTAAACCAAGTTAATATTTTTAATTTTTTATAAAATAATTTTTTTACCTATTTTATTAGTACCTTTAATCATAACCTTCAGCAAAAGACAGGAGAGTAAAAAAAATACGAAGTTCAATATATAATTGAAGCTATTAGGTACGCGAATTGTCACTTATCCCATGCTACTTAATACAATTTACTTTGCAAATAGCGATAAATTACGCGCCAGATCATTTGACACATCACGTGTCATGCAGCAACCCACGAAGCAAATTGTTTCATATTTATTATTATATAAATAAAATATTTTCCTATTCTTATTAATCAATCAAAAAATACAACCTTAACATTCCACTGCTGAAAATTGACTTTCCTAATATATGTGTGACGTTGCCGTAATTCGCACGCATGGCCAGCGGATTAGGACTCTTAAAGATTCGTACGATACTAATTTTATCGTTATATGCCATATAAAATCAAATTATTTATTTCTTTGTCGTTTTTAATTATATTACACAGAATCTAAGCAGAAAAAAACTCCGCAGCTATCTTCTTTTTCAATTAAACAATATTCATATGTTACCTATATATATATATATATTAGTCCCATAGACAGCCAAGTATAATGTTCAGGTAATGTAGAATCAAATATAATAATACAAAACCGAGCAAAAAACAACGTGAAGCGTGCGGTGACGATAATTTTAGTAGAAAGTGGTACATTCGTATATACATAGCATCAGTAGCATCGTTGCTACTGTAAGTTAAGACTTAAGCGAGCATGACGTGCCATTTTTTACGAGGGGAATTTCATTACGAATACGCTGTTGCCCTAGGGGAGTATAAGTGGATTATGTGAATATATAGCATAGAACATCCACCAAGTTAAATTTCGAAAGTACGAAAATTTCAAGAACAGATCCCTTATGTACTAGTAGTACAAAAATAAAACAAAAAGACAGTAATTTTAATCTAGCAAGTGTCATAAAATATATTTTGCTCAGCATATGCCAGGCGTTCTATAGCATCTGGCATTAGTTTTCAGTAAGAACCAACGTGATCGGATCTCGGACCACAGTGACAACATTGATACGGAGACACAAAAATATCCATATTTATACTACTACTCATACACATAAATACAATACAATAAAATTAAAAATAAGTAAATCATGCAATAAATTCATCGCAACCAAAAAAACAGTACCTGTTTGCATACTTAAAATTAGATTTTTGTAACTTTAATTAAACATTTATAGTATGCAAGTCACGAAGAGGTGGTGGCAAATTGTTCCGACACTTAGTTACAATTTTTTTTTAATGTAATGACCTAGACGTAGACGTCCTGTAATCGCGAGTACTATTTTGTTTACGGGACCATGTTAATGTATTAAATATGATGATATAACCACCACAAAATGATGACAGGCAGCAGCATTACAGGTATGTGATGGTTAGCTCCGCACTGGCCAACCCATCTGTTTAGTGTGGTGATCTTGGTAAACATGAAAGCCAACAGAGGCTTCAAAATATTTCAGTGCTTTATATCTAAAATAAATTTGAAGGCCCTCCGGCCTTTATATATGTGTATATATATATATATATATATATATATATATATATATATATATATATATATATATATATATATATATATATATATATATATATATATATATATATATATATATATAAAGGCAGGAAAGCCTTCAAATTTATTTTAGATATAAAGCACTATAGACACAAATCACTTATAGAATTAAATTGAACAATTAGCGATTCGTCGCAGATATGGTGCGGTCACCTCAATTCGAACTGTGTGAAAATGGCCGCCTCGCTACAAACATCTGAACCACACAAGTGCTTCCTCCAACTAACCCTTTCGGGTATAGCCCGGAGGGGACCCCGTGACCAGGATCGACGACATCTGTACCTTGCGAGTGCATCCTTCCAACCAACCTTTTCGAGTATGGCCCGGACGACACTCCACGGTTAAGATAAATTCTACAAACACTACGTCTGGACTGGAACAACGTAACCGAATGACAGTATCCAGAGCAGCATCGATACTGAACACATAATACTAAGATAATAACGATAAAAATCAATCAATCAAGTTTAGCGTAAACAGTGATTTAATTTTTATTTTAGGACACAATAAGAATCGTAACGACATGAAAACTACTCACCCGAGTACAATACACTCCCTTGTATCGCTTACATAAGTTTAAAAGTCACTCAGCGCTCGTCCTTTCTGGTAGTATTATTCCATTTTGTAGTCCGTCCGATCCCACTTCTGAAATATTTTATTTTATTTACAAAAAAAAAATATAATAGTATAATATTTTTATGATGGTATCACCACTGGCTGTGTGTATACTCTATGTTGTTTAAGATATGTCAAAACGATAATGATAATAGCAATAATATATATTTTTTTAGTAGATTAAATAAAATATTTGGGACTGTTATAATTCAATCAACTTACTTTGTAATTACTATGTGTAATTAACGTATGTAAATGACACTTCTTGTCGAAAGAATATGATAAATTATGAAGATGAAGTTTGTTTTATAAGAAAATAGTTTTCGCTAAATGTATCAACGCAGTTTTTTACTAAAAATTTGTAAGTTGTTATCTTTTTATCGATGTCATTAACAAACTAGTTCTTTCATCTTGTCATATTTGTCGTAGCATATTTAAAAAATTACAATGTTCGCTAGTCTAAAAAGTAGAATTAAAGAGGAAACTGGAAGTGATATCAGCAAATTAACTAGCAGTTGGCGAAGTGGTGGATTATTAGGACGAATAACACTTCGCGATGATTCGGTGAGTTAAAATATTTACATTTTCTTTTATTTAAAAGATATGGTACATTTAGATAAGATATGGTACAAATACAGCAACTTGCTATAAATTTTTCATTATACATATATACTTAACTTAGAATCGTACAGGGTAATAGAATGCATTATATATATATATATATATATATATATATATATATATATATATATATATATATATATATATATATATATATAAGTAAACATTAAATGTTCTTTAATTCTTCTCCTTAATGTATTTAAGAGAAGAATTAAAGAACATTTCCTTGAAATATGACATGCAGATGAATGTTTCTTTATGTGCCTCCTGTAAGGCAAAAATTGAGTCTATATTAGTAAAACCTGGTTTTAAACCAGAATTAACATTCTGAAATACTATATATTTTTTACAGAACATTAACACTATGATACATTCAAACAGTTTCAGAATCTGAACTTGCATGAGTCTCTTACATATATGAACTTGTAACTCTACTTGACATTTACAATCTCACTAACGAATTTGCATCACTAGCACTATCCTATCTACCTTAGGAAAAGGATTTTTCATTTTTACTAGAAGGTATACACTACAGTACACTGTGTGGTCCTAACTTTTAGTTTTTTACTAATACTAATAATAAAATAGAGTTGGAATTGAGTTCAATTATGATTTATAGAACTAATTACATTTTTACAATATCTCTATTTTCAGTCAACAACAAGTCCATCAAGTTCTGGTGGGCATGGTGATTGCACCTCTAATGTAAGTATTATTATTATATTTAATTTAAAACAGTAATAAAGTGCCATTAAATATCTGTTATGACCAAATGTAAAATAATAGTTTTTTTTTACTATGTTAAATTAACAATGCTTCAGAAAACCAATTGGCTCAGTGGTGGGGTTGCCACCTCTGGACTCAATCATCCAGGTTATATCCCCATATCAGAAAAAACAATAATAATAATTGTCACATCCACAATATTAAGCAGAGGTTATAATATATTATGATTATGACAAGAGGTAACAATTGAATAAAATTAAAAATAAAGATAATAATTAAAAAAAGTGGACCAAGTAATTAACTTAAATGACTAATAAACTTCCTACAATTTTGTCACAAAAAGTTTATTAAAGATATTGACAATATGTCAATATAATCAAAAAACCTGTTGTGAATGTCAGTTAAATGATAAATGACTGTTTGCTCACCTTTGGTTATTGTATTGTTAAGGTGAATAATCCATCCATGTGATTGACTCTAACATGAACCAACACTTATCTTATATATAAAAATTTTGTGTCACAATGTTTGTTATTGAACTCATCCCCAATGGCTCCTGTATATTTGATAGGTCTGAAAATAGGTCTTAAATTATTTTTTATATCTATACCTAGAAATAGTTTATATGGCAAAACAATGTTTTCGAGGTCAACTAGTAATATATTTATTAATTATCTCAATACTATCATATTTATTATAAAAAAGATCATATAATATCATGAAAATCTTTTGTATAAATTTAATAAATCAAACTTAAAAGCCCAGAGTAGGAGAGGAGATCATGGAAATATTTTTTCTATGGATGCATAATGTTCTTTTCAGGTTATCTCTAGTTTCATTTTACATTTACATAGTAAATGCACATAATATGTTGTCAACATATAAATGAGATCAAATTATATAGAAAATATCATGTTTGTCTCTAAAAGTTGCAATGTTTGCCATGTTAAAATAATGTATTGGTAGAGATTTTTTGTGAATGATTAACTTAATTAGGTATGTAGAAATGTAATAAACTGTAAGGGTTATAAAAGTTTTATTAGCAATCTTCTTTGTAATCAAAATTGATTATATAAGACAACAGAATTTATATCTTTTTGGTCTATTAACTCCAAGCACATCCTGGAACTATTTGTACAATAACAGTGAAATGGTTTTGCTGCTGCTTACTTATCTTGTCATAATTTTTATTCAAAATACTATTGACGACCAATTGGCTCAGTGGAGGGGCTCCCCGCCCACGTGTTCATATATATATGGCCTATACAGATATTTATTTCGGGTCTGGTAACCCCGCCAATCCGCATTGGACAAGCGTGGTGGGTAAACGTCCGTTTCTCCAAAAATGGAGAGGCCCATGCCCAACATATGGTACAAACAAGGGCTGTGAAAAAAAAATACTATTTCAGTCAATATCCCCTCAACTGCATACATATCTGTCGGATCGCACTGGAGGACAAGTGGACAATGTAGTTCTGGAACAGCAATATGCATCACAGTTGGAGGCAAAACTACGAGAAAGAGATTCCTATTGGGAACAACAGATTGAAGAGATGAAGCTATCTCTTTCATCAGTTCAAGGTAATTTACACAAAACAATTAAAATTGTAAAAAAACATTTGTAAAAAAACAATTAGTCTTCCATAGACAAGAATATCTTCTCTTAATAGTGAAATCGTAATTAGTTGTAATATGATGGTGAAAACTTTAATGAAGACACTAAAGTTCAAAAATTAGGGAAGGGGAAATAACTGCAGATACTGTTATGTTTACTTATTTATAAATAAGCACATTTAAATATATTAATGGAGTCAGGCGTTACTTTGCGGAAATCCATCACTGTATGGACAGTCAAAAGTTTTACTTAGCTAAGATCTGCGACAAGCAAAACAATAACAGAACATTAATAATGTGTGTTTTTTCTGTTGGATTAAGTGGATTTATTTGGAACTTAAACCAAAAAACTTACCAAAAATCGACCGTCAATTCTCCACCCACCAACCACTATACACAACACCAAACACACACTACCACTTTTCCATCTTGTAAATGACATTGAAATATTTGACATTTAAATATAGTATGCCCATGACATCGTGCAGCTCAGGATTCTAAAAAATACCTTTTCTTCCACAGAAGAAAAACATCATTCTAATCTGAACACTCCAATTGTTCTTTATTTGTTTACTAAGTGAATTAACCCTTTGACTTCTCGATATATGACGTTCATAAAAACTATAGGACCAGTGCCGGTAACACCATGTTAATGTTAATGATTTAAGTGAGGCTTATCTGACAAAACCAATCTTCGTTAGACGTGTGAGCAAAGTTTTAAATTTAAGAAATAATATTTGTAAGGGGAGGAAGCGGCCGCCGCCCAAGCTGTGGCTCGCATAGCACAAGCGGAAGCAGCAAAAGTGATGAGTGAACGCGACACAGCCGTGCGACATCTGAACGAGTTGAAATCGAGATTGACAGCGGTCGAAAACGCGCAAGATCGACTGGACACACTTACGGTATTTTATATAAATGATCTTTTGTCAAAGTATCTATTAGTTATCATTTTAACCCGGCAACAATATGCTGGAACAATACACCTTCTCTACTCAGGTGTCTTAAAAGTGGCTATACAAAAAGTATAAGGTTATGTTACTTAATAATCAAACATGTTACAAGTTTTAACGGTCAGATTTCAGCAGTATTGGTATTGTCACGTATTGTTTTTATTCATATGTATATATTTTTATATATTTTCACGCCTATCGTGAGAATCAGGACGTGACGGATGGCGAACCACGTCGCCGTCATTTTTCAACAAATTAGGTATATTAAATTCGTCTTAGTGAATCCCACGAGCCGTAAGGGAGGATAGAGGTCAGCCCCAGCAGAGCCATGCATGCTGTGGTAAGGCACCATAGTACCCGGGGGAGCCCGATTCCGGGACGGTCGGCATGCTTGCGACTAAGGTCGCCCTTAGCCATGGCACGGTAGACCGTGGATTGGCGGACAGATACAGAAAAGATATTTATTTCGAGTCTGGTAACCCCGCCATTGGACATATGGGTTACAAAATTACCGTTCCTCCATAAAAATATCAAAGTTTTTCTCATTTGAAGGAAGAAATAGAACAATGTCGACGTGAGTGGGCCCGCGAGCGTACTGAGCTTACGGGTGCGCTTGGTGAGGCGGACGCGCGCGCACGCGATCTCGCTGGACAACTGGAAGTCCTCAAGGCTGCCCTGCCACCAGAAAACCCTCACCATCACATGCAAGATGATGGTACGTTCCTGACATTAATCTTATCACCTCTAATTTTATTGTATAGTACAAATATATCTATAGTGTAATTGTGACACTTCAATTATAAAGTTGGCTACCAATTAGCTCAGTGGCGGGACCCCTCGCATCGGAATAAATAGATATGTATGTCTTATAGATATTTATTCTGAATCTGGTTACCCCGCCAATCTGCATTGGACAAGCGCGGTAGATTAAGTTTCGTTCCTCCAGAAATGGGGAGACCCGTGTTCAGCAGACATATTATGGGCTGTGAAAAAAATTAATAAAGTTACTAAATATGTAAATTGTCGACTGTACAGTTATTTAATAAACCATAAAAACTATACTTAAATTACACTAACCAGCATTAAGTAGCAGTTGTTTTTTTTTTCTTCATTGGCTCAAGATTGTACAATGAGTTTCTGAGGTCATCTTTGAGCAAACAATGTAAAAAAAAAACAAAATAAAAGTAAAAAAATGGGTAAAAGTAGAAAGCTTAGTAGAAACTTTTTACAGAGCAATAGCATCACTTGCTGGGCAGGTACATTATACAGGTGGCCCAGAACTTAACGTCAAGCCGAAACGGCGTGACAGGATTGATTGTAACCATCATGAGAAAAATCAGAAAAACAACCTATCCCATGCTGTTTGAAAATTATGGGCATTTAAGAAAAACCTAGAAGTTTGGTCAAACTGTAACCATTTTTCGGTTATTGTGATTAATTTTTATTATTTTTGTTCATTTAAACTTTGGACCCGTAACCCTAACTAACATTTTTAGAATTCCAGTAAAAATAATGACACAATTGCCCCAAGTTTCCTAGAATTAAGACTATTTGTTAAACTATGAATTTAAAATTGTCAATATTTGTCGACTTTGAAAGGCCTTCCTTTAAAAAAAAGTACTAGAGTGCCTTGGCAAGTGCCATTAAAAGTTGGCGCACAAGCTCTTGGTAGGTTCTTAATTTTAAGATCTTCAGATAGATTTTTTTTTTCTGATTTTTCTCATGATGGTTACAATCAATCCTGTCACCCCGTTTCGGCTTGACGTTGAGTTCTGGGACGAGCATATATATACAGGATATATATGCTCTTCCTGCGTGCATGTATATACACCGTGACTTTTTAATTACCCGAGAAAACTAAAATTCGCGTTTGTAAAAATATGTATGTCAGTAAGTAACATTTAAATAATATAGCGTTCATACTAAAATATTGTTTTATGGAACTTCAAAGAAATCCTGTAAATTCATCAAATACGTGTACGCCATCTTCGTAGTTTTTTACTACTATGCATGAGACGCATGATTCATAAGTAAGGCAACAACACGGGCGAAAGAGAAAAAACGTCTTTTGTCGGCAAGTTGCGCAAATTGTTTTCATTCATAGTTATCATCCACTCACGACACCAACACTCACACGCACCCCGGCTCTAGCCGAGCACGTAGAGTAGGGAACACTTCTACACCGGCCGCTTACACGAGATTCTCTCACGTACCCGGTCGGTTCTCACCCCCTAGACCTTAGGGTCTATGGGACTAATAGGGACTATAGTTACTAAAGTTCAATCCTCCCCTACATGTTTAACGTAGAATCATGACGAGTTTAAAATCAGCACACACACATATGTGTACCTCCGACACGGCGTCAGGCCGATGGAGTCTGCGATTTGCGCAGATTCCCAATTATATTTTACTTGCCCGCTGGAAGCCCGCGGGCCCTGAATACGATAAAGCTGTTAAAGCCAATAGGCTACAAGCATTAACATCTTCGAATCCAATTATCATAGTTATCCCTTCCGAACGTAAATATTACGCGACCAAATTAGGTTGGTTTGGGTGCAGTTCATATTGAAATGATAATGATTTTAATAAATATTTCATAAAAATAAACAAAATTTTTCTTCGCCAAATTTAATGTATATCGATAATAACTGAATATATTACTTAATTTTCTCGGGACATTAAAAAATCGCGGTGTATATATGCTCTTCGTATATGAATGGTCAGTCTTTGAAGGCATATATATACGCCCGTTGGAGCGAAAAGGTTAATTGGAACTTCCGGCTTACTATATTTTTTTTATATCAACACAGATAAGAGAGACGTGAAAGCAACGGGGTGCGCGGAGTTCGACCGCCTTTCTCGGGAACGTGTCGTGCTCACGAGGCAGTTACAAGAAGCCAAGATGGCGCTCGCTGACGTCAAGACTTCCTGGAGTGGACAGATTGCCTCACTTGAAACGCAGGTATTTACATACACTTGAAGCTTAGTAATATTTGCAGTTCTGTCAATGCGCGATGGGGAGCTTCCGTAGTCAGCATTTAAATAGGCTGAATGACGACCTTAAAACCATTAACATGACAATTTAAGAAGACTAAAAATACTATTAGCATCAAGAAAAATGGTTATTCCAATAGTATTTACTATAATAAGGTATGCTAAATCAATTTGGTTAGGCTAATAAAAAATTGAATCTTGCTAGAAAGTTAAACGTATAAATATAACTTTTATCATACTTAAGTTAGTGTAGTTAAAGTAATAGTTGTAGTTTATAGTTTAAGACTCCCTTTTAGCAATGTTCGGTTAATAGTGGTCTTCTTTTTTATAGCAGAGCAGGCAAACGAGCATAAGGATCACCTGATGGTAAGTGATCACCATCGCTCATAGTTATTCGCAACGCCTGATCTGTCATCAGTGCGTTGCTAGGCTTTCGCGGACAGTTCACGTTCAGTCCTTTTGCGATATTTACCAAAGGACCGTTCGTTCAGCCATGTATCTAATAAATGGATAGCGTCCCATAATTTTTGAATAATTATATTTTAAATTATATAATAATAAGGTATGTTTACAATCGATTTTATTACTTTAGATCAAGGATATCTAGTCTCAAAATTTGGCAGAGTTGTTAATTTTGTACTTTTAAATTTACTGCAATATTCAAAATTCATGCATGTAATTGTCCAATGCATGATCTCGCATGAGTCTGTGTGCTAATAACGATGCTATTAATAAAAAGTATATTATATAACCAGTTGGATATTTTTGTATAGTCCTTATTCCTAACAAAATATAATGTTAACGGAAAAAACGGAAATAACACTTGAATCAAGTTTTATATTTGTATAAAGTTTCAACGGGTTTTTGCTGAATCCGTTTTTATTGGCGGTCTCTATTGTCATAAGGAGTTGATTCGCTAGGTGGCGCGATTGTCGCGGCAAGCAGGTGAGGAAGGAGCTGAGAGGAGACGAGTAGAATATGAGAAGAAAGAGTTACAAGACGAACTATCTAATATGGCAGCCGAACTTGAAAAGACTAAACAAAATCTGGCCAACAGTGAAGCGAAGGTACATTAGTTTTCCTTTTTTGAATCTTACAATTTAATACTAGGGCTCTATATGTCGGTTACAGATCAAAAAATTTAGATCCAATTTTTGTATCGGAAAAATATGTATCTAATATATTTCAATTTATTTATTTTTTGTTAGCCGTCTAAAGTTTGATAGCTTCCACTTTGATGTTGATGACAAGGTAGAAATTGTCAATGTTTTGTAATATTTCGAATTTATTGTGTAAAATCTTTACATGATCTCATTTTATAACTGAAAAGATCTCCTTATATATGTATCTTTAAAAAAAATACACAGGTATGGTTCAAAGTTTGGAACTTTTCTTATTCTACGTAGGTACTGTTTTAGTTATTTTACTATTTAGTTTTCTAAATGACAAGCACAGATGCTAACTAAACACAAATAGTAAGTAAATAAATAAAATAAATTTTCTACAATGATCAAATAGTGAAATCAAATAGAGCAATATACAGTAAACCCTCCTATAACGCGATACTCTTACAACGCGATTTCGCAGATTGTGGTGGATTTCCCACATCATAATGTATTTATATATACTATATAACAATACAAATAGTATTGTAAAATTTATAATGATTTAACAGTTCATTTAACTTTGTTGATAAACTAGGAAAGTTGCTTATCTAGAACACTAAGAAGAAGAAGAAGAATCAACTTTGTTACGTTTACTTCATATTCTTATAAAATTAAATAATTTTATTAAGTTTTTATTCCTAGTTTTTGAGTTTTAGGAACATTGATTATACATATAGTGATCCCTTGTATAAGGCGTTTTCCTATAACGCTATAGTTCCCTTTCTACCGCGTTATAGGAGAGTTTACTGTATTTGCAATTGTGCTGTGCGTAGTTCATATATTGGTAATTGACCATTAAATTGTGATCAGGTGGCGCGGTTGAACGGAGAAGTCCATTCCCTAGCGATGGAGGTGAAAATGTTACGTGGTGACGTCACACACACGGCCGTGAGTTCCAGCCTCTACAGCATTTGACGTTCACTCGTATAATTCGTAGATTGGTAGTTGTCAATTATTTTCAACGGCCGCTTCATCCTTGGCATTTATATAATTTAAATTCAACTTCCATGGCCGTGCACATAATTAGGTAGAAAATCACTGTACCTTCTTACACACACGTCGCGCCTGTTTCCCGTAGGAGATAGGCAGAGACCATAGATCTCCATCTGCTACGATCTCGACATACCTTAACCGCATCACTCTCATAGAAGCCCGCCGGTTAAGGGTAGTCTTGACCTTTCTTTAAAATTTTGGCGATGTAATCTAGATATGTTTTCCTTGGTCTTCCGACCCTTCGATCCACATCCGCAACGTAAATTTCTTTTACTAGTCGTGTTTCATCCAGCCTGTATATGTGCCCAAACTATCTACGCATCCCTTTCTCAACTTTTCTCACGACACTTTGTACCTACTTGAAGTTTTTAGTTATCACTTATACAAAAAATCCTCTTACCGAAACTTTATTTCTATATAGTCTTTTAGTAGATTTTTACAATCAAAATTTTATTTAAATCGATGTATATTGAAAGTATAAAACAAAAAAGTAAGAAAGTATAATAGAAAAAAAAACATATTTTTTTACAAACTTCGACAAAGCATACATACATATCGTATATACATATCGTCACGCCTGTCTCCCGTAAGGGTAGGCAGAGATCACAGATCTCCATCTGCTACGATCTCGGCATACTTCCCTTGCTTCCTCCACACTCATTATTCTCCTCATGCAAGCCCGCCGGTTGAGGGTACTCTTGACCTGGCCTTTCTTAAAAAGCAAACGTAATTATTATTATAAAATTACTATTACTTTGTTGTATAAATTTCTTGTTGTATGTTATAACTTATGATAGACTTGATATTGCACAATAGAGTACGTTCACATGCCCCGGACGTACTCAATGCGTATGTTGGTGCGATGGAAATAAATATTGTAAACTCCACGTTTGCTTTGTCGATTTTGTTGTATTTTAGTTATAACGGTATTTTGGGTGAATAAAAACGCAATTTTTTAAAGTCTAAACATAGTTTTTTGTGTACTTTTGAGATATTACACAATCTAATAAGCACACAATAAACATTTGAATAAAACAATCGTTATAAATACATACGCATGGCCTAAAGAGTCCGGGTATCCCACCGATCCGTCTAAGACAAGCGTGATAGATCTTTTCCGTCAATATGTAGGAGTTAACGATAATCAGCGTTCCTCAATTGGCCCAAAAATGTAGAAAAGGCTACTCTTTCTTTATTTTCTCCTAATAACTTTACTAATGACGTTCAAATAGTATAAATACCGTTCAAGACATATCTTCTTTCTCAAGTCGTTTGTTCCTTGCTGTGCGTCGTGATGCTTTCCAACCAAATGTACAAGGTGTTACAATCTATTTCAACAAATGTAAATCTACTTTCATCTCTGATTGTTATCAACCTGATCCATCGCATTAGAGATTTTTATATCTCAACATGCTTCCAGTTTGTTGGTCAATATGAGCTTCTCCAGGAATCATTTTTTGTTGCTATTGATGGCATTTTACACCATTAACTTAATAAATTGATTATGAAGCTACATGTAACATTTTATTGTTCTCATAAAACACTAAAGGTGAGATTAAGATCATTACATGCGATATTAAACATTCCATTATGAATTTTAAAATACTTAATTTTAGTCAAATAGTATAAATAATTTCCAAGTCAAACATTTAATTTTAATTACATGTTTGACTTGGAAACATTTTATATACAATATATTGGAAAATTCCAACTAAAATTCCTGTAGTGTATCAAAAATGTGTAAATTATATTTTAGGCCTAAAATTAATGTAACATTAAAACTTATTTGTATCCATCCGTTCATCCTTATCGATCTACCTATCATATACCACTAGTTCCTTCGTAAGGCGTAACTCATATATACTGAAGCAAGCTGTTCTTGCATTTGGTATAAATCATCATCGAGCAATTTCTCCAATTTGTCTTAGAATATTTTTGGCCTCTCTTCGTGCTGACAGTCTTCAACATTGAAATCAGCTTCTTTAAAGCGACGAAACTAATCGCGGCACGTTGTTTCATTTAGAGCAGCATTTCCTTAATTTTTTTTTAACTAGCGATACGCTTCAGCCGAATGAAATAAGAAAAGGAACACTTCCCTCAAATGTCGATTATTATTACAAAATCAGACATATTCACACTACTAAAAGTATATGACGCCACAATAAAATCACTAACGTGTCAAAGCGGTTTGTTTACCATATGCAACAAACAGCTAGAAATTAATTAGTTGCCCAACTAATAATATATAAAATCGTTATTTAAATTATGAGATTCCGACCATTTTGTCTCTATCCTCTTTTGGTTGCTTGGTAATTATGTATTATTATGATTTAAATAATAAAACTACTCACAGCGAATTAAAAAATAAGGCCGTTAGAGGAAATATTGTATAGGGTTTGTTTAATGCACCAAGCCTTCGCTTTACATCAATCTATCACAATCTACACTTTAGATAATGAGCTATGTTTATCTCAAGGTTGTCTTTTATACAGCAAGTTAAGTAACAACCTCGTGGTAATGTTTTTTTTTGTTTTTATAAGTTCCATGTCATGTTTAATAAAGCAGCTGCTTACGTTTTTTTATTATCAGTTTATGCACGTTTGAAGTTTTGTATAAATTCTATAAGTTAATATAATCCGTAAATGTTATTCTGAAATTGTTTAGTTGTGTACAAATATATAATTTTTATTTGAAAAATAATTGATTTTGTTAAAAATATACGTTTATGTCTTTATGCACTTTTCACAATAAAACGTTTAGTGAATTCAAGTTTTTTTTATTCATATCCCTTTATCACGCATGTGCATTTCACATAAAACTCGCTTAATTGTACTAATTTTATTTGTGCTGCCCAATAAATGACACCAATTGAACATTATATAGAGTGTTTATTAAAACATGACAAAAGAATTATGTTAGAGTTATAGAAGAAATAAAATGGCGTTTATAATCCGACCAGGAAGAAGACGACGTTACTCATTATAGTGAAGTCCTCGTTACTTTTTTACATTTTGTCATATGGTAATGAACACATTAAAAGAAAATGTTTAATTTATGAATGTATGAATGCATATTTGCTGTAGTTAATTAGCACGTTATGACTAGATGAGACTGGAGTGGATAATTATATACATATATATATATATATATATATCATATATATATACATATATATATATATACATATATATATACATATATATATATATATATATATATATATATATATATATATATATATATATTACATATAATTTATTTTATCAAGGGCTTGTTACATTTGCGGTCAAAAGCATCAACCTAATCTCCAGCACAAGTCGTATCCTAAAAGAAAAATAAACGAAAGGACAATCTAATGCTGTGTAATAAATCTATTTCAGGACAAAACAACGGATTTAGAGAAACAAATTGAAAAGCTTCTTGAAGAGAATAAAAAATTGGCGGAGTCTCTAGAGAACGAGCGAACGCTGGTCAATATACTGCGGGACAAAGTGGACAAGTCTCACCGATTGTACGACGAGCAGAACTCTGAGGTGAATCATTTGAAGAGTGTGGTTAACGAAATGCAACACGATTATGTCGACATACAGAAGAAGTACGAAAAGTAAGTGTAAAATATTTAATCATAGCTCAAGTGATTTTTGTAACTCAAAACGAGACGCCTATACTTCCATAATAATATTATAATTGCGAAAGTCTGTTATGCTCTCACTGCTTAACCAATTTTCATGAAATTTAGCATGGAGATAGTTGAAGATCAGAGGATCCGAGGTGAGGTGGAAATATAGGCTTTTTATCTTCTTATTCCGAAACAATAGCTCTTACAGGACGGATAAGTAAAATTATAAAACAGCGGAAAACTATAAAATTGAAAACTCATTCCCGCGTTATTAGGCAACCGACATCGCGCGCGGGCAGGACTCGTTTCAGAAATAGGGACTATTTGGCATCCCGAATTTTTGTTTGGGAGCAACGGGACAGGTGATAGAAAAAAGGGACAGTGCCATTCAAAACCGGACGTATGGTCACTTTAATCATAGCATATGAAGTCTATAGATTTCTACACATTCTCGAAAAGAATTAAAGTCTACACAATTTACTTCTAAAATATACCCAATGCCTACATCCTTAAATACTGTTCAACCTATTTATTTAACAGACCATTTTATTTTCCTAATGATAACTAGATCATTCATTTACTATCATATTTGATGTTTGTATAACAATTAGAATATAAGTATAAGAATGAACTAACACGGCGTGTATACATAAGTTATAATATTTGAAATAAAAAATAGAATGTCGTTGTTACAGAGAGAAGCGCGAAAAGGACGAAGCATTGCTTCGCAATGCGCATATATCCCAATCAGTGGAAATGAGCCAATGCAATGTGCGTTACTTGGAAACGGAGAGCGTCGAACTGAAGTCTAAGATAACGGAATTGGAAAGCCTTATTGCTCAACATAAAGAGGTTATAACAATACATTTAAACACATGACAATGTTGAAAATTTTTCTCTGTTTAATACATAAAACTATTATATAAAATTATGGCCTAGAAACCATTCACACTGAGACGCCGTGTAATTGTGTGCGTGCATGAAGTTGTTATCGTAATAAAAGATTCCTAATATTAACGTTTCGTTAAAATTTCAAAAGCTAAACCATTACTCACCTCAGCAGGGAGATGAAGTATGCTATCAGTACATTCTTCTTGCATTTATGATGCCAAAACATTGATACTAAGTATGTTTACTCTATAAGCTCTAGAATTTTATGGATATAATTATGGTAAATAAAATGTTCCCTTATTGTGGGAGAGTCATTGCTATATATATATATATATATATATATATATATATATATATATATATATATATATGTATATATATATATGTATATGTATATATATATATATATATATATATGTATATATATATATGTATATATATATATATATATATATATATATATACGAAAGTAGGGTTATACATTTCAAAAAAATTAAAAAGTCTTAAAATGCATTCATATGGCACGCACGTTTTTCACATGTGTAAAAAAATGTGATTTTTTCTTCAATTACAGAATCAAGCGACATGCATGATAATAAAAGAGAACGAGAAATCACGTAAAGCTAAAATAGAAGAGCTAAAGGTACAAATCGATACACTGGTGGAAAGCGAAAGTGCGCTTAAAAAGACTATACAAGACTTAGAAACTGAAATCTGTGATAAAAATAAGGTATTCTTCCCACATTAATCTATGTACGAGGTCTGTTCAAAAAAATAAGAGTTTTCATTTTTCTAAAAAAATATATATTAATTCATCAATTTCTATTTTGCCCCCTCTAAAGTATTCCACTTCAGATATAATTAATACACTTGTGCCAGAGTTTTTTTTCCAATCCTGAGCTGCTCTGATATGCACTTTTTGCTATGTCCTCGAGCTCTCTTAGCGATTCGGTTTTTATCTACTAAATCGTCGCAAAAGCCGTCCTTTCATGGGACTCTTCAATATTACGAACAGGAAAAAGTAGCAGGGGGTCAAATTTGATGAATACGGTGGCTGAGGCATGATTACGGTGTTGTTTTTGGCCAATTAAATACGAACAAGAAATGACTAGTGAGCAGGTGCATTATCATGACGCATAAGCCATCGATTGTTTTGCCACAAATCTGGGCGTTTTTCGTATAGCTTCACGCAAACGGCGCATTACTTCAAGGTAATAATACTCCTTATTGACTGTTCTTCTTCGAGTTCTTACCACAAGTTCGTACCTTGTGGTAAGAACTCCTGATGCACTACGCCACGGTAATCGAAGAAAACTGAGCATAGCCTTGACATTTGATTGAACTTGGCGTGCTTTTTTCGGTCTTGGCTCTCTTGGGCTCTTCCATTAGGACGATTGGGCTTGATTCAGAGTACACTCACTGTATGCCACTGTCAAAATTTCAAGTGTTTTTGAGCATTTAATTCCTTTCTTCACATAAAATTTGATGCAAATTCTTTGATCCATTTTTTTCTACAGCAGAAAATCGGCGAACACGCAAATCACTTCTAACTTTTATGCATCTTACAAACACATGCTATTTAGCTGAAACTGTGAACATATGTTCGAGACCAGTGTACCAACATAAGAAAAAATATAATCGAATATACATAGCTCACGAAATTTGAAATTTCCCCTTATTTTTCTTAACAGACCTCTGACAGTATGTAATAGATGTCCTTATCTCATGAAAATTTGTCTAATGAGCTGTATATTAAAAGGTTTCTAGATAAAATAGGAAAATAAACATATGTACTTAATCGAATGTACAATTAAACAATAAGTCTGAATGAGACTGTTTTACTAGAATTCTTGAAAATCATTCCAAAAAAATTTTAGCTATATACATTGCTTATAAACATATACATACACAAAAAAACTAAAATTACAACAAACAATATTTTTATCACCATCATCAATACAGCTATAAGAGTGCACTCACATTGACCTCCCTCAAAACTGAGAATGTTGCCTTAATAACGACGCTTGGCGGACGGATTGGGGATTGCAGAATGGTCATTATTACTCTAGTAATCGCTGCTACCCTTTACTGATATTTGCTGCCATATTTGCCTCGTATGCCACGCACAAGAAATGGAGGCTCTATTCTATGGCGGGAATATTTTATTTATAATCAAGTAAAATATGTGAATGGATAAATTTTTCATATCTATACGACAGTTACTGCCACAGATAATTTATATTTAAACATTTGCTCGTCGTAAGTTATAAAGCATGTGTCACTGTAAACTATTGCCATGCCATTTATTTATGATGAAATTTGCAGAAAATTAAAACATTAGATAATCGTATATCGGATATGAAAAAAACTTTACAACGTGAACTGCAGAGCAGTAAGTCAGATCTAACCTCTGCAGAGGAACAAGATATAAGTAGGAGGTAAGTTATAATACAGTATATATTCATACAGCGAGAGTTTCAATTGTTATAAGTTATTACAACGACTTAGCCGATGAAAGAGAGACCAAAAAACCTTTTTTTAGAAGGCGATTAAATGTAATATTTAAAACAGCTATACTCAACCTGCGGCCCGCCGGGCTTTTGTGGTTGGCCCATATGGTGTTACTTTATTTTAAACCATTTTGCCGTAATAAACGGCAATTTATTCATTTCTTTTTTAGGTTATAGCAGACGTTTGATTGTTCACATCAACACGTCATTTTAGTATTTTCGTGAATACGACAAATCAAGTGTTTGGATTTACCGATTTGTATTGGGCGTTTTGAGTTCCGTCTCGAGCGAGTGAGACCGCAGGAAACCTTTCCTTGGCTTCCATACGTCCATGTACGTGTCACTTTGATTGCTGGTTGTGACTTGTTTTTAATGTATTTATGATACAAATGTGTCAATATTTAAGAAGTCATTACCTAATATTTTTTATTTATTTTTTTTGGGGCCCACGACAGCACGACTAACACGTATTTATGGCTCCCTATGAAAAAAAAATTGAGTACCATTGATCTAAAATATATCATTAGACTAAAAAAATGATCTGTTTAATACAGATACCTAAAACATGTGGTGTTACGGTTTCTTACGGCGCGAGAGATAGAGGCACGGCAGCTAACGCGAGCGCTTTCAGTGCTGCTGCGTCTGTCTGCGCACGAAGAGGCGTTGCTTTGTGCCGCACTGCCGTCACGCTCCGGGCTTACTGCTTGGTTCCCTTCGCTCAACACTTGAACAAATACAATATAAAGATTAATGGAGTCAGGCGTTACTTTGCGGAAATCCATCACTATATGGACAGTCAAAAGTTTTACTTAGCTAAGATCCGCGACAAGCAAAACAATAACAGAAAATTAATAATGTGTGTTTTTCCGTTGGGTTTAGTGGATTTATTTGGAACTTAAACCAAAAACTTACCGAAAATCGGCCATCGACTCTCCACCCACCAACCGAAAGTGACTTTTCGGTTGTCTTCCGTAGAGTCTACTATACCTGAAGATGCCTCGTGTTGGGGCGAAACACGTGTCGTGTACAAGATGGAAAAGTGATAGTGTGTGTTTGGCGTTGTGTATAGTGGTTGGTGGGTGGAGAGTTGATGGCAATTTTCGCTAAGTTTTTGGTTTAAGTTCCAAATAAATCCACTAAACCCAACGGAAAAACACACATTATTAATTTTCTGTTATTGTTTTGCTTGTCGCGGATCTTAGCTAAGTAAAACTTTTGACTGTCCATACAATATAAAGACAACGAACATTCCGATACGGCACACATACGCAGCAATCTACTGACCACACATTGACACTAATACGTTTATTGAATTATATCTAACAAGTACACACTGCAATACGTATCATGATATTATCTTTTACAAGTGTTTTATTTTTTAAACCATTAGTCGTCCAGTTAGTAATTTTTATATAGTTTATTAAATTTTTAATTTTTTCCGCACTTCTCCATATGGACTTTAACTTTGCCAAATATCACACTCTTCCGTACGCACTATGCTTAAATAAAAGTACAAAGTTATTTGTTCACGTTGTATGTATAGGTATCAATTATAACAGTGGCAAACAATGAGAACTGCTTGACACACTTCAAATTAAATAATATAAATTTAATACATTAATTATCTCTTTCGCAATTTTGTTTGTCATAATAATAACTTCAAATTTACTACAATTGAACGAGCCTTCAATGAGAAATACATACAACATCAACGATAGTCATGTCTAGCGTTCGTTAGAAGCTACAAACAATTGTAAAAGCTTTTTTCGGTTTATAATATTATCATTTATAGTAAAGTTAAAAATTATTTCGCTTCTAACAGATATAAGATGTTTCTTTAGACAGATATTTATTAATAATCAGGTATATCTATTCAATAAGTATGCAATAAGTTGCATTTTGTAGTACATTATATTGGCAAAGGCGACATCAATTGAAAATATTAAAAAAATATTTGTTTAGTCTTTATGTAATATTTTTATTTTGTATATGAATTATATGTTAAAGTGATTTCATTTAGAAAGTAATTAGTTTTGACGAAATATTTTTTGTAAGTTTAGTGTGACTATCTAATATGGTACTATTGTTTTGTAAAAATCTTATTTTTAGTTGTTATCCGTAGTATGCTTTTAAATTATATTATATAAAACATGACCAAATGACTTGTAACTAACGCAAATTAGTTAGGTGTATGATTCGTATGGTGCTTATTTTGTGATGTTTATTTTGGTTTTCCATTATACTTGTTTTAGGTTAATACACATTCAATTAATTGCTGTTAATATAGATATTAATTTAGAAATTAACTTTGCAAAAGTGTAGAATAAATAAATTGTCTTCAAGTTATGTTAAATATATTAAGTGTATCCATAAGCAGAACACATTTCAACAACAATATTTGATAATTTTTATCCAAATATGTCGAATGTCGAAATATTACACAACGGCAGAAAGAAAACAATAGAAAAATTACAAAAAAACTTTTGCAGCCTTTCGATGATGATAAAATCAAAATGTTTACATGTCGTACATTCATTTTTTAAATCCGTTATTTTCAGTGATAAAAAATTATATTCAAAATTTTTTACATGACTGTTAAAGTGCAGCTTCCTGAATAGTAATATGTATTGTATGTGTCCTGAAAAAAAAGGTTAAGTACGGCTAGTATCAGAAGTATACAATTTTGCGCAGCAGTTTCTTATACATATAACGTAAGTGAGTACACTTCAAAAAATTATTCACCTGATGAATACTTGTATAGAAGTTGCGTGGAGAGTTCAATTTAGTATGTGTATTATCCGAAATATATGAAACCTAGGAATTGTATTCAAGAAGAAGATGACGATTCAAGTTAGGAAATGTGTGAAATGATATTTCAAAGGTTATTTAAAACACATAAAAAATCTTTATATTTATTACAAATTGTATACAACTCCTAAATGGTGCTCGAAAATGTGTAAAAATAATATTATATAATAAATAAAACACAGAAATAGTGAAAAATAAAACACATCAACTAAATTTTTTGATCACAATGAGCACACACACTTTAGACCCATATCCTTCCGTTGTATAACTTGTGTGGATATACATTTACATTTTCTTCAAGTATAAACACTTAACACATTTAATGTGTCAAGTATGAGACCTTAATACATTTTTGTTTGCTGTTTAGGATGCGTACAGAACTCGTTGGAAATGTGTGTAATAAAATGTATTTTATACATTACCGAGAAATTATATAGTATAAAGACATTATATAAATTTCTGGTAACGTATGTACCTACTACCGAAGCAAGCGCTTAGATCACGACGTTTATTACATAAATATATTATTTCAGTCCCTAAAAACCTTTAAGAACGTTCTTTTTAATTTGTATATTTTCTTGTTTACTTCTGTCATAGGGCTATATTATTAAAAAATACTGCAGTTATAGAAATTTTACAAGAAAAATAATTTTACAAAACAGTTTATTTACCAGACCATATAGTTTTATATCATTACATATTAGCGCACACATTATAAAGTTATATTCCTTAAAATCTTGTAATATTACTTCATTGAATTTTTTTATTTTGTTACAAATCCAAATATCATTGTATTACTACTGTAAAATGTACTGTTTTCTTTGAGAGACGTTAGGTGCTAAATATACAATTTAAAGATAAATAATAACACTGCCTATATATACCAAGGGTTGCACGGGTGTGCTACTTTGTAAAGTATATAAGTTTGGAATATAAAAGACACTTTGATATTGCTATTTCTTAATAGAATAAAAACTTAGTGTATTAAAAAGTAGCACGAAGTAAGAGCGAAGCAGTGTAACAAACGACCATAATTCAGTGTAGTCCCGGCATATAATACCTTTTTTGTGCATTCCGTGTATCTGAGACCACTGATAGGGACTCGAAATTAAGTGAGTCGCCTAATTTTTTATTATTTAAGTTACAAATACTAAATGAACAGCGTTATTTATTGTATATACTATATGAAATATAAATAAACTATGTAAAATATCATTTTCTAGTCTTGTATTTTAATATAGTGTTTATTGGACAGATTATATTTTCTGGCTTTCAGTATTATTACTTAATATATTTTGTAATTTAATTGAATTGAAACTGAACGTTCTAAATTATATTTTTAATGAGTAATATATGTATATGTGATGCTGTTTTGCGCTTAAAAATTACATTTTGTTTTTCATTAATAAATATTAACATTAGATTGTTACAGTTCATTTATAATGTTGCTTTAACCCATTACCTTAAGCCACATCATAAACCAATAATGAATGATGGCAGCAGTTTTGAACGGAAAGTTCAAGGTTTACGAAATATGCCGGTCAATTTTGTTTTACAATGAACATTGTAAAACAAAATTGACCGGCATTAACTGCAGCCTGGCTCTACCACTATTTACAATGTTAATAGTGGTAGAGCCACGCTGCAGGCGAATACTTTGTCAAGAATGGCATATTATTTGTCTGTAGCATGAATGGGCCGGTTCGCTCGGGGAAGTTACACACTCCCGCAGAAAACCGGCGTCTGAGTCGTAACTTGTCTACCGCGCTTCGTACGGTGAGCGGTCTGAGTTCCGGAGGCCCAATACCCTCCCCTTCCCACTCCTACTCCCTTAATTTCACTTTCCTTTAAGGTTGGCAACGCTTATGCACTGCCTATGGCGTTGCAGATGTCTATGGGCGGCGTTGAATGCTTTCCATCAGGTGCGCGCCTGCTCGTTTGCCTTTCTATGCCATAAAAAAAACAAAAACAACATGCACTAAGTACATCCAGAGTACTCTCAAAATTACAATAGAGTGATAATTACATGTATACTTTATCGGGCTCCACAAGTAGTATATATTGGCTGGCCTGGCCGTGAGTTTGCTTTCTTCAAAATTGAGTTTTGCTGCAATACCCAAGCTTGGCGAGTGGTTTGGGAATCAAAGGATTTTTTTTTATATTAACAAGACAGATCTTCGCTTCCATGTTCGGTTCATACAAAAACCCATGGCAGGAAGCTCTATTCTGTGTCCCTTTCTTAATTGTTTGACTGCATCAATATTAGAGATCACGTTTATAAGAACCGCAAGGGTCACCGATTCGACTAATAATGGTCATGATGATTCTTTCTGTTCACCATCATTTTCCTAAGCATGTCATATACGCAACCAACGTCGTCAAATCAATTTCAAAGACATTTCCTTTGTAGCATTTATATGAAAATGATTTAGGTATTCGAAAGCAGTGTGAGAGGTACCTAATAATATAGTAAACAAAGTTAATTTTCAAATTATTTATTTACAACTTACAATATCATTTAGCAGCAATAAGATACTTAATCCTACGATGCGGTCCTTGTTACAAGGCACAAAAAAAAATTTCGTATAATATAAAATATTAGCTAATTTCAGGTGAATTGTACTAAAATTAATAAAAGACAACAGAATTACCTATATGAGACTAGATTGTGGAATGTTTGTTCTACGACAATTTACTAAAAGCTTTAATGTTTGTTAGTCCATATGAGTGAGCCATTTATAAAACTGTTTTATTTCTAATAGTTTGGGACATTTTAAAAAAAAACATTCTTACGTTAGTTATAGAGGCATTTTTGAGGTAAATACGATGTATTCGATTGGACACTAGGATTATCCGTTAGATGGCATCAAAAGTGAAAAGTGGGATTTTTTCTGGAGTTACGAATTCTGATAACTAGACCAACGATGATTTGGTATTTTGCCAAATAATGATCTATTGATTGTATACATCAGTGTCAAATACTTTTATACAACTTTTAAAACTACTATTAAAATCAAAAAATATTTTTTTTATTTAATATACATATAAATTACTTAATGTCATTGTTTATTTACAAAGATTTTATCTTTAGAAGTGAGCTCAATTTTTGTAAGTTATTGTATACAACAACGCAGTAAACAAAGATATTTTTTTATTGTTTAGCAGTTTCGATGCGGATGATAATACTAAAATGAATATTATGTATAAGCAAACAATCTAAGTTCTAAGTAACAAGGAATTATATGTATCCATTTAAAACACAAAGCGCACCCAAACACGGTAAACTTTTCTCTCCGTCCCCAAATAAACTGTTCATTATACAGAGCAACTCACGTGACATGTGCATAATTGTTATGTAACTTTAGAGCAAAGACATTCATCGTACTATAAGTAAAACATTTCCCATTATTTACACCTAATATCACAATATCACACGGCGACCCTGCGAGGCAATGCGCGGCCGCACCATGTTGGGGTAAGGTATAAAAGAATTAACAAAAAAAATAATATAGAACTACGTGAACCGACAAATGTATAACCATAAAAAAGGGCTGCATATATTTTAAATAAATAATAGAAGACATCTTACTTATACACCTTTAATATGAATGTCTTATAATAACAACATACGTGTCACAAACTAAACTACAATTGGTAAAGTATGGAGACACTGAAAAATTAGAATATGTAAAAATAAGATTATACGGGACCAATATGAGCTGCCCAACTCAGCTTATGCTTATTTACCCATGTGTATAATGTGAAACAAATCATGCACCCGTCAATTAAAACAGAATAGACTAGACTGGGTTTGCATTACTACACACTGAAACTAACATAATGTTTGTAAATTAATTGTTATAAGTACACATTAGACAAAATACATTGTTAAAGTAGATAAGTTTGTTGAAATCAATAAGTTGTGTGATAAGTTTATTACTAAAATAGTTGCACCGAAGGATATATTGACAGCCAATAAAAATTTTATTCAAATTATTATTTGTACAATATCAAATTTACTTGCTTCGCACACATATCAATTACATGGCCCAAAATATACAACACTTAAGTAAAATTACCCAAAACTTCTGTGAATTATTTAGGGGTCATCCATAAATTATATACCATGAATTTCATTCCTCCCCCCATCTTTGTTATAAGTGATTACATTTGTGTAACCATACAATGATGACGTCACGTATTATGCAATTTTTCATTTGGAAATTATAACAGCTCTTCCGAAATTATTTACATATTTTCATAAATATTGATAGAATTGTTAATATAAAATTTTTCCTTGGAGTTGAAGTTTAAAGTTTGTAGCTTTAGGTTAATACATGTGACATCACGAAGCTCGTCTCCCCTGGTCACACGACGTCACTTTGTTGACCCCTAAACGTAATTTATGGATGGAATCTTAAATATGTCAAATTCTAATAAACAGTATATGAAATAGAATTGACTTAGAAATTGTATTGTCATACTTTCACATGTTAACCGAAATGAACTTATAACCACGTCCTGATTGAAAGATTTCACTGATTTTGTTCCATTTTTTAGTTGCTAAAGTTATTTTACATGGTCCTAGACCATTATATACGAAATATATTCAATGGTTTCGCATCACATTTTGGTTACACATTCAAAACATAGAGAACCTCGGTGAGTTTCGTAAGTGAAAATACATCACAAGTACAGCTCAACGTTTCCAACATCTTGTTACAAACATACATAACGTCACGTCTGTTTCCCGTAGGGGTAGGCAGAGACCACAGATCTCCATCGCTACAATCCCGGCACACCTTCCTTGCTTCCTCAACACTCATCCATCCTTCCTCTCACATTCATTGTAGCGTAACGGTTCTGTTAATCGCTTCTCGCCCTCGTGGGAATCAGGACGTGACGGGCGGCGAACCACGTCGCCGTCATTATTTAACAAATTAGGTATATTAAAATTCGTCATCTTGTTACAATTAACTAAATTTATAAACAATTCATGTTACACAACACAAAGGAACCTTTCGTAACTTTTTTTGAATATATAACAGGCAAACATTTATTTGCCAAACAACCTACAAAACTCTATAAGGGTTTACTCTATAGTTTGACTTTTCCGGTACAGATATCGTTAAATAATTGTGAGGTGATTGGTATGAATTCTGCGCTCGATCTAAAATATAAAGGGTCTTTAATTACGTCTGGATCAAAACCTTCTTTCTGGTATTGCAGTTTTTTCAGTTTGAATGTACCTGAAAAAACAGAATATTATCTTCAATATTTCAAATTTTGCATTAAATTTAATAATAAAAACAAATAAGCACTAACTTAAACATGAAAAACTACTCTAAATTCATAGATTTTCCACTGGTCCGTTATATTATTAAAAATTATTACAATCACAAATCATTTTAATTTATTCCAATTAATGTAAATTCTTATGAAAATGTTGCAAATGAAACTATTTTTAATGTCTAGTGTCATGTTAATATATAATCAAACTATCTCCTACTCATCAGACTTACCAGTGATTTCAATGTCATTCGTGATCCTCAGGAAAAGAGGTCGCGCGTAGGAGGGCAGCGACAGGTCGAGGTCTCTCGCTAGCTTGTAGAGGTCAAGCGTGCGCGTCGGATCTGCAATGGCCGCCATGCCTGCTCGTCCCTCCGTCTGTGGGATCTATTCAAAATTGGGGTAAATTTAAATAAAAAAAATTAAAATATTGCTGTGGCATTATGCATCCTATAGGCAATGATGATAATTTAGTAAGAGTCAATATCATTTAATAATTTTGTGATTATGCAATCCGATAAATATGTTCATATATGTCTTACATCAAAGTGTTGTATTGACATTATTGAGATGGATCGAATACAGACAATTTTGACGGTTGAAGAGACCAAGATACGGTTGAGCATAACCGTTTACATTTCATAAACAAGTTAATAGAAAACGTAGACAAACGATTCAACAGGACATTTGATGGTAAGTATTCACTGCTGCCCATGCATAGCATTGACAATACTTTGTTTGTTTAAAGAAACATTAACGATGATAGAGCGAGAAGAGATAGAATATTTCGGGTGTTTTCACCTTTTTTCACATTCTCAACACGTTCACTGGGCAAAGAGTATTAGATCAACGTTTTTGTAAGAGTAAAATTTATAGTAGTTACTGTAGTATTACTATATAAGGGTAGCATAACAATATGTGGGTGTTTGGTACAATTAAATTTAATAGTAAACTGGCCTGCAAATCACTATCCTTTTACACACCGATGCTTTTAAAAAAACTAGTGTTTTAACCACTGACGCCTTGCTTTAGCCCAACGCCCTGTAACGCCAATTCTGCCGGTGGTCTTGTATGCTCCATATTTTCGGTCGCTTACTAAAGTATTTTACTACTTATGCATTGTTATTTACGAGTGCCAGTATTTGTTGTACTACTATATTCATGCATTACTGTCAACATTAAACTCAAATTATATTTATTGTACTTATTTATAATATTAAGTTTTTGTTATATACTAATTTAGATATACTACAGTTACGGAAAATTAAATTTACCGATACACCATAGACGACACAATCCCGACGCGCCACAGCGGTTATAAGGGCATCTTCAACTTCAGCTGTAGCTACATTCTCTCCCTTCCATTTGTACGTGTCACCGGTGCGGTCGCGGAAGAACAAGTAGCCCAGCTCATCTGCCACCAGGAGGTCGCCGCTCACGAACGCCGCATCCCCTTTGCGGAATATGTCGCGTACCAACTTCTTGTTACTATCACTCTGGATAAAAGCTGACTTTTAGTAGCTGTGCAAACTCGTGAAAGTTGTAAATATGAATAACAAGCAATATAACTGAAGGAAGGCATGACTTCAACCTAATTCAGTGTTGCTAAACAATTCACATGTTAGTTTCTTTAACAATTCAGTGTAGTTTTTTTATTATCTATAATTTATTATAATTAAAATAAAATGCGTATCACAAACAATCTCAATGAAGGGGACTTTATATATTATAATATATATTTTTATAGGCATCTTAATGTCTATTGGTATAAGACAACATTGCTATTGGTGGCAGACCATTAGACAATATAATTTCACCGGAAACAGGTCATCATCATCATCATCAACAGCCTACGGCAGTACACTGCTGGACATAGGCCTCCCCCATGGAGCGCCACCTCCATCGATCTTCGGCTACACGCATCCAGTTTCTGCCAGCCGCCCTGCGCGGAACCGAAAACATGTAAAATTATTGAAATAGAATACTGAGAATGAAGCCAATATATTTATAGCCTAGTTTCGATCGATTTATTATGGTCTTTCATTACAATTTCTTAATCCATGTCTTAGACACTGCCGGCAATTAAGAAAAGATATATTTGATCGTTTTTCGCTTAGGGTTATTGTTGCATACACTTAGAACTCGGATAATGCGAAAGAAATTCATATTATGTTATATGTAATAATATGTGGGTAAGATCGTTGATGCATTTTATATAGCAGACCAAATGATGAATGAAAAATCGACACTCGCAACACTTAAGGTTTCAAAATGTGTTGCTGGCCATACATGAACACATAATCTTGATAACTTCAATATCTTTATTGTTTGACCAAACCACAAGTGGATTTGAAACAAAATTGTTAACTGTTACAAACCTTATCAACGTAACCGTAATATTCTCTTGAAGCATTGCCCTGAGCTATCAGTCCTATAAACATTCCTGGCTCATCTGGAATGAAAATGGAAACATGGGAATTACGAGAATGTAACGCTTAGTTCAGATTTTAGAAAATTATTTAATCTATGTTCAATTTACTTTTAACTTATTTGGTCTCATTGTCATGTATGTATACGTTACGAGCATGATTAATCGGACAATATTAATATAGACTGATCATTGTCAATAATGATCAAGAGCATTGACCTAATTAACAAATTTATTACTTTGGCCGGCCCATATTAATAATGTCCGACGGCCCGAGTTCTATTTAAAAAAAGTCAATCGCCTTGAAAGAAAAAATAATACTAATCTTAATAAAATTATTGCACAATTTCAGTTGATTTTTTCGTAATTACTAACCCCTTTTAAACTATTGTGCATAAGTATAATTTACCAAACTATAAGTAACTTAACTACTGGTATTATTACATTGTTTTACTTGATTTGAGCTAGTGTGCTGAATTTTTTTGTAACAAAACACTTTTATTATATTACCCAAGATATGGTAGTTGTTATTCATACTAACTGGCAAAAGTCATGCAGTTTGACTTATATTTATTATAGCAATAACAATGTATGTTACCCAATAGTTTTATGAAAAATATCTCAATATTGAAAGTTAAATACATTACTTAATATTTATTAAATAATAAGTGAAGTAACAACAGATTTATTGCTTCTTAATCAATGAGATGGGTGTGCATGGTGTTTCTTGCAATTGTATTTCATTTAAGTATTTCATACTTAAATAAAATACAATTTCATTTGCTTGTATTTCAAATAAGAACTTGTGTGATTATTTGAAATATTAGGGGTCGAGTTTTAGACTTCGTCGACCTGCTGTGTGTTTTGTATATATAATTCATCTATAGAAAGCTTACTTACTAGGTTGACAACGTATGCAGAAGTTATCGGGACCTCGAACAAGATCGCCTTGTTCGTCGACGCGTACCAGAGCGATGGGATGAAGGCTGACTGGTACTAACTTTGGAAGAAAGCCCACTGCTCCTACCTTATTATCTACATTAACTGTGAAAAAACAGAAAAACATGTTTTTCTTTTTTAATTTTTTGTCCGAGCTTATTGTAGAATTTTTTTGATAAGTCCGGACAAAAATAAAGACAGGACAAAAATTATCGTCACGTAGCTGATCTTTACAATAAAAATTTAAAAATATAATTGTAAATAATCTCCTGTGAAACATTAATCATAATATGTGGACAATGTGGTTGATAGCATAATAACTTACTTTTTAGATTGTTACATTTTTTTAGTTACTTAAGATTATGCTATTTTTAATTGTCCTTAATTAAAAATCTAATATAAGGGGTCCTGTCCTTAATAAAATAAGGGGCTTTTAGCAGACGATATTAGATTTGAAAAACGCAAGACATTAAAATATGGGTTTACGAAGTAAATCACAATTAATTCAGCAAGTTTGTAAGGAATTGCTATGAATCAAAATGAAGACATATTAACGATCCAAAAGTGTTAAACCAGTTTTAAAGATTAACTTTAATTAATTAATATCTAGTTATTTTCACTTGATATCAATTAATTTATTAATCTTTATCGATAGATTGATGGACCACCATTAAAATATTATACAGTTGCATTGAAAATAAAATCTTTACTAGAACCTACTAAATTGTAACTAACAGAATGCTTTTCTGTTCAATATAGTTTAGTAGGTTCCGTGGATGGATATTTCTTTGTATGTTTTGTACATACAAGAATTTAATTTAAATACTAAATACAGAGGACCCGCGGTAATTTGGACCCTGTCTATTCCGGCGCCCCCTGTAATCCAACACACCTATCACTGTTGGTTGTACAAAAAATTTCGGTTTGTACAGGTTGTAAGTTACAACTTATATGCACAACCATTATTGTTTTTGTAAGTTCTATAGCACAAATTATGTTATTTTTATAATAAAGTATTAGCTCTCCATTGTGATGATTAATTTACTAAATTCCACGTTCATACTATATATGTACGTAATTATGTAGTATAATTAGCTTATGTAGTGTGATAGTTCAAATGGATTCTTTGATTTATATTTTTGCGGATTACAAGGTAGTCTTATTCAAAAAATTCCGGAATACATATAACTACAAACCGTTTGTCAAAATACCGCGGGTCCATTGTACATGAATCCAGTATTGATATAACTCATAAAACAGACACATGATTAAGGTTCATTAAAACAACTGTTCGACACCCAGTTCAATATCTAAAGTAAACAGAACAATCGTAGTGTAGGTACTCACTGATGTTGGCGTTGCCTTCAGTTGCTCCGTAAATTTCATTTATCTGGGGCACTTTAAACCTAAACAAAGAAATATGAAATATATTTATATAAGACGATAGTGACATAGCAACGTCGACTAATGTTTACCCAACAGGCACCATTTTGGCGGTAAGTTTATTCAGCTTGTATCTTGAATAAACTTAACGCCTGACCAATGGTGACGGAATACCTCAGTGTCCGCTTTTTTTCTGCAGCCCATATATGTTCCACTGCTGAGCACGGTCCTCTCCATTTCTGGAGGAACGGACAATAATCCACCACGCTTGTCCAATGCGAATTGGCGGGGTTATCAGACTCGGAATAAATATCTGTAGGCCGTACATATATTTATTCCGATGCGGCGATCGAACCCGCGGCCATTGATTCCGTGGGCGGGGGGCCCCGCTACTGAGCTAATTTGTCGTCCGCTTTAATAATTTTGAATAGCATGTTCGATTTCCGCATCGGGACAAACATTTATATGGAATCTAGGGAATTCCAAGCCCATGACAAATGTATGGTATAATGGCACTCATGACACAAGGAATAGTTTGGGACAATCAGTTTAAAGCGATTTATTCTATATTAAAATTATTTAGCGTTCAATAAAATAGTCGTTTTAAAATAGTTATTTTAGGTTTGAATCTTTTATTTTATATACCTATAGACCTACGGGATCAATCGATCAAACTTTTAAGTTTTTTTATTCCTTATTATATATATTTTATTTAAAACAAAGTTAAAGACAAATTTGTATGTTTCTTTTATATATATATATATATATATATATATATATATATATATATATATATATATATATATTCACGCCTATCCCCCGCAGGGGTTGGCAGAGACCACAGAGCTACATCCGCTGCCATTTATTGCAGCGAAACGGCTCGTCATTGGTCGCTTTTCGCCCTCGTGAGAATCAGGACGTGACGGGTGGCGAACCACGTCGCCGTCATTTTTCGACAAATTAGGTATACTAAATTCGTCTTAGTGAATCCCACGAGCCGCAAGGGAGGATGGAGGTCAGTCCCAGCAGAGCCCTACATGCTGAGGTAAGGCACCATAGTCCCCGGGGGAGCCCGACCCCGGGACGATCGGCACGCTTTCGACTAGGCTCGCCCCTAGCCACGTATCCATTGGCACGGCAGACCGTGGATTGGCGGAGAGGAAGGGAAAGGATAGAGAAGAAAGGAAGGGGCAGGAAAGGAAATGCGGATTGGGGGGGTTACCAGACGCGGAATAAACATTTATAAATCCATATAAATATTTATTCCGATGCGGGAATCGAACCCGCAACCGTTGACTCCGCGGGCGGAGGGCCCCGCCACTGAGCCAATCGGTCGGTCTTGTTTCTTTTATTTCCGAATAATATCTATATACGAATATCTTAAATAACATAAAATATTGATTTTTAATTTACTTTGTATTTCGTGGCTCTGATTTCAAGATGTTATCCTGCATTTAGGACTTAGAACTTAGAATTAGGACAAAGGTAAGAAAGAGTATTTATTTCTCGAAGATTTACATTTCTCTAGTATTACCAAAAAAAAATACAATTCGCTGTCAGGTAATATATAATATAAACACTCAACTTTGTTACATACAGCTGGTTAATTAGATAAAACACTATCTCGATCATTACTCATCGCAATGCAAACAATGTTCAACAACACGTCGTTTTGGACTTGAGTATGAACACAAACTCCGCTACCGCAACGTAACTGAGTAAACATTGCGTACGCTTGTCTGTATTATAGCCATTTTAACATAAAAATAGCAAAAAACGGTAGTCAGATGTTATACTTTAAGATCTCACTCGTATGATCTGGTTCTATGTTTGATTTTGATGGGAAAGCGGTCGAGAAAGAGTATCGCCTGATCAATGCCAATCTTCGCCGCCCATAGACATCGGCAACTCAATTGGCATTACAGAAGCGTTGCCGGCATTAAAAATATTTTGATAACAATGATTAATTTAACATTTATATCAATATATATGATTTTTATAACAAATAAAATTTAATAAAATATGAAAAAATTACCGTTAAACGTTTTATTAGGAGCAGTAGTTTGCGCTACAGCAGAAGTACTTATCCGTACTGTTATTTAATTGTTGACACTGCAACGGTTTACCAATGTTTTCTAATCTGTTGACAAAGTTGACAAGAAACTTTACAACTTTTTCGTCAAATTAGAAAACGTTGGCCGTTTGCCAATATTTTATAGCGTCAACAAAACTTATCTTTATCTTAAACTATTTATTTCTAACGTACTTTGTACTCAGCCAACAATGCCATCCTACACAACAATCTAATATGATGATACTTCTTAGAACTATTAAGAAGAATCGTAACAAGCTATCATATTATAACACGAAGATGTGCATTTGAAATCTGTACGATATACTTAGACAAATCTTTGAAGTCCACTATATTCCGAAAATTTAATGTTATTAGAAATAGTAATCGGCTGCCAAAGATATCCCGGAGCGATAGCTTTAGTTGACGTATTTTCATATCCAAAATATCGAATGTTTTTGTAATGTGTTCAATTAATATCTTGTTGTATAGGCAACATATGCAACGCAAGAAAAAAGCAGAAAATTGTATGTAAGTATTGGCGACCTGTCGACAATTTGTTGCCAGATAGCGGGCCGCATGCCGTTGCCAACCATAATGCGGACGCGGTGCTGCGCGTCGCTCGGCTGCGGTGGCTGTGCCAGTAGGTAGCGGCACATCTCGCCGATGTACTGCGCAACCTGTAATCATATGATACACACCCTAACTTATCTTTCATACTCATCATTAACCTATAATTCCAGCGCTGTTCATTATTAGTGAATTAGAGGTCAATGATAAAATATTTTTGTATGGATAGCAATAAGAAGTCAATCATTTAAAGTCCGTCCAAATCATAAACATCTACAACACCATTGTATCAGCTTTTAAACATTGAGAAAGCTTTACAGACGTTATTTTAGGTCACCAAAACTCAACGTGCACCGGATGAAGTACAGTAGCTAAGCTGCTGCTTGGGCTTCGGTTTTCTACAAGATTATGGCAATCCCTCTTTTAAATTCATCTATTACATTTTCACTAGTAGAACTTTCGTTTTCGTTTAATGGATATAGTCGAATGACTATATACATTACTGATGAATTTTTTATTGCAGGAATCCCGAAACCCAACTTTTTCTACTTCCCGCTTTCCTCCCATTTTTTTAAATATCGTAACCTATTGCAGACAAAGCACAATGTAGTCGAGATAAATATGCATATGGGTGCGGTGATTACTTACCGTCAAATTTTACTTACACAGGGAACCCCTAAAATACCAAACCGGAACTTCAAGCAATCAACAGTCGAGACACAGCACAAGACCGGAATCAGTAGTGTGTTCTCGTATCGGAGATCAAGACTAGCGGCTTTCCTTTAATGACTTCGAGTCATCGAGATAAGGCTTCCCTGGGTCCTTCGCAGACCATTCCTCTTCGCGGGGGCTAGGCGGCGACAGCAGTGTGGAAGCGGGCGTCCCTCAGGTGGATGAGTGGGGAGCAAGGTTTTGGAGATGAATGTGTGGTCCATTGTCGGGTCAGTCGAATATCTTCCGAGTCAACCGGACCACAAACTCGTGGATGCTCTCCACCTTGAGGTCCCTTGCTATGACGTCATTACTAACATAGCGAGTGAGCTTACCGTGCACTGGTATTTGATGCAGTCGCTCCAGTAGTTAGAGACGGAGAACTTAGCGCGCAGCACCGAGGGGATGCCATCGACGAGCGCGGCGCCCGTGCCGACCAGACCACCCGCTGTGTGGTACAGCGGCAGTGGGTTGTAAACGCGGTCTGAGGGGCGCAGCCCTAACATGTGTACCGTTGCGACCACGATCAGCAAGTATCTATAAATGGAAATTAAAAATGAAACACTTTTGTCTCATTCTGTACACAACCCAATCAAAATGTCAGGGAAGACTCTAAACTGGAAGTAACATTTGTTTAGCAGATAAGACATTGGGTAGAAGCGATATTGAATCATATAGTTTTATTAAACAATCGTCAGAGCTAATGAAACAGCAAAACTCACTGTCTGCGTGAGTTTTCAGTAAGAACGCTAACATGTAATCGGGGTCTCATCACATCTTAGTGCTCTAAATTAACGGCTTGAGTGTATGTATAAAAATGTCCATATATTTATTGTGATATAAATTATATTGATAAAACGACGTGATGAGCAGGGCGATTAGCAGAGACTGGATTATTTACGGGACGCTTACGTGGAGTGAAACATCATCTAAATAAAATTTAAAACATGCTTGAGCAAGTGTCCACTAAACACATTATATTCATATAAAATTGAAATTTTTATGTCAGTATTATCGAATTATATTCTGAAGTGAGTCTTATTTGTATGAGATTCAAAATCAAATTACCTTGTAAACATCGAAAAAGAGCTTTGAGGAGACCGTTCGGCATTCATTGCTTAATGAATAAGATTACTTTTTGTCAACCCAAAATTATTTGGTGACTGGTTAAAATATTAATAAACATACTGTTAAATCTTGACAGATACTTTTAATTAAGTGTAGGGACTTACTTAGAGTTAGGCAGGACGGCAGCTTTGGGCATACCCGTTGTACCAGAAGTGTAAATGTAGAGCAGCGTGTCTTTGTACTGGGGTTTGTCGGTGACTAAGGGATATTCTGGTGGATGTCTCTCCATTTCAGCACCGAAATCAATCACGCCGGGAACGCACTTGCCGTACAACTGGAAGAGTTTCATCTCTGGTGGCAACTGATCCCGGACTTCTGCGATAGCTGAATGGAATAATGGACAATGCATTCGTAAAACTGTTGTCTTCTTTTAATAATATTGTATTATTTTCCACTCGGTTAAAATTAATTTGGATAAGAGAGCATTTCCTGTGTATATGTCCACAAAATGAAATATGACTCGAATTTTTTTTTACTATTGCAATTAAAAAAATATTTAAATATAAATATTTAAATATAATTATTTAAATATCATCTTTTAAAATATTAAATACACATTTTTAAAACGCAGTTAAAAAGCGCGTGAAATAGATGAAGGCATACATACTAGTGCTGGGGCATAGTGCAGGCTTTTTTTTATTTCATACTTTTTAATCTATTTTAACAAAGAGTCATTTGAAAAAATATATACATATTTAAATAACTATGATAAGTATTTGAATGCTTTCAATAATTTAATATGCTGTAGCTTCATTTTGTAAATATTTTGCATTAATTTCCATTTGGAAATACTATTTCAAAAATAAGTTGGACATACACAGTAAAACAGTAGGTAGGTAATAATTTACATCTCACCTCCAGCCAAACTTTCGGAAAAGATTATCGCTTTCGCTTTAGCGACCTGAATGCAGTGAAGCAATGGTTTATGTCGGAGATTGCTGTTGATGAGTGCCGAAATTGCTCCCACCTTCGACATGCCCAGCCAAGTCCATACGTACTCCCCACAGTTGGGCATGAAGACACAAACTACATCGCCACGCGTTAATCCAACATGTTCCTGCATGACTCTAGCCGCTTGATTTGACTTTTCAGCCATCTGTATTAATAATAATTAAAAATTCTATTAAGTAATTTTTACAATGTGAAATAGGAGGAAGAATAGTGAGGATATACTCACAGTATCTTTATATACTCTTTATATAACTATCATATATTTATGATGCTCATATATACACACAACAGCTATATAAATAGGATAGAGGAGTAGCAGCACTAGAGGAAGAAAGAACCGATTGTCTTTTCTTCGTCGAAGACTTAGAACCATGCAGTCTTATTAGCGAGTACAGTGCGAAATCATTTGAGATAAATTAAAAAATACAATATTCTAAAAAAGAGATGGAAAATGTGAGTGTGAATGTGACATTGAAAAGCGAGTGAAAACTGGTTATCAGGTTTAATGGAGCCCTGCACTTCTTTATGAAAAGTCAGAATGTGTCTAAAAGTTAAACTGGAAGTTCTTCGGGGAGTGCTTGTTCCGACTCTGATGTATGGTAGTGAAAGTTGGGTTTGACAGAAGAGTAATGAAAGCAAACTAAAAATATGGGAAATAAAAGCGTTAAGAAATATGTGTAGGGGAACTTTGGTAGAATAATGAATGAAGTTATAAAAGAGCGATGTGGAGAAGGTTTAGGCAAATAGAGCGGATGGATGAACGACAACTGATAAAAGAAATTTGCGTTGCGGATGTGGATGAAAGGGTCGGAAGGGAAAGACCAAAGAGGATATATCTTGACCAAAATGCCGACGTTCTTAAGAAAGGCCAGGTCAAGAGAACCCTTAACAGGCTTGCTTGTATGGATAGATAAAGCAAATAAAATGTGCCGAGAACCTAGCAGATGGAGATCTGTATTCCCTACCTACCCTTACGGGAAACATGCGTGCTTATATGTATGTACAACAAGAGAAAAACAATCTATTTTCAAAAGAATAGCAATAGAACTAATGTTATAAACATTTTACAATATTAACGTTTTTTATAGGATAGGAAGGCAAACAAGCAGGCGTGCCACCTGATGGAAAGCAACCAACGTCGCCCATAGACATTCGCATGTTCGCAGTACCGTGCGTTTTTCTAGAAACTACTTTTTACGCACCATTATCCTGTGGAACCAATTACCTCCACCTGTGTTTTCGAACCGATACGAACGATTAGAACTTTCAAAAAACAAGCCTAAACTTTTCTTAAAGGTCGGCAACGCTTCTGCACTGCCTATAGCGCTGCGGAAGTCAATAAGAAATCATGCTTTCCATCAGGTGACACACCTGCTCGTTCGCCGTCCTATCAAAAAAAAATGTTGCTCAAGTGCGGAGGAAATACCACCAATTCGGGGGGGGGGGGGGCAAGGGTGTATACATTAATGCCTTTTCTTTTTTTGCTTATTTTTTCCTCACCTCTCTGAATGTCCAAGTACGGTCACCGACCACTATGAAGCACGGCGCGTCCGGGTACTTGAGCGCACGCTTCGTGAACAACTCCGCCACGGTGGCATTCTGCCGACCCCACCGTTTTGAACGAATTATACCATTCGCATATCGCCACAGGAACCTGTGACAATGTAAGTCAACATTACAAGACTTAATTATGTAACTTAAACAATGCAGTGCACTATAAATATCATTTTTAGTTTTTATTTTTAATATAACAGGCAACAACTTACGATTGTTGTCTGTAATAATCTAAAACCCATTTTTCTGTCAAGTACTTTTATGTCGATAATAATATCACACACAAATTCTCGGGCGATGATATTGTAAAAGGATTAACGTGCAATTATTGCGTGAAGATGCTTTTTATATTTTATATGTATGCCCAAACCCTGCAAACGTCTACGAAAATTAATAACTTGTATCAGATCTGTCTAAAAAGAGTAATTGCCAAGTATCTTGCTGATTATTCTCAATAAATTCATCGATCAGAAGTTTTTTTTTCATTTAAACTAATATAGATTATTAAAGACCAACAAAACAAAAAATTTTCGTAAAAAACTAAAATAAGAAACGCTTTTCAGAATAAGCAAAAATGGATAAGTAGTGTATTCGTGAAATGGCAAAACGGTTGGACGTGATTGAACGATTGACAAAAGAAGCGTGAGAAGACAGAAATAAATATGAACTGATACTATCGTGAATATCCATTTTATCCCCTGTAGGTATACAGGGGGTAAAATGGATAGAAGCTTTTACGCGCTGGAGACCTCAAAAAATAAAACTTTTGAAATAGGTTATAAATTATGAAGAATCTTTAATAATAAAAATAACGAGGTTTCGTTTGAAATGCTATTTATGTAAGTATATTACACACAATTCTAATAACATTTTTTCTACTATCTAACTATGCAAGTGACAGACCATAACTTTAAATATGCTACGCTGTGAGAATGTACACCTAGCGCGGATATGTATTGATTTTGACTATCAATAGACTTTACTATCGAGTCATATAAATTCAATGTCATTTTATATAACAAATCAAGTGTTAAGACATGTCACGTGTCAATATATGACAACGACATCTTTGTCCTGGGCGCAGGCCACATTGGGGAAAACAGCGAAACTACGCGAACATAGTTTAGTTTCGTTTCGTTCCCGATGTAGTCTGCGCTTGACATATACACAAACACACACACACACACAATTGCGAAGCTTTTGTTTTTTAAATAAATATTTCCTTTTTCAGTTTGTGACTTTTTACTTACTTTTCGGGGGTTTGTTGTTAGAAGGGTTATCAAGCATCTAAAATTAACTTTTTCTAGTTATTTTTTGTAAAATAATTTATATTTGTCGCATCATCCTACCTTAATTTGACTTAAAACAGATATCTTTGTATCTATGGTAATGGCAGAAAGAGCAATAAGAGCTAGTAAAATTAAATCGCTGCTGGAAGAAGGGTGTAGCGAATGTACGTCTCACAGCGGTTAAACGTGAGTCGTTTAACCGTCCAAAAAACCAGGACTCGATACCAAGAGGCAGGTTCCGTTCAGAGAAGGCAAAGTTCTGGGACAAAACGTTGCACACAACCACGAGATGACCGCTTTTTAGTGACTCAGTCGTTGAGGAATCGCAAATGCAGTTACATAGACCTCAAAAGAAACTTTGAAGAGGTACGAGGACCACAAGTTAGGCTGTGGACTGTGAGGAAAAGACTTGTAGCTGCTGATATACGCAGTCAAAGACAAGCATGGGCACCCAAGTTACTCCGTGAGCACCAGATGCTCGATTGAGGTTCGATAGAATAAATATATATATTAATAAATTTCTAGTCATCTAAGCTGATGTCATACTAAAAATATAAATATTATCCATTGAAAAGTCAATGACTGTAAGGTTTCTTTGCAAAGAAGTTTATATATGTGTATGTAATACATATGCGGGATATGTGAAGCTCAGTTCTCTAACTCGAAGAACTTGGATCTCCAGTACATTTCTTGATTTCGAATTATATCCGTCTGAGAAACTCCGAATTTAGCCCTTTGAGTTTCTGAGACTACTAAATGATCGTAGACATTCGTCATCAGGTTTTAAGACATGAGCAACAAGAAGACTGAAAAAGTTGGAGCGATGATCTAGTCAAGAGTGCTGGCAGAAAATAGATTAGGCTAGGTGGCGCGCCTTCAACGATGATGATACAATTAGGTGTTGTGGTGCTTGCAAGTTGGAGTTTAAAGATGATCATGATCACCGAGATGTCTCAGATAACTATTTTGTGAGTGAACGTCCCTTTAGGTTAAGAAGATGTGTGCAATTTTGTTTGAATTAATCAATGAAGAAACTGCTTGTCTTAGAGACATTTAAAATAGTAGAATCCCATGCTAGTGCTATATTTAAAATAATACAGCATTGCAGTCAGCGAGTGATGCAGCGAACACGTGGACTACTAGCGTTACCCAACGATAGTAATCCTATAATTAAATGACGAACCCAAACAATTTTGTACGCACTGCGGGTAAAGCAGTTTAGAAAAACGGCCAACCAATCGATCTTTATAATAACTACGCACCATATATGTAGTTGAATCATTCTTGATTTAATATATAAAGTGCTTAAAATCATATATTTAATAGATTTCATATATCATTATACGAAATCTATTAAATATAAGATTATATGCATTTAACAGATACTATCCAATTCTAGGTAAGATGATTAGACATGAATTTCATGATCTTTGGACCCCCCGTCCTTGTCATACGTGGTCACATTTGTGTTAGGACTCCACACAAATTATGATCCCTGGTTATATATTTTGCAATTTTACATTCAGAAATTATTAAATTAAAACAGTAATTTCAAAACTATTTATATTGTTTCTTGAATATTGATAAGCTTAAACTCTTAGCTTCAATAAAAATTTTAAAATATTATTAATATTTTGAAATTTTTATTGAAGCTAAGAGTTTAAGCTTTAGATTTATTGATAAATGTCACACTTGTTATTTGTTTAAAACAAAAGTTAATATTCCACAAATGTCAACCAATCCTTCAGTTCATACTTGAAGTATTTTTTAAGAAAAGCTTTGTTTTTTATACAAACCCTAGTATTTTTATTCACACCGTCCATTTTCTAAAGTTCTATGATAAGCAAGAAACATGCGGATGTTATATTACAGAAGATTACAATATATTCGAAAGGGTAACCTCTATCTTAACGAAATCATTTTTGTTATACGCCGTGACGTAAAACCCACAACACATTTAGGTGGTAAAAGTCATTACAACTGCATAACAAGAAACAGTTTCTGAAATTCAAGTATTAATATATTTTAATACTTTGCTTCTAGTTACTTCTAAGAGTCATTTACTTATATTGTAATCTTTTTATACTATCCTAATTTTTTTTTCGGAACTCGTTGTTAAAAATTTTATAATCTAATTTGTTGATAACAATGATTAAGTATTTTTGTTATAGAAAACGTAAGCAAGCGTGTCACCGCGATGGCAATTGATGGTTGGTTCTCGGTCTTCGTTCGGACGTTATAATAACCAGAAAACGACTAATGGCGATGTGAAGTTAGAATCTTCAGGTGGGTTCGAGATTCGGTCATTATAAGCACTATTCATATATATCAATAAATGGTTCACGTCAATACTCCATTTAAAATGTGCCGCTAGCGTGGATAGCGAAAATTCAAAAGTTGTTGAGCTTGTAGAAAGAAGCTTTATGATACATGGAACGATACGGGTTTACAACCCGGGTGACAACTAGAATTTAAATTATGTAATGTTTTAACTTCTAAGGATTATATGGAAAGTTGAAAAAATACGTTCGATCGACTCCCGCAATACTGCGTCTAGACACGCGACGTTCAATAAAGGTGGGTCAGAGTCGACCCCCAAGAAACAGCATGACACAAAATAGGGAATTATATTTTTATAAAGATATGTATGTTCAGTATTTATAAACTTAGTGTGATATGATAATTTAGTCATTTTATAAACTTTTTAAACCTCTATTATTTTTTTTCTAAACTCTGACCTTGCATGGAATACGAAATCACCCTAATAAACATTTTAAAAAACCATTATTATTATTGGATTCGAAGATGTTAATGCTGGTAGCCTATTGGCTTTAACAGCTTTATCGAATTCAGGGCAAGTAATTTAAAAAATCAATAATACCAGTAACATTAGGCGTTGTATACGACGTAGAACTGGAAACATATTCTCTGTTGGCATTAACTATTGATTATTTTACGTAAACTACGTGGGAGTTTTTTAAACAAAAATAAACGCAGATATGTTTTAAGCAAATCGCAGTTAAAAATAAATATAAAATATTTGTTGATAAATTCAATTATATATGTACATATGTTATACTGGTAGTAATATGATTATAATTGGAATCTTTTAGAACGCCATATTTGACATCGACTTCTTTCATTAAAACTTAACTAACTTATGGTTTTATAATATATTTTCATTGGTTTAGGGAGTCTTTAAACAATATTATGAATACCTAATGTATTAAAAGAGATTTGAGATATTCAATCGGTCAATGTATAAATATAAGGCAAAGTTGGCCTAAATCAGTAGTGGTGCGCACATCTTTTCAGCTCGGTGTGTCAACATTTTGAAAAATTTCGACACTTAACAGGTAAAGATTAAAAAAATTGAAATATTTATAATTTTTGTAAGTTAATTATTTGTAATGCCATTTAAAATACAAAAACCAAAATTATATAATAAAACCAATGATTAACATTTAGGGGCTTGTTATACATAAAAAACAGAAAAACAGTGTAAAATTTATATTATTTTTTCTTGTATTATTAAATTATTATTATAAAAGTTAGTAATAATAATATTATTAATAATAAACTGTCCGTTATGAGAGACAAATATTTAAGTTTGAAATTTTTTATCTTTGAAGATGCGTGTCACCAAAAACGAGCTTGCGTGTCAAAGCTGACACAAGTGTCATAGGTCTAAATCATCAGAAATCGTAACTTCAAACAAATTTTTGCACACTTCTCACTTCCGGTGCTAGGTAGCAAAGGATAAACTTACACCGTATCGATGGAATACTTCGTATTTACCTCAGATAATCTCTTTTTATACCTAAAGTAAGAACAGTTTTATGAAAATTTCTCAAAATGAAAAAAGTATTTTTGTTTTGTTTTTGGAGGCCAGGTCGGATTTGTTGTTAAGTATCATACCAAATCGAAATTTATTTAAATTAGAAAGAAAAAAATTAGTTAACTAATTTCAAGTAAGATCGGAATTTCGTTTTATGTAATTTCTACATTTTACAATGATTATGAAGAAATACGTTATTGTTAAAATATTCTATGGTTAATCTTAAGTGAAAATTAATTAAATCAAGCTGAAGTATAATGACGAATGACGAATAGAAGGGTAGAATGACGAATTGATTATGTGATGGCACTAGCATAGCGCAGCATGAAGTTGACTACGTATCCGATGCTCCTCCGGTTATAAACGCAGTTAAATTCTAACTATGGAAAAATACATTTCCACGGTATAAATAAATACTCGTGTGTTCAGTGCTTTAATAACTATTTTAAAGTATTAAAATTTTAGTTTGTAGTATATACCATTTACGACACTTGAAGAGATAATTGATAGTAAACATATAAAGTCGGTCAAGTTCGTTTAGAACGAGCTTCAACTGCGGGTGCTACACTTTTAGAATACTATGAAAATAAACTAAACGTAGATTACAGAAAATATGAGTTTCAGAAGTCATTATTAGTATTAAATGTATGTCAAATGACATGTTTCAATATACGACTATTATATAAAGTGAAAAAATGACATCGAATACATTACTTAATGTATAAATCATTGAATTTTTTTTTAATTATCATTTTCTTAACTCTGACAAAAAGTATGAAATAATTTCTCCTAGTAATACAAAATAACCTCAGACAATTAATTCTATAAATTTCTAACTATTATTTCTTAATAACTATGCATGCAATAGACGAGTGATTCATGAATAGTTTACCTAAGTTGCGAAGTCAAATTTAAATTCTTTAGTTTTCGACATAAGGAATTACATTTATCAAACAGCAATCCGCTAGCAGATAAACTTTTACTAAAATTTTTAATAAGGTTCCTCTGGACGGAAGCATTGTAGCTTTTGTATCCTAGTTTTTGTATTTTTTCCATGTTTTTACAATGCGGCAATGTGTATAGATTAAACTATATAGTCTCACAGCTAACCACGAGAACGTTCGGTTATAAATAATTAAGTTACAATCAAGTTACACAGATAAGAAAATGATTAGTCAAGATGCAGACTGGTCTCCACAAGCAGCATCAGTTCACGGTTGACGCGTGTGGCAGCCATCGCTCTTCGCAAAAATTTTAAAGGGAAGTGGATCACCCGTCATATGCCGCCACCGCAAGCGACCATAACATACCCAAGCCTATTTATTCTACATTAGGATAGCTCAATTTTTATACGAACATCCACCTTAGTTGCCAGCGCGACAATCTACAAAGAAAACAAGTATATTGTATAACATGAATATATGAGCGAGCAACTCATTCCGAAAGATTGGGGTCTTCTAAATAGTCTAGTTTTGTAATAACCCTTGCTATGTAATTTGTTCGTAATATATTTTTAAAATTGTTAACAATAACTCTTTTACAATCTCATAAACGTTGTTGTAAAATCACATAAATTGTTTCGTAAAACAGTTACAGACTTTATGGAGTCACGTGACTGACACAAAAGGTTTGTTTGTTCCTTGTGTTAAAATTGTGTCTCAATTTTTACGAAACTCAAGATTATTGGTATTTTTATACTTATGTTTAACAATATGCTAGAAAACTTTGCATACACATATATACCATTTGAATATATTAAGTATTTAAACAAAGGTTGGCTTGGCTTAAAATTTAAGTAATACAAATGTCACAGAATCCACAAACGTCGGCTTCGTAAAGAATCCGTTAGCCCCCTGTACCATTTAAATCGCCCATTTAGCCATTTCCTTAACTTCTATAAAGTAAGTACCTTTTGGATCAGACTTAACATTTGTACGTATGCTCTGTGCGTATTGTTATAAAGATTTAGCCGTAGGCCTTTTTAAAAAATGAAATTATAATTAAAAAGATATTTAAAGAATATAGAATAAAGGGCTCTAATTAGGATGGCAAGTGTCACGCGCGGATGATGGACTCGAACTTACTTTTAATTACGATTAAAATATTGAGAGCAGTCAAAAGTGCTGACTAGACAATAGGGTTATATGGACGGTAAGCATTATTATATACATGATCAAAACCCAAGTCAAGTCAAATCCACAAACAAAAAAGTTTTCAATTCGTTGTAGAGAGCCATTATCATTCAAACAGTTCATTAACGCATATTAATATGGAGGAAGCATTTATTTCACAAAGGAAGTAGATATTTTATAGCTCAAAGTATTTGTTACGTTAAACTGAAATGTCGACAAAATCTGATAGGCGTTGTGTGCCCGGCGTATGTTGAAGTTATATATTGGGAAAACATTGCGTAAACATACGACTCCATATATTGTTATATACAATTAGCGGACCATAATCATATGATAAACATATTATTATGTGTACGATGGACCTCACAGCTCCAATAATGAATGGTACGCCTTGAAATGATTAACATTAAAATTGTTTTAAAACTTAAATTGGTACACTACCGATTTATTATTATATATATTCAAATAATTTGCATAGTATATGATAATGATAACCCGAATAAAAGGCATAACAGGCAAAATAATGCCCAAATAACAGGCATAATTAAAACTAGCAAACCCGAATAAAAAAGGAGATATTTTATAGGTTTAATAAATACCTTTGTGAAGAGAAGAGCTTACTGAAGGAAAGGGTGGTAAAATATATTTATGTATATAATAAAATTCGAAAACAAAAGACTACTTTTTTATTTTAAACAAAGGCTTCTTTGTTAATGTCATAAACATTCATAGAGATTCTCTTCACCGTAGCACGACATTTCTCATAGGTATATTTTGTAATAGATACATTCGTCAGGAAGATATTAAACTGTGTAAAGTGGTTTAAAATTGGTATACCGGTACTCACTTTGCGTCCCGTGGTAGTGTTTTGATGATCACGTAAATCTGTTTTCTGTATCGGTATACACAGGGCGCGATAGCGAGGATAGCAAAAATCGCCGCTTTAGAGAGCGTGCTCAGGACGGCGGCCATCGCGGCAGCCACTGCCATAAGAGCAACGAGCGCTGCCAAGATCGCGTCCATGCTGGCGACAAGCCCAGTGGGACGCTTCCCAATGTATACGAGTTCCAAACACGCGCACCGACGATAAACAACAGTACCACTCGGACACTATGCAGAATCTAACGCGTCCGCAACCGGTGAATAGTTTTCTATAAATGCGCGAAGGACTCGCGCGATACGAACGACCGAAGTCAATGGCGGCGCTCCCCTCAGCGCCAGATGCACATGCGCGGTCGACAGCTGATCCCACAAAAGGAATCGACGTAAAAAAATACCACCCAAACCATATACCAATGTTTTATATAAACGTCACATTGTCAATAATTTAATACTTTCATTGTGCAATGACATTCACTTGAGCGATTTAGACAGCAATTCCTTTTTTGTAAGATTTATTTTTCGATTGCAAGTGATGATAACACAGAAAAGGTTTTAAACGAAAGCAAAATAAACGTATTGAAATAGTAAGATAGCTTATCTATATAGTAGGTATATCTTGAGAGCATAATCTTTGTTATCGTAAACGTTTGAGATGCTAATTTTGTAAAGCCCTAAAATTTATCGGAGTGAAGTGTTCAGGATTCAAATCTATTATTCAACTTAAAGTATTGGAAAATCGAAAAGGTGAATCGACTTATAATAATAAAAGGAAAATCATGTTATATAAATATTATTTTATGTTATACATTTAATTAATATTTAAATTTAATTTTTAATGGTAATGATTTTGATTTACATACTGAAGTTATTGGGGTTGAAGTTATTACAATTTCAATGGGGCGTATCAATAATTTGCTTTAAAAATTAGTATTTTCTATAAGACGTACATATATTTAAAGTGAGAAAAAAACTTGTGGCGTCAATGCCCTAGACTAGAGGTTGTACTTTACTACGATCTAAATTAAGTTCAATTCTAACTATCATTGGACTATTTAACTACCATTGAACCACACACTAAGTTTGTCACGACGCGGTTCTCTAACAAACTTGACCAGCCTATTGCCACTTCCATTTACTTGTTCCAAAGGTTGTGATGGTGACATGTTGACGGATTTTTTATTCCGAATCATATATACCTGAAAACCTTCGACTATCCGTGCCCACGGTCCACTAGTTGAAGTAGTGAACGAGATGAAATACGATTGATAAAAGAAAATTATGTTGCGTATGTGGATGGAAGGGTTGGTAGAAGAAAACCAAGGAGAACACACCTCGACCATATCGTTGAAGTTCTCAAAAAAGGCCAGATCAAATGCCCTTAAACGACTAGCTTATACGAAGAGTGATGAGTTTGAATGAAGCAAAGAAAGTTGCCAAGATCGTAGCAGATGGGTCTGTGATCTCTATCTACCCCTTCTGGAAACAAGCGTGATTATATGTTTGTATGTATGTAAAAACCATCAGTTAACACATATCCATATTACACACTTGTTCACGGGACGATACCAACACATGTTTTTATTTCTTCCATCTCTTTATAAAAACAAATAAACATTAATTTATTATCTTAACTAAAATGGAAATTAGTGAAATAAAAAGACAAATTTATTATTCAAAATATACATTTAATTACATAAATAGTTATAGCAACATCACCCATTACCATTAAAAGCTAACACGTAACATAATTGAAAAGATCCTTTTCAGTCTTTATGTATAAAGGTATTTGAGACTGTAATGACTTCTAGTAAACTGGATAACAAATTTATAATAACGTTACGGCAAGTATAGCGGACATGCAACTTATTTCGCAATTTGTTTCAACAGTGGACTATCAACACAGAATTGATGTAATATCTTCATTATAATTTTATGGACTTAAATACATAGTTTAATTGATAAATACAGAGTGTTATTGAGGACCATAAAAAAATAATACAAATATTTCAAAGAAACAACATTTGTCATAAATTTTATTTTAAAAACTTTTTTATGTATTTTATTTAAATTAAAAATAAATCTATTGAAATAAAGATCTGTCAACGTTGAACTTAACAGGTTGAACATTTGACGTAAAGTAAAGCGGATAACACTATGAGGATGACACATTACAATTAACTGCACCATACTTGCTACTGATAAACAACAAGTGGATAATTTTTTTGCACAAATTCGAGAACAACATGTATATTTTAATAACTTACATCTATTTGATATATTCAAGCTTTGTCATTTAACAAAACAAATGTATAATATATCGATAACCCTAAGCCCGTTAGGTTATATGTGTATTTAAGTACAATAATGCATCGCTCAAAATTTCAACATTTTTTTACACAAACTGTATCAATTCAATTCAGATATTTCCTCCTATCACACAATTTATATAATATGACCGATAAAAATCCAACAGTTTTCATTGCTAATTTTTTATAGCAATAAAAAAGTGTTTGATAATAAATATTCTTCTTTATATAGTAACTGCCTGTTCATGAATACAAATCCCAAATCAAGTTAAATAATTAATATTTAAATAGGACCAACTTAATGCAAATAAATTAAAAAAAAAATAGTTGCTCGACTGATTTTTGCATTATTTCACAAAACTTATTAAAATTTATACATACATATATGTATATTCTACCTCATTGACGTTATTACCATGTCTGTGTATACATGTAAAACATATACGCAGACAAGTTAAAAACGTCAATATGATAGAACCACGATGCAGGCAAAACGAATTGGTCGGTTTTACCAGTGAAGAGATCAAATATAAGATTTTCGCAGAAGACTTTGGATGGAATGAAGACCGCGAGACAAGTGTTCCGCGGTCTCTATTCCAGCACTCGTCTATTCCAACGATTAACGTTTTTCTAACAAACGTGACAATCTCATTGTCATTTCAGTTTGATAATTGAAACAGTTGTCTGTAATTTTAATTTTCGGAAAAGGGGATTGCTTCATTCCGAATTATATTCACTATAGAATTTTCACTATAGAAATTAACAATTCTGAAAATGGCCTCCTCAGTGACTTTAAGCATGTGAAATAGACTGTCCGTCAGTCTCCACACTTCGCCACCGTTAAAAAGTACAGACATAACGTTATTCCCACACGACCATAAGAGATCGTACATTTTTCAATACTTCGAATATAAACCGATCTTGAATTTTATTACATTATATGTATGTGTATATTTAGGATATACATTAATGTAATTTAATGGATAAGTTGCACCTAATTAAAAACCTTGACATTTTATTCTTCTAGCTAATTTAAAAAATCCCAGGGGAAACAATTACGCTAAATATCTCACTGGATACAATATAAAATATATTATAGCGAAAGTTCTGAGGAATAATTCAACCTCATATCAGCGGCATCGTTCCACCGACAGACTACCAGCTGTAAATGTTCCATCCTCATCACTTTGATGTTTGGCAATCCACCACCGTGTGATCCAATGTTCTACCACAAACGGAGCATTTTTGGAATAACCTACAAATGTGTGAGTGAATCAATTTTTTTTTGTGGAAAGGCATAGTTCCATTTTTTTAACATACTAGTTGCCCGCCCCAGATTCGCACGGGTGTTGTACTTATTGAAACAATTGAGACACTGATTTGTTTTTGTAATACAATAGAAACGGTAATTGAATACATATGAATGATCGTCAATCTATCTATAGTGACATATATTTTGTTTATCATAGCTTCTTTTGTTAATCATAGTAATGGCGCCATCTACTAGTCATATTGGGATTTAAAATGGCGGAAAAGAGAAAAAATGTTTGTTTTACATCTGTTCGTAGAATTTTTAAAAAATTATCTTTTATACAAACCTTGTTCTGATAATAAAAAACATTATCTAATTTGGTACAGTCTTTCTGAACTTATGCGCGTACATACATTTCGGCGATTCATTTTTATTTATATAGATTCAACTTAATAGTAGATGAGTACTAACATATATCAGATCGATATTCAAAACATCAGATCACAGAAATATATCAAACCGGAATTGATATAATACGGACAACACGAATGACAAAAAAGTTTCCTTAAAATAAATTACTAGCGTATATTACTTTTTAATTGACATTTCCGTATGATCATTACCCCCGTTTACAACATAATCTTCTCCTGAAACACAGTTTTATTACACAAATCATTCACAGCCTTATTTTCCCGTTGCCAATTTTCTCATACTCCTCTGGTCCCAGGGGCAAATATCGCCCCTGTTTCAGATCTAAGTAATAAAGTTTGTCTTTTTTAACTAAGCTTGGGTCGAAGCCTTCCTTTTGTAAGTCCATTTTTTTCATCTTGAACGTACCTGTAGATAATTTTCCATTTTTATACAATTATTTTTTCAGTCCATATACGTATGTTCCATTGCTGGGCATAGGCCTATGGTTTTTGGAAGAATGTACATTAACCCACCACATTTCAAGAACGTTTTTCAATTTAAAAAATATTTAAAACTATTTTTAATAAAATTTATACTTTAATACTATTCAGCTTTAAATTTCTCACGAAAACGCTAATACTCGTCAAGTGGTTTGTGAACAAGTGAATGCGTTTTGTCGTTCGCTGTCACGGGACCTCAAAGAACTGCAGCTCCTCAAAGAACTGCAGCAGCCTCTTCGGCTTGCCTACAGCATCCACGAGGGGTCCGGTGCACCCAGGTATCTGTATATAAATATATGTATGACCTACAAATATTTATTCCGAGTCTGGTCAACCCGCCAATTTGCATTGGACAAGCATGATGGGTTATCGTCCGTTCCTCCAGAAATGGGGAAACCCGTGCTCAGCAGTGGGACATATATTATGAGCTGTGAAAAAAAAATAGAGGATTGAATTATTACCTGTCATATCGACACTGGTCATAACACGAATGAATATCGGGCGCGCGTACGCGGGCAAATCGCGGGCCAAGTCTCGCGCCAGCTTTTCCAGGTCGAGAGTGCCGTTCGTGTCTACGATACCACACATGCCGGCCCGCCCTTCCGTATCTGGAACCTGCGATGTAAACAAATGTTTCATTATATAAATGTCTACATGTGGGGCGCGCGAACATCCGACATCAGGTAATATCGTTTATGTATCTTTAGCTTCTAGCAGCCGAGTAAGCGGGGAGCTAGGCAGTTGGCCAAAAGCAGCCGCAGCGCTAAGTCTTGTCGCTGTCGAGATAAAAGCACATTGTTAACGTAACAAAGTGTGCGAAGTAATCTATAACGTATGAGTGAATGGTATATACGAAAAGAGTGTTTTACCCCTTTGCAACAGAGAAAGCACAGAACCTAAGAATATAATTTTATTTACTTCAAAATCTTTATTTTGTTTACAAAATATAATGAATGGCATAGTACAGCTATACTCAACCTGCGACCCGCCGGGCTTTTGTAGTTGGCCTGTATGGTGTTACTTTATCTTAAACCATTGTGAATTTCGTGCCCTTTAGAAAAATTGAGACCGCGCCGAGCGGCGTGCAGTGCTATTATACGTACAATATTGATACGGTAAATTGCCGTAATACATGGCAATTTATTCATTTATTTATTAAGATGGAAGAAAATAAAGAAAACGTGTTTTATTTTTAATGAATTCAGAGAATAGAGCATATGGCTCAAAACGAACATTCGCCTAATGGTTGTAAGAAATTTGGCGGAATTCTACATTTTTTGGCAATTTTTCGAGGGTTATAAGGGCGATGCCTTTAATACTTACTAATACACCATAGACTACAGCATCTCTGTGTTCGGCAACTCTAGATATAGCGGCCTCCACTTCGGTCGTGCTGACATTTTCACCGCGCCACCGGAACGTGTCGCCAGTTCGATCCCGGAAGTAAAGATAGCCAAACTCATCTGCTACTAGAATATCACCTGTAATATGGAATAGTCGTGTCTTAACACATTCCCATCAGGTTATTTTTGCTCAAACTTGCCTATAAATCGGGGTATTTTTATGAAATCAAAATATTTCGACGTGTGAATTAAAACTGCAGTTATTATTCTGATGTTATGATTCAGTCTTAGATTTTGAATGTCATCAAAAGTGAAGGCTCGTTTAATCGTATTTTACATATAAGATTTCAATACAGATGAAATCGATTGGTAAATATTTTAAAAACAGGATTTTCATTTGTTTTCTTAGAACTTTTTTATGCGAAACATTGCGTATTAAGTATGTTTACTACTTTATGCTACTCTTACTAGAGTAGCATAAAGTAGTAATATATATGTATATATATCAGTTTTCATATATAAAATGAGAAAAAACTTTTTACTTATTATGTCGAAATCGATCTATCATTACCTGATATGAACGCCGAGTCGCCGTATTTAAAAACGTCACTGACCACTTTCTTTTCGGAAGCAGACTTATCCACGTAGCCGAGATATTCCCGCGTCGGGTTGTTAGGTGAAATCTTACCAATGAACACACCCGGCTCGTCCGCATTCGCCAACTGTGAACGACGGTCAATTGAAGTTAGTTTCATATCCCATTCTCAAGATTGGAATTCGATATTTCTACTTTCTCTTGAAAATTAAATATAATAGGCACTCATACCGCTACAAAAGGAAAGTTCAATAAGAGTATGTATATGTTCATCCCCATAATCATCCAAAATGTATGTATATATTATATGCATATATAAATGTATGTGTGTGTGCGTGTTTGCGCGTGTGTGTGCGCATGCGTGTGAACGCGTGTGTGTGTGTGTACGTGTGCGTGTGTGCGTGTCTGCGCGTGTGTATATGTGTGGGTGGAACCTTTATGGTTTCGAGTTGAACACTTTGTTTATAAAAGATTACTTTCTTACCTGACATAGTCCTCTAGCATCTCTTATAGGCTCCCCAGTCTCTTGATCGACTTTGATAATGGCAATAGGATAAATACTGGGCAGAATACGGGACACAAAGCCAATAGCGCCGGGGGTACCATCAGTGTTTGCTAAAAGAATAAAAAATTACAGTATGTACTGATTTTGAAATAGACTGTCAGTTTGAATGTTTGAAAATAATACGTACCTATATTGGCATTCCCCTCCGTCGCACCGTAAAACTCAAGAACATGCTTTATGTTGAATCTTTTCACGAAATCTGTCCAAATCTGAATAAAAAAAAATTACATATTTTAACCGTTATAATTTAAAAAACATACAATCGAAAATAAACTAAAAACAAACATTCATTCACACATTACAAACCAATGGTTATGGGTGTCGTGTGATAAAGAACAAGTCCAAAAATTACTCTTTATGAGTATATATTTATAATAATAGATCCTCAATCTCCACAAATCTTAAACTTGGAGACCAATGTCCACCAGTGGGTTGTTACAGGTGTATTGATATACCCTTATGCTAAATATTTTCCCAACCTAAAATGATAGGAAAAATAACAACAGATACAGACTGTTAATGTTTCGATTTTAAAATTATAAGACCTAACTGACCTAAAAATCTACATTATAGAACAGGTCGAGGTTTCATTTACATGTCAACCAGTACCTTACCTTAGCAGCAATAAGTTGATATCAACCATAACGGCGAACTTCTGAAACTGGCCTCCGTCCCAAATGAAGGTAAAAACCCTACCCTAAATCCCATTCTTAAAAACGCGCTGAGGATCGTACATTACTTTTTAGTACCCTGGTAAATGATGCTGCCCATTCACTGGTTTTCTGCTCCATTTTTTATGTCTGTGACCACATGACAGTAAGTGGTTATTGTTGGTTTTAATTCGTTAAAATAATATACCTGTGGTCTTAACCCGTTGCCGAAGATGATGCGAACATGATGCTCGGTATCAGCGGGTGATGGGGGCGTGGCTAGAACGTAGCGACACATCTCACCGATGTAATGTGCCACCTAGAAATTAGAACGCGATTATTAAATGTAAAATAACAGTAAAAAGTAGAGTAATGACTAGGTTTACTGGTATGAAGTCTATGATGAATATCATATCAATATGAAGAATATCATATCAATCTTAACATTTAGAATTGCGTTATCCTACACTTTAAATAGAAAACTTTCAAAATAACTCTAAAGATTGCAAATTTTGTCAAAAAAACTCTATTGTAAAACCTTTACAGTAAGAAACGCAATTAAAATATGACATAAAAAGGCCATTTATTGCGATACAAGATATTTTCAAATAGGTACCTATTTGAAATACAACATGTAAAGTGTCGATATTGTCTAAGAAATAAAAAAAATATTAGTGGTAGAGCCACGCTGGAGACGAATACTTTGTCAAGAATAGCATATAACTTGTCTGTAGCATGAATCCTCTCCCGCAGAAAACCGGCGTCTGAGTGGTAGCGTAGCTACCGCGCTTCACACAACACCCCTCCCCCTCCCCTCCACTCCCATAATGTCACTTTCCTTAAAGGTTGGCAACGCTTGCGCACTGCCTATGGCGCTGTAGATGTTTATGGGCGGCATTGATTGCTTTCCATCAGGTGACACGCCTGCTCGTTTGCCTTCCTATCCCATAAAAAAAGATACAGCCAGCCAGCACAGATATAAACACAAAATATATGTACTCCGTATACTCTCTAATTAGCCCTTTAAGTTTTTACGACACAACATTACGCCATCCTTATCTGTTCACCTTCGTTAATGCAAAAATATTGAATTTGGACTTCGCTCAGGCGGTCGCGCATCGCCTGCCTAATGTTTCACACGCTAATGTGTTGTGTGCGCAAAAAACCAACGTAAAGAACGACAGTTTAAAATTGTAAACGTGTTTTCCATGCGAGTTAAAGGAACAGGCATAAAATTGCCATTTCTATACAAGTAACCTAATTTAGTTATGTATTTTATTATTAACGAACTGTATTTTTATATATAATATAAAAGTAAATGTTTGTGTTTGTTTGCCAATATAGTTTCACGCATCGTTGATCTCATCGCAGGGAAAGTGCGTATGATCATTAGCACTCGCGTGAAGGTTTCTCTCACAGTACCATAAACACCAATACCCACCCATTCAACCACCTACCATCGCCCTCGGAATAACAAATTAAAAAAAATCTTTATTTCGACATAAGAAATTACATTTCATTTATCGATCACACCATTTTGTAATGAGGTGCCTCTGAACTCGAAGAAGAAACTCGGCAGGTATCCTCTTTTTTTTTATAACATGTCAATGTGTATAGATCAAACTTATAGTTTCGCACATAAGCATGAGAACGTTCGGTTATATGTAAGTGACAATCAAGTTTCAAAGAAAAATGAAAAAAAAAACGATTAAATGTGAACCAAGCTGACCGATCTCCACAAGCATCACCTGTTCACAAGTTGACGGATGTGGCAGCCATGCATGCATTTTTGTTATGATGATTGTTTTTCACAACGACGATTATTATGAGTGAGGTAACACCGAATGTAAGATTTTTTCTTAACAAAACCTTAAATAATATATATGGTAATAAGGTATTATTAATAAAAAATCTTGTTCGGAATCACAAAATCCTCATATTTATAATAAAACTACTCAACTCATTTACCCACCTCACCTACCTACTCTTTTTCTTGTAGCGACTAATGAAATAAGAGTATTTTTATTCAACACGCCACCGCTTGCATATTTTTAACGTTATGTACAATTTAAAAACAATGATAATATACAGAAAAACTTATTTATTGATACGGCGAATGTTGTTAAAACTAAACTATTTTTTATAGAAACTATTTTCTCTAAAAGAGAATTCTGTACCTAGCAATGGACTATTATATACATGACGGTGAAAATTTATAGTAATAACCTACTAGGCACTCAGCTCGTTGCAAAATTCCAATCCCATTGCGTCATGTAAAATTAAAAATACGTAATACGTGAAAATACGCAATCTTTCGGATAAGGTTTTAAGAAAAAAAATTTAATGAAAATCCTGATTAATTTGACTTCAAAAAATATGAATCAATTGTATTTTACATATGAGATTTCAATGAACCTGTATTAAAAATACAATTAAACGAGCGTTCAATTTTGATAAAATTTAAAATCTATTAATTACATACTTATGATTCAGACAATCATAACATTAGAATAATAACCGCAGTTTTTTGATTTCATAAAAATACCCCGATTTATACTTATACAGTATACAGTTACATAATACAGATTTGAGCAACTTATATAATACAGATTTGAGCAAAAATGATGGAAATGTGTTATTGGGGAACTTAAATAGGAACGTACGTACGCCATTAAGTGTACCCGTGGGACTTGTTATTTATAAAACGTATTGTGGAGATCAAAACGTCGCTTCATATTTAGTACTCAAGTTGAAATGCTTCCTAAAATACTAGTTTAGGGCTTTGTATCGCCTAAGTATGCGGAATATCAGATTGTTAATAATGACCTGAAGGAATATGTCCCATTGTGAGGAAAACTCTGAAAAATATCTTATTCGATACGTATATTTTTTAGGCAGTTCATGAATGCATGTTACAAGGATTCATGTCGCCATCCTTAAAGTGATATAGTGTTTGTGGAAAACTTTCGTCGCAATTTTATTTCATCTATATATGACACAAAACGGCCATAGATCCCGCTATCTCAATACGTTATTTTTAAGCGTTTATATCGTCTCGTATTAAAACGAAGTCTACCTTGGTAGGGATGATGAGGTTGGTAAAATTCCCAGAGGAAGAAAACGTTTACTACATATGGAAATGCGCAACAGACGACGATTTTTTCTGAATCTAATCACACAGTCGGAAATATCTGACGTGTATTCCCGGTCTAACACGGGAAGAGATCAGGAGCACAATGAAATAATGATCGATTAACTTGTAAACAATGTATCTTTCTGAACATCAAATGAGGCTTTAATAACCACCTGATAGCTGTATATTTTTTTTAATATAAAAACTACATAGAAAAAATCATTAACCAATGACGGGCAGATTTGTGAGCCACGGGAGACGTGTATCTCATAAGTAGCCAGGCGAAGTAGACCGGCTCTTGGTGACAAGGGTGAATTATTTCAACATAATTTTAAAAAGAAATAGCCTTAAGTTAGAATTTGCGGCTAAAACATAGTTCTATGGGTTCCTTCTATAACTGATAGAGACAATTGATTACACACATAACTACGTAGCACATTTGGAGAAGTTAACAAGAATTTTAGTAATGACAGTTTCACTAGTCCGGTTTAAAAATAGAGACAATTATTTTTATTTGAATAATCTAACATTCTTACCGTTGCCTTATATTTCGCACAATCAGGGAAATACTGGGAGGCTGAGAATTTCGGCTTCAAGACGACAGTACACCCGAAAATTAGAGCTTGTCCCACACTGATCACACCTCCCGCCGTGTGGTACAAAGGCAGGGGACAGTAGATGGTATCCGAAGAATTGAGACGCATGTGATGTATTGCAGAGGCCATGAATACGAACCTGTACAAAGTATTAAAAGTAATAATACGTTATTCATGTATTCATGGGTGAAAGTAAAATCAAGGCCAAGCGAGAAAGTTGCAACGAGCGACACGATTGCTATACGACATTGGCTTCGCGAACCACTTCCCTTTAACAAACATGCTTACAAAATAGATGTCACAAAAATATTGTATGTTTGCGTGTGTATTTTTAACGGACATTCTTAAATATCACTAACACATCAATTTATTCCTTATATCAATATGTCAAAACATTATTAATATATGTCAGGTCAGGGCAAAAGTATTTTCGTATTGTTCATACAAAGGAAAATATTTTTTTTTAGGTATAATTTTTATTTATTTATAATATGTATGTGCCGTTTTGATCGATGACTTGTTGCCATCTTATGGGTAGTGCCATGATCCCATTCCTGTAGAAATTTTGAGATTTTTGATTCAAAGAATCTGACAGATAGTGTTCAGTGTTCTTTTGAGGTTGGCTTTATGCTTCCTAAAGAGTTCTGCAATGACCGAAACAGGTGGAAATCTGGTGGAGCAAGGTCAGGGCTATACGGAGGATGCATCAACACATCCCAGCCAAGCTCTCTTAATTTTTGCTGCGTGGCTATAGATGAGTGCGGTCTGGCGTTGTCATGGTTTCTCTCAGTGAGATCATGTGGTACCCAAATGTCAAGTTTTTTCTTGTACCCAGACTTTCGTAAATGACGTAAAACTGTTTTATGATCAACATCCAGTTCTTCAGCAATGTCGTACCTACTAATATGTCGATCTTGCTCCACTTTCTCAAAGATGGCACTGATTTTATCACACTTATCTTTCACACTAAAATTTCCAGACTTGAAACGCTTGAACCACATTTGTGCTACTCTTATTGATAACGCATTAGGTCCGTAAACCGCACAAATTTTATTCGCGGCGTTCGTCGCATTTTTACCTTTTTTGTAATAAAACTTTAAAATGTACCGAATTTCTTCGTCACATATGTTCATTTTTTCACAGTACAGCCAAAGAAGTTTGATTACTAATAATACATTCAAAATACGAAAATACTTTTGCCCCTACCTATTATTTATATACATACACATATACGCTTCTGCAATATCTATGGTGATGCGGATGTCCTATGAGAGATGTTAATCGCTTGCTCGTTTATATTCTATGGCCATAAAAAAATACAGACTTCACGTTTCTATAAGGACAATCTAGAAATTTAACCGTGAAAACATGGAAAAATAATTTATACACGAGTATGTCAAAATAAAACGATTCTTTGAATTAAAAATGAGAAATAGGAGGGAATTATTACAATGAATTAATGTAATGAGAAAAGAATGGAGTTTTTTAAAAAGTATACTTGCCTAGAATTGGAAATAACAGCTGCTTTGGGAAGACCCGTAGTTCCGGAAGTGTAGATGTACAAGAGTTTGCCATGAAAACCGTTAGCGTCAGCCAGACTCCAAACAGCAGGCGGTGTGGTTTCCAACAAGGAGGTGAAGTCGCGAATCTCATCCCCACTTCCTTTTAATTCGGAATTCGATGGATTCAGGGCTCGGTGGGAGAATTTGAACAGTTTAATTGACGGATCGAGTTGCCCTGCGATCTCCTGTATTGCTGTCAAAGTAATAGACATTTGATAAACAAAAGATTTAATAATGTATATGGTGTATAGTTACAGATGGGATGCATATATATCAAAATCTCGTGTCACGATATTTGTCGCCACTGAACTCCGACACTACTAAACCAATCTTGATGAAATTTCTATACTAGCTCCAACTTTAGATATAGGATAGTTTTACCTCGATTAATTACATTGATATTCTTTTTATTGCAATCAAATGTTTACTATAGGGCCAAGACAATTATTTGTAAGTTCTATAAGTTTGTAACAGATGACGATGTAAGTTAGTTTATTGGCTAACACTTCAACATTTTACGTTATCTAGGTTGGGTATGCAACCAATAGATGGCGCCATGTCCTGATTTCTTGACGCTACAATCTATTTCACGTCACATGTGTTTTCTAGAACCACTCGAGAGATCGGCCACCTTTTTATCTTGATTAGTGAATATTGATTTGACTGTATAGTGTAAATGAACCACAGTAACGCGTGGCCGGGTCTGCTAGTTTAATATAAAATAACACAAGAGCAATCCCAGTAATTTTATATATGTATTTATCTATATACTGTTTCTTCATATGCAATATATCGTTAATTTTGTTTTTTTATTTCAATTTCGAAGAATTTCAAATTAAGTCAAACAAATATACTTTTCATTCATTAACAGTTTATGAGAATCTTTATGAAGTAGTTTTATATTTTATAATATAAGCTAGTTTTTATAATTGTGAGTATAAAACATCTAAATAAAAATGTAGTCCATTTTTATTTAGAAGACGACCACGACCAGACGAGCTCAGTGGCAGGGCCCTCCGCCCACGGAGTCAATGGTCGCGGTTTCTATTCCCGCTTCGGAATAAATATATATATGAATTTATAAACATTTATTTCAAGTCTGGTAACCCCCCCAATACGCATTTCCGTTCTTGCCCTTTCCTTTCCCTCCCTCTCCGCCAATCCACGGTCTGCCGTGCCAAAGCATGCGTGGCTAAGGGCGAGCTTAGTCGCAATTGTGCCGACCGTCCCGGGATCAGGCTCCCCCGGGTACTATGGTGCCTTACCTCAGTACGCAGGGCTCTGTTGGGGCTGACCTCCATCCTCCTTTGCGGCTCGTGGGATTCACTAACAGGAATTAATATACCTAATTTGTTGAAAAATGACGGCGACGTGATTCGCCACCCGTCACGTCCTGATTCTAACGAGGACGGGAAGCGACCAATGGAGAGCCGTTTCGCTGCGACGAATGATAGCGAATAGAGCTCTGTGGTCCCTGCCAACCCCTGCGGGGGATAGGCGTGAATATAAAAAAATAATTAGAAAACAAAAAAAAAACGTTTAACGAAATATTTGAATATTCGTCGCAGCCAGTTTAGATTTTACATACCTGTGCACTTAAATTACTACCAACAGAACGATCTTCATAACCGCTTAAAACCTTACCTGACTGGTAATTTTCTGAGAATATCAGTACGTCACACTTTGCGACATTGATGGAATGAGTTAATGCAATACCCCTTTGATTGGTGTTAATGAATGGAGTAATACCGCCTAGACGGGCATTTCCCAACCATAACGCTGGCATTTGGGGACAATTGTTGACGAACAGACCAACTATACTGCCCTTTTTTACACCGTTCGCTTTAAGCACAGCCGACACCCGCAAGCTAAACTCTTCCACCTACAAGAAATAAATGGACGGTATAAATTAATCTGGAAGTACATATATGATACTTTCGACGCTGGTCAGTAGGAAACAAATCACGAATCATAGGTTTTATAACAGGTTAGATTTATAACAAGATTTCTTAACTCATATTCACAACCTGCTGTTGTTATCGATCACGCCAGGTACTATCACACGAGCGCGTGTACATTATTAAAATACCGTGAAAAGATAAATGTGATTATTTTCATATTAGTTTTCGCTGTGCTTATTATTGCTAAAAGTGGTGAATAGTATTTTCTTTAGTTATTGTTTAACTGACTAATATCATGTGCAATTTTCTTTTTTATAAATATTATTGTTCTAAGAAAGAGGTATAGTTCAAAAAAATAACATAATGATTCAAACTATATTAATAGTAGTAATCAATAATCAATCATAATGTCATCATTGTGGGATCTATATGAAAAAAATCTGAAAAGCTACGAAATGCGGGATGTATCTTGTGATACAGAATTTAAATTTTGAATTTTTGTGATACTGAAACTACTTGAAATTTTGTGATACTTGATCACCAATTTAAAGAAACATCTAATGCATAAACATTTTATTTAACCACAAACTAAGATTATTTAACCTTAGTGGTTCAATATAGGCTATATATCATAATAATCATCAGTGGAAACTTATGCACTCAAGATGACAACAAAATGATTATCATTGGTGAAATAACTATTGCTAATATTAAAACTTTAAAATACTGGGTTCTAAAGGAAATTATGAAAAATTCCGATCTAGGTATGTTTGTAAAATGAAAATCCATCGATGTTTGTGTCCTGCCATGTCACCTACGGATGCGAAATTGATCCCTAAACAAAAAACAATGGGAGAAATTCTTACACGTATAGATTCACAAAAATGGAAGTGCGCTGGTCACACTATATGATGTAACCTAGGAAAATGGAGCCAAAAGGCAGTTTGGTATCCAAGGGGTTTCAAGAGGAACAGAAGTCGCCCAGAGTGAGGAGATAGGAGGATGACCTCAAAATAACAGTAGGATCACGGAAGGAGTTAGAGGAGGCCTATGCCTAGGCACATTGAAATTAAATATTTTCTTTGAATTTTCAAGAATAAAAAGCTTTATTAATAATTGAACTTTACTTTCTCTCTTCTAAATATGTTCCTAGTATAAAATAGAATTGTAACAGAAATACTGTCAAATAATTGATGATATGATATAAACACGCTTACAATAACGACAAGACTTAAACTTCATTTCCATACAATTGTGGGCAAGTTCTATTAAACAGCAGAAAATGAATTAGATGTATAAATCAGTATGGTAAAATGTAGCACATATTGGAATAAAATGAAGAAACAATACACTGAAATGTTGGAAATACAGCGTTTCTTCATGGTACTTTACAACAAACAAAGAATAAAAATGATTTACTTTTAATATTAATCATTCCTTTTAATAACTTAGATAATTCTATAATTATGAGGCCATATGAGCTCTTTTACATTTCCTTATATTCGTTTCTTATATTTCTTAAAAAAAAAATAAAGTTATAAATAAAGAAGTAAGTCAAATCAAAGGTAAACCTCCAGCATATAGGGAAAAGTAAACAATTCAACTAGAAATAATAAAAACTTCAGTAATCATGTTCTGTCATTAAGAAGTATATACAGCTTGTATCAGTGTAAAAAAATACCAACTTGTTGTTTATCCTAAAAGCAATAGCTTTTGTTTTACAACATATCATTTTTAATATTATATATAATACTTTCATATAAAATTATTCTGTGTAATAGTCCTTTATTTTTATGGATGAATTTTTAATGGAAATGAAATATTAAAAAAATTGTAGAACAAACATTGTTTATTTGAACTTGAACCTTATTGATGCATTTTTTTTTATACAAGTTAAAGAACATGCTGTATATTGATTTTACAATTCTATTTAAGAAAGATTAGTTTTAAGTTTTACTTTTTAACTACACTTTGCTTAATTTGATATCCCTTTGAGTAATATTAGGGAATTTGAAGTGCATGTTTCCAAAAATACATTTTGAACACACCCTAACTTTTTAGTTACATTATAATGTTTATATAACATGCAACATAAATTCTCAGTACTCAGTTATTAAACTAATACTAACCGTATATAGTGTAATAGTTTAAATCAAAGTGTAGTTTTAAGTATTTGTTAAAACTATACTTAGGTAGAGTTCAAGCTAATTTAAATATAATATCTGATTAACCTTCCATTTATTTCACCTTATGTAAAAACTTTTCTCATTAAGGAAATTACTCAGAATTTTAAAATGACTATTACTTAATGTAGGTGTCATAGTCAAATTAGGTATTTATTATATCAAATCAGACCATTGGATTGCCAATCAGAAGGCAAAGTGGAGAATTATTTATAACATTAAAAACCTCACATAGGAAATCTCATTCCTAACTCTCTCTCATTTTTGTAGGTTTTTGATCATGTCCAGCAGGCTTAAATTTAGCCTGAGGGCTAATTTAGTCACACTATGCAGCTAGATCCTACTGTATATAGAAAGAACAAGTATACTTAACATAAATAATTAAATTTAACATTTATTATAATAATTATAATAATTAAATTTAACATTTAATAAGTCAACCTAGGTCACCCTGAAATCCAGTTCAAACTACATGGTTTGTCTTACTACATACCTCTTGAAAAGTCCAGACTTCATCTTGAAATAAGAAGCAAGGTTTATTTGGATGCCTCTGCACAACATCATGAAATATATCTGGTACAGTCCAGTTTTTTCTGGTTAGCTTCCATGTAAGTAACAGGATTTTGAAGTAGCAAATTAGTGCTCTAAAATGTAGACATGATTCCTAATGTCAATATATCAAGATATTAGTAAATTCTTTACTTTTACTAAACCAACAAGACAACTTTTAATGAAGTCACTACATCAACTAAGGTAAAGCTATATGTTTCTGGAGGACAAAAAGTCAAGTGTCCAAAATTTGAAAGCTGACAATCATAAATATAGTGCATACTGAGAGGGCTGTTTCATGCAATAAATATATTCAATACAGAAAATGGAATCAATAAAAACTTTTTAATATAATATAAAAAATTTTAAAGTTGTTCAAATCTGCAACTATGTTCTTCATATAAATATTATAATTATATGATTGTAATAAAGTAAAACCACTGAAGTATCGTTTATATATATAAATAGAAAATCAACTAAGTTCTTAAAACAATATTAAATAGAATTCATAGTATCCTTTCAGTTAAAAATCATAAAAATATTATTTTTATTTGACTTATTTTTACAGGTCATATGACTTAAGAGCACAAACTATTTAAAAGTGGACTATACACTAAAACTGATAACATTAACTACTAATATAAATATGTTAATTTTGGTTTTAAATCAATTCATATAACATTCCAAACCAGTTAACAAAATAAGAACTTTAACATTTAATATGTTTATAAAAATCAAATCACACAATCATTAATTTAAATGTAAAAAGTAACAGGTAGTTTACTTTATGGCTTACTTGAACAAAGTACATTAACAAAGTATACCTAATGTCCCTCGGAGCAGTCATTAGCGCAACATAACACCATCTTGCATGGAATATTAATGTGTATAAGACAATTAGAATAATTGTCACTGCCGTAGATAACAAAAAACCAAGGTAAAAATAAACTGCAAGAAAGGCCGCTATAGCGCCAGTTATTACGAGCAGCATAATGACTAGCTTGCGCCACGAAACGCGGTTAACTGGTCGTAGCCGTCGACACGCTGTGCGAAATACAAATTTTAGTTTTTCCAGGGCGTCGTTCTACCATTACCAACATTTAAACATTTTTAATTCTGATGAACTTGCTCAACATTATCATCTGATATTAAAATAAGTACACTATAGTATTTTAATATAAGAGGCGGTAATTCTTGTAGTCATTTACTTATAAAATACTTAGTTGAATTTATTAAAATTAATAAATAACACATGCAAACCTAAGTTATATATATTAATTTATGTATATATATAATATATACTAACGTATGTCAATATTAATAATGAAATGTCATTCATTTTGATATGTAAACTATCTTTAATATTTAATTGTTTTGGATACAAGTCTTTAGGTCGAAACTGATTTTGTGTCTATAGGTATGTACAATAAATAGCGTCTTATAAACGGAAACCTTTAAGGAACTTTAAATTTGGTGTACGTTTCCTACAATTATTACCATTACTTTTCATCTTTTAAAAGCTTATTTTCCTATATTTTCCTTTCCCGTAAATCCAAAATTTAATTTCCAAAAACTTCCTGTACTACGTACATAGGTACCGATGCTCTAAAAAATGCTAAGGTACTTACAACTAAAGGATTTAAGCAGTGAACAACCATATGGTAGAACTGAACTAGATTTAATAAGGCATATTCAGAAACTAACTGCAAAGATAATTGTATCTCTAGTATTTCTATGCATAAGTGACCAAGGGACGTTAAGGCTAGTTAGCAACTCGAATTAATATAGAAGATATCTCCGGTTGGCACTAACTTTAACCTGCACAAAAACACATTTTCGGGTCAATTTGACGATAAGCAATATGGCAAGTCGGAGATGGCGTATAATTTTCGTTACCTGATTGGGCTAGTTATGATCCGTTCACTCGGCTAAAATATCCTTACTTATCACGCAAAACTACTGTTGTCGAGTAACGGATACCAGCCCGTTCTGCCACCTACCTTATCGTTTATCGTTACCTCAAAATTTCTTCAAAATTATTTATCTTAGAAATTTCATTAATGGATTGGTCGGTGTATATTTGTTAGATAATTGTGTTTTTATCGAGACGTCATTTGACTCAAAAGAGTTCACTTAGAACAGTTAACCATTCAGCTTAATTTTTATTATTAATTTTGAATAAGTGATGGTGTTCTTTGTGTAAATAATAAGGTTAAATTAAACAGACACTATAAATATTTTATCATTTTATTTTTTAATAAATAGTTTAATTAAGTAGGTTCACATTTAATATTAACTTTATTAAATGTCTTATATTGTTATAAAATTTAACTCTCCTTTATTAAATCCTATTAAACCCATACTAGTCTTGATTTTTAAAGTTTTTACCTTAAATACTAAACTGTCTTAAAATTGAAGAGATTAGGCCTTTTTAGTCATTGTTTTTGCTTTATAAAATTAAAGAACTAAATATTTAATGAACAAAAAAATACCTCTTTTCGTTATTTATAGTTGTAAATTTTCTTTATGAATAAGATCAAATATATTAAATATAGCATTAAAACCGGTTTATATTAATACTGGAAAAATAATATTTTCATCTATTTAGATAATTATATGTCATTAGGATCAGAACGATTACTTGTACTAATAATTATATAAGAATAATATTGTGTAAAATATTATAAGTGCTTAACCGTGCGAAGACACTTATGCGATTTTTAACGCCCTCATATTAGGTTAATCACTTAATTAATTTACTAAACCACCACTTAACTAATTTACTAAAATTTAAAAGTGGCAACAACGTTAAGTATTTTTGACATTAACTATAACAATTATGTAAAAATCAGGCACTTATTTAGTTACAACTTAATTTAAATCACAGTCTTATTTGTCCTGATGTAATTTTTTCATATTCTTCGGGTCCAAGAACTACATACTTTTCCATCTTTGGGTCTAAATAATACATTTTGTCTTTAATTATCCTTGGATCGAAGCCTTCCTTTTGCAGGTCCACTTTTTTAAGTTTAAATGTACCTGAAACAAATGTTCGTATAATTTTATATTGGTCGTAAAATTTTTTGGTTTATAATTTATAACTAGCGGTAATAATAATTTTTATCAATTTCTTCAAAAACCCTGCAACAGGCAATTGGATAGTAATCAATAAAAATCTAAAATGTAGTTACAATATTTGTTAAAAATAATAATCATTAAGAAAGAGTTTTTTTTTAAAAATAATAATGATATATAATTTAAAATAATCAATCAATTTCTGAATATCATAATAAATTATTTCTTATTAATGGATTGCAAATAAAATAATATTTACTTAACTATTTTAATAGCGCAAAATTGCAACGACAAAAACTGAGTCTAAATTTCAATTTTGAGAAAATGAGTCAGGAAAAGAATGGAGGAGTTGTGTCGTTGTACAATTTTCTACCTGCACAGAAAAATAATCAATGCCTAATAAAAACCGACGAAATTTCCCAATTTATATGATCCAGATTATTTCCATATTTTTTTTACCAACTAATCGGATCAATAATCTGTTTATCGCAAATAATATTTACCAGTCATATCGAGGCTTGACATTATTCTAAAGAAGACAGGTCTAGCATATTTCGGCAGATCCCGGGCCATATCACCAACCAGTTTATCTAAGTTTAAGCTACCATCCGTGTCCACAATACCGCACATGCCCGCGCGTCCTTCGTTGTTTGGGATCTACAAGGAAAATTATGATTGTAAAACGTGAAATTTATAAATAAAAAAGTAACAAAAACGAACAACGTGTGTCTGATTTTTCGTCTGTACATATGTATAGACTATAAAAAGAACTACTGTATAAGAGACTCTCGCCAACTTACAAGAGTGTTCTTGTGTTTTTATTTCATTTCTATAATCTTATATAATAATAAGTTTTTTTGTTTAATTGTGGTGGCATTTTATGTAATAGAGTTCGATTAAGGCGTATAAGTGAAATTATTGCGTGTATCCTGACTTTTCAAGTTGACTGAAAAAGTCCGTGGGCGCTGAGCCAATTGTTCGACGTCTTGGTATCTTAATCGAAATCGAAAAAATAATATATTTAGTTATATTACTATTTCAATTTTTGTGACAGTATTTTGTACATAATTGTTTAAGTGACCATTTGTTTATAATCACCAATGATGGAAGAAGATATAACTTTTTATTTTTTGTAATAATGTAACATAATTATGCATAAATGATCATATACGTTTTAATTTAAAATATATATAAGTCACGGTCATATATACAGGTCTTGCATCAACAGTAGTGGGGGTATGTCGGCTTAATGCTTCCGCTATTCTTTTCAATTTACGGCTGCCAGAGGTAAGACAATAGGATGAATACGCTTTGCAACGGAGACAAAATAGCATTCTGTCTCTTTTGTGCCTTTCAATATAACCAATTATTAATGAAGGAATAAAGCGATAAACCAATGGAACAAGCCGCTTGCGTCGTTTTAGTTAATCAACCGGCGTGTACCCATTGATAGCAAAGACATACAGCAGCATTGACGCGAAAGAAAAGTTATTACACTATCGTACTAATCTCTCACCACTGATATTGGACTTCGTTGCAAAACAGTAATATCAGTAATGAATAATGCATGTATTATCTCAGTTTAATAAATTACTAAACCTCAACGCCATAGACAACGGCATCTCTCTGGTTCGCCACTCTGGAAATGACTGCTTCAACTTCGGTCGTGCTTACATTCTCACCGCGCCAGCGGAATGTGTCACCAGTTCGATCCCGAAAATACAAATAACCTAATTCGTCAGATATAAGAATATCGCCTGAAAGAAAAGTAATAATTATTAACATTCTTTCCAAAAAAAAAGTAATAATAATTCAACATTCAAATAAATTTACAGTAACTAAAACAAAAATTTAATCAAGTACGTAGCTGGTAAACATGTTAGTAGATTGTCACATATTAAAGATATTATAAATTTTATTAATTCCACCGTGGAAAAATCTGCCATAAAACGTCGCGAAAAAATCTTTAACAAATGAATCTACATATTTCTGAGACGCTGGCAAAACATTTACAATCCCCCTGTTATTATGGTGGTTAACGCTGATAAATGCTTACCACCAGGTGATGATACACTTGCATTGTGCGTAGCCCTTTTAAAAAAATTATAAAAATGGTTATGTATTTTGTTTTACGGCTAGATATATAGTCATTTATTATTACTATATTCAATTTTATCAGTTTTGAGACAAAATGTGAATTCTATTTTATTATTTTGAATTGATGGCAATGATCTTGTTTATAGCAGAACAGATAAACAAAAATGAGGGTCACTTGGTAGTATGTGATCACCACCGCCCATCGAGATCCGCAATATCAGTGTCTCAGTTACGTTGCCATTCATGATGTTTTACTATCTATTGATGTACTTGACAGGCTAATAAAATCGCTGATAATAATGAACACGATTCATTTTAATCCTAATTGATTAAGTTTTATCAATTAACAAAGATAACCCTGTTACTGTCTTTTTATCGTTAAATTATAATATAGGACAGTTACGTGACCGTGAAATTTTCTTTTAATTTCGTGAATCTATACATTTGGCAATCGGGTTTTTGCCAATAGCTCCATAAGTGTCACAGTCATATAAAAAATATGCAGCACTTCTTGTGTCTGCGACAAGCAAACACACACACACACACACACACCTGTTTTCAGACATTAGATGATTTAAGTAATCAATAAATTTAACCATCTATACTAAAATTTATTTATCAATAATATTATTATCAATAATCAAAAATCAAATCATATATACAATAATTTTACATTAAAATTGTCAAAAATACGAACCTGATATGAACGCAGAGTCTCCATGTTTGAACACGTCCCTGACAATTTTCTTTTCGGATGCTTGTTTGTCGACATAGCCCAGAAAAGCTCTTGAAGGGTTATTCGGGATAATTTTTCCAATAAAAACTCCTGGTTCGTTTGCTTTTGCCACCTGATAATAAAGATATTGTAAATAATATGTTTTTACATAATTTTTTAAAGATTTGGTTTGTTTAAATTTTAAATATATATGATAAATAATAAATATATATAATATGATAAATATATATAATAATATCTATGATAGGAATATTTGTCTAAACTTTTAAACTTTAAAAGTTTAGACAAATATTCCTATCATAAACTTTAGTTTTTTTTAGTTAATTACATTATAAGCACCCCATTAATCCAATTGACGTGGATTTTTTTCTAATCTAAATTTATACATATAAGCGAATTCACACGATTTCAGAGCAAATAAGTTAATGAATTCAAAAGACCATAAAATGGTTCATATTAAGCCTTTAGGTTTAATGGGCATGAGTTTGATTCTCGCATCGGGATAAATATAATATGTATGGTTTGCAGGTATTTACTCCAATTCTAGTAATCCTATTAATCTACCTTGAACAAGCCTAACAAGTTTAATCTCCTTTCCTTCAGAAATGGAGAGGCCTATGCCCAGCAGTGGAATATACATGGGCTGTAAGAAAAATTAAAAAACGTATATATTGATAATGTTAAACCGATTACCCGGTGTCTTCCGAGCGCAAACGTTACGTGTTAGTGATTTCCTACCGTAAGGTTAAAGTGTGTTACGGACACAAGCCAATCAAGAAACACATTGCTAATAATGATGACGATAATGCATGTATCTAAGTAACTGATACATAACAAGATTAATAGAGTCGGGCGTTACTTTGCCGAAATCCATATCTAAACAGTCAGAATTTTGACGTGGCTGAGATCCGCGACAAACAAACAAAAACAGAAAAATAATAATGTGAGTTTTTTACTGGTACGAAGTGGATGTCCAGGGAACTTAAACTAAATCTTACCGAAAAACGGGCGTCGGCAACTCTGCACCTTCCTTCCACGCTTTGTGTACATTGTGGAGGGTATACTTTGTGTACATTGTGGAGTGTACACTTTGTATACCTTGTGGAGTGGTGGTGTGTGTAAAAAAGTAAAAAGTAAAAATTATGACTGTTTGATAATGGATTTCTGTTCACTGTGACTCAATTATTTATTATTATTATATGATTTATAACAACAACTAACATCAACACGGCTGTAACAATTCACTGCTGACCATTGGCCTCCTTTAAAATCTAGGAGATGTTGCTCTAATCCACGCATGGTGAGCGAATTGGAGATCGCAGATATTTATTGCTCAGGTAGACACCAATATGCTGGTATTCGCTCTAAATTTCGTACGACATCCACAAGAAGAAATAAGGTAGTCCTAATTTATGCCATAAAGTAAAAAGGATCTATTTATTTCCTGTATTAGGACTAGAGAAATGAATGTTATACATACTTGTACCAGTTTAAATAAAACCTTTTAAAATGAAAATAAAAAAGCACCTGACAAAGTCCTCGTGAATTCCTTACTGGTTCCCCAGTGTTCTCGTCGACTTTTATAATTGCTATTGGATACACTGCCGGAATGATTCTTGACACGAAGCCTATCGCTCCAGTTTTATTGTCTATATTAACTAAAACAATAATATATGAACATATTATTAAAATTGTTTTCATATAAATGTAGTTAGTAAAATTATTTATAATAAAAATAGAAGTCATTCCGATCCATTTAAAACGTATTTTAATGTATACTTCGACCGTTACTAATAAAACGGACATAAACTATCCTAACAACCTACAACAAAGTAAAACCTACCTATTAACAATATATGAAATATATTGTTGTTATTTCATGAAGAGATCGGCTTGTTGTGCGATAAGAACGCCTGTTATGAGACACCTATGTATCTCGAAACACCACTTATTTCCGAAACGACGGTTAGGTACTTTATTTTAATATTGACGTCAAAAAGTATTGTTTGTGAATCAATTTAAAAAAAAAGGTTTTATGTCTTTTTTATACAAGAATTTATTTCGTTTAATAATAAAGTGGTATTACGGAGAAAAATCGGTAATCTTACTTAATAAACTCATCTATTCATTCTGTAAAAAAGTCATGTAAGAAAATTTAATATACCTATATTGGCATTTCCTTCAGTAGCTCCGTAAAATTCAACTACCCTTTTGATCCCAAAGCGATTGACAAAATCTGTCCATACCTGTAATGGATTTAAAGAATATAAGAAATAGTAGTAAATAGGGGGAAGGAAAATCCCCAGAAGAATTTATTGAAACCAGAATCCTTTATGATTAATAAATCAATGAATGAATTAAGCCAAAGGGGACTGCCAGAACACCTAAATTAATTATAAAACGTTTTTACAGATTAAGTACTTACTGTTGGTCTCATCCCATTGCCATACACCAATCGCACCTTGTGTTGTCTGTCGGTTGGTTTTGAAGGAGAAGCTAATATGTAGCGACACATTTCGCCGATGTAATGAGCTGCCTGAAATTAAAAAAGTAAGGTTGATTACACAATAAAAATCCGATAGACAATGGAGTGTAGAGTTACATAGAGAGAGAAATAAATCTACGCCTGATAGGTAAGCAATCATCGCCGCCTATGAACATCTGCAATACTGAGGGCAGTAGTATCTGTAAAGGGTCTGTTTAGATGCGTCGCCTACTTAAGGGTAAGGTGTAAATAATGAGATCGATCAATCGGGGGACATCTACACCCTGTTAGGGGTGTAGGAGCGAGCCTCGGGGTTGAACCCCACTACTCGGACATCTGCTCGAGGAAGCGACCGCTTCCCGGTCTTTGCGCCGCTGTTATCGGCGGCTTTTGAATAATGAGAGGGGAATAAGTTATTACTATATGTAACAGCGCCATCTATTTCCTCTGCTTTGCATTACTAAATGAGAAAATCGAAGCTGCTCATTATCCTTTATACAAGCATTTTTTAGAGGAATAAATAGATGGCGTTGATGGTACTTTGTGCTTACTACGAGCATTGCATTGCATGAGTTCGGCATTTTTCCAAATTAGATATTGCCTAAGATGCACGTCATTCATTTTTCCCCCCGCCCAACGCCAATAGTCAACCAGTCTCCCACGAAAAGACAGAGGTAGCGGGAGTATTAGCAGGAAATAAAGGAAAGGTAAAGGAATTGAACCTACGGATCCCTTAACTAATCGTACGGAACGACAAACAACAATAAACTGCTAACACAGGTTTTTAGGTAAATCTCGCACAATTCGCGTTACCATTATTCTATCGCGGTTAAAGAGGTATTTAAACCTATACGTATTATAATTCTATAATAAAATAATATACACGTGCGCTTATGTAACCTGAATCCTTTGCCGCGTGTAGAGGTCAGCTCGTACAACGTAGCGGTGTTCTTGACTTTTGTAGAAACAAACATACGCGCGTGACCCGCTTTAATCAGTGCATGGCTTTAGGTTCGAAGCGATATTTCAGCGCTTGAAGAGTCGACCTCACCTGCACGCGGTGCATTCTGTTATATAATAGACGCAGCTCTGGTAATCGCTAAATGGTGACGGTATAACAAATTAGTATATACATGCCTTCAAGCCACTCAACTAAATGGTAGCTTATGTAAGAGAGTTTGCCAAAAACTGTCACAACATTTAAGATATCTTTTTGTATTTATTTATCCTGAGTAGGGATTTAAAGAGGTGTGATATTATTACTTACTATCTCAATCATCAAAATTAAAACAACCCCCAATCTTATCTGTACGCGGAGTTTCTTGCAATACAAAAAACAAACCTCTTTGAACGATCTTTTGTCTTAAAAAATCAAACCGCTAACTAGCAGGAGCTTTATCGGTTTAAGATGACTGGCTTTATATGGTGACTATAGGCAACACTTGCCTACTTAGGAGAGACTAATGTCCAGCGGTATACTACATAAGGTTTGATGTTAATAGCATCCTTTTAAACTTAGCCATCCCCTAAGACGCTCCACCTGGCCCGATCTTTGTCTTCACATATTCAGTTTCTGCTAGTTGTCCCGCGCATATCATTGCTCCATTTTATCGGGGGGTGTTCCACTCAATAATATTATATATACCTTCTTCTTTCTTTATGTCCCCGAGATAGGGCAGAGGGCGTCCACAATGCTTCTCCATTGCGATCGGTCTTGAGCGGCGTGCTTCACTTCTGGCCACGTCAACCTGATGGATTCAGGATATATATCTACATTTAATCAATTAAACTCACCGTGGCACTATATTTGATGCAGTCGGGGAAATAGGAGGAAGCAGAGAATTTCGTCCTTAACGCCACCGTACATCCGAAAATGAACGTCTGTCCCATTGTGATGCATCCTCCCGCAGAATGGTACAGCGGCATTGGACAGTAGATAACATCGTTAGGTGATAATCCTCCCAAGTAATGAACACCTGACGCCATGAACACCATTCTAAAAAATAAAATTCCCTCCTAATACACCTGCTTCACCATAATTGAAGGTATATTTATTAGGTTTATATGTGTATGTATTGTCTTGTATTTCATATAAAAAAAATTATTATTATTATAGCTTTTATAATTAATTAATTATACGTAGAATATCTTTCCAACTAATCCAAAGATTGACTGTTAGAAATTACCTTCCGGTAATAAATCTTTATATATTATTTCATATAAAAACAATAAATAAAGTATAGAAACTAAATATTTCATTTTTTCATCCAATATTGCCTAAAAACTTAAAATTTTTAGTGTATTTTCGTTTTTATCGAGGCAGTGGTAAGCGAACGAACAAGCGAGTTACTAAACGGTAAGTAGTTACGATTTCTAAAGTACGTTAGGGTAAGATAGGCTTAGATGTGAAATCATGCTACTTATTTCAAAAGAAGAAGAAAGTATTTGGGCCTTCAAACCACTTTATTCACCCTATGCAGTAACAGTAATATACGTAAATACGACTACTTACAGCCATATTCTGTAGCCATTTCCCCGGTCAAGTCGACCCGTTCGTGCTATATACATATAACCTTTTATTTACCCTTTATAAATAACTATTTTGAATAAATAACTTTTTTGTGTATATAATTATTTTGTATTTAATAAAAGCTATTAACCGAGTTTTAATATTAATACTGTCTTAGGTAATCAAGTTTTGTAAGATATTTTTTGTTTTGCATTTAACTATCTGATTAGGCTACTGGTATTCCGCACTGACCACAATTGTTATTTTATACATAATCACTCTTGAGCATATTTTTTTACTAAAGTAAAAAGATTTTTGTATATATAATTATTTTGGATTTACTTAAACCTATTAACCGAGTTTTAATATTAATATTAACTTGGGTAATCAAGTTTGGCAGGATATTTTTTTATTGTTTTACATGTTTATCTGATCAGACTACGGGTATTCCGCACTGACCACATTTGTTATTTTGTACATAATCACTCTTTTACATACTGGTTTTACTTAAGTAAAAACATTTTTCATAATAAAAACGGAATTGTGTTTTTTTAATATTTTTTGTTTTGCAGGTAGTTTCATGGCCTTGTTGACATCACGCGTCCCACAGACAGTTTCGTTTATACGGATTAAAAATCATACATTTTGAAATCGGTTTTATTGCTTCTTTATCTTGAAAACATATATTTTTTGCCGTAGCCCATATATGTATGTCTCTGCTGATGAGCACGGACCTCTCCATTTCTCGACAAAAGGACATTGACCTACCATACTTGTCCAATGTGGATTGGCGGGATTACCAGACTAAGAATAAATATCTGTATACATATATTTATTCCGATGCAGGGATCGAACCCGTGACCACTGACTCCGTGGGCGGGGGGCCCCGCCACTAAGCCAATTGGTCGGTCAATTCGTTCAGTGCCGAGAAAACATATAATATATTTATAATAATATATAACTTAAAACTACATACCGTGAAGGCGATATAACAGCTGCCTTTGGAAGTCCTGTGGTACCAGATGTGTAAATGTACAGCATCTTCCCATTGAATCCTTCGCCTTCAGAGGGAAACCACTGCGCCGGCGCTGTGCTCTCAAGCGTCGACGTGAAGTCGTTACTGTTCTCTACAACGTTCACTGATTCCAGTGATACCTTTAAAGGACGTCGGTCAAATCGTAATAACTTTACCGATTCATTTAAGTCTGTTGCGATTTCTTGAATAGCTGAAAAAAAAATATTTCTGTTATTTCCCTATTCACTATTATTTTATTTAATTTCAGAACGAGTTCTTTATTTTGCCGTTCGCCCAATGGGACACACCATCAGAAACATAGCTAAGCGATGAAATTTCACCTCCTATTTAATTGACTTAGGGGATAATTTTTTTAAAATCCTTTCTGGATTAAGAAAGTCATGTGCAACACTCTACACTTGTAAACCGTACTAGTTAACAGTTTATATACAACTTTATTACCTCCTGATAGCAATGGTATTTATGGAGATTTGAAAACTTATATCAGCAATATTTTACTTTGAAAGTTTTTTTTAGTGATCCAGGTCGTATCGATCCGTATCGTGGTATGATCCGTAGTCGATCCAGTGACGAAGTGAACGCTTCCGTCACTGGTCATTCGTCAAGATTCGATTTCTCCGTCATGATAAATATTTGTATGGCCTACAGGTATTGGATGGTAAATCTGGATGTTTGTTCATGTATTTTTATTCAACAAGGGGAATACTAGTGTGGGATTATGAATGTATAATTGCGTTTTATTAATTTATCTATTTTCCTAAAACAAAGTTCAATGTTTATTTTGCTTGTCAATACTTTCATGATTGTATATTCGAGATAATTATGGAATAACGTCATGCTGTAAACCTCCATGCACTTACCATCACCAAATTCGCTTCCGTAAATAACGAAGTCACACTTGGCGACGTTGATCGAGTGCAGTAACGTGTTTCCGGTCTGGTTGGTGTTAATGAGCGGCGCTACAGCACCGACGCGAACGATGCCCAGCCAAAGCGCGGGCATTTCTGGATAGTTACTCGCCATCACCGCAACCGTGTCACCCCGTTTGACGCCGTAAGCTTTGAGGGCAGCACTTACTCTTAAACTAAATTCTTCCACCTGAAAATAACAGACATTTCGGATATAAAACTTACTCAACAGTGTTGCAATGCTATTTTCCGCCAACAGTGTATAGTATACCAGACAACAAAAGTGTTACTATAAGAAAGACAGGCAGACTATTATTATCTGATCACTACAAACTTTTGTAATCTCTCATTGAAATGTTTAGTGTTGTTTCTTTAAATTATAATAGCCGTAACTATAAGTTGTCTTTAGAGATAAATTGAATTTTTAAAATCCCTCTTCTTGAATTAAACGTTTGCGATAAAAAAGTTTTAATAATAAGTGTGGAATTATTAAATACAAACAATACCATGTGAAAATTTAACACGTTTAACATAATTTCTAGCCATCTAAAGTAGTAGGCTACCGACACGTAAAGATAAATAGATGTTTCTTTTTTTTTAAATTGAAATATGTTATAAATATAATAGTATATTATAAATATTCATTTATACCTGCTTAAATGTCCATGTTTCGTCTTCGAAAAGGAAACACGCCTTATCCGGATGTTTTAGAACAAGATCATGAAAAATGTCTGGCATTGAATAATTTTTCTTCGTGAACTTCCTTGTCAACCATAAAATTTTTAAATAATAATATAACGCCCTGCGAAACGAAAAGAATATTTTTTTATAGAATAATCTGATGAACTGGTCTAACTTTAATTATTATTATTATATTTAATCTAATCTGTGATTGGATCTATTTCGTATGAATTTCACAACGTACAATGGAAAGCATTTAGTTTCTCAGAGTGGAGTTTTAACGAGTATTATACGATACCTTCTGGCATTAAATTCGATTTATGAACCATATTATGAACCATAACTGCACAAGAAGCCTACCATTAATAAAATTGTTCATATATATTTTATTTTTTATAAACAAAAAATAAATAAAACTTCAATTTTAGTTTAATAAATATCTTTTAAATCTGATCCATTTATAATATTTTAAATTATACTCGCCAAATAATAAAAATATTGTTTATTTTGAAAAAAAAGTGCGCATTTTATTTTCACACTTCAAAACCTTGAGAATGTAATGGCATTGATAATGTAATATTTGTCTTCGTAAATACTGCAATATAAAAATATCGTGAAATATTCTCAACTTTTTTACTAGTAGTTATTTTTTTAGTAGATGCTCTGGCCACTTTGCACCAAATGTTTTCTTTAAGCATCATGAATTGACAGTAGCCTTAACTCTAAATGACATATTTTTTTGAAAACTTACAATCATAATATGTGATTTTTAAACTTACGAAAAGTCCCTTTTTGCAGTTTTAGCGGCGATCCACAACCACTTCCAATAGAAAGCAATGACGTACACTACTACTAGTATTGCAAAGACTTGAAGACTCGTCTGCCAATCTTGGAATACCCAGGCTATAGTGCAGGCCGCCACCAGGATACTCACTGCTAGGACCATAGCTATAACCTTGCTCCACGGTACTGTGGCGGTGAAACTACACGCTTGACCTCCTTCAACGTCCGAGTCGTTTTGTTTGATCTGTTACAAAACATATGTATGTATTATCACAACGTGAATCGACGGTAAATCGTTCGCAGATACTGACTAACAATTCTTATACGAAGACTCAATGAGTAAAAGATAAGATAAGGTATTAAGTAACCACAATAAATTGATTACCATTGCATGTTTATAATATATATATTTACGTATATGTATATAATAAATTATATTTTTTATAACTCATTCGTTGCACGAATTAGCTTGTATTTGGCAAAATTCTTATAAAGTTTGAGTACTACTTCCGCATTAAAGGGCTACCTTTTAACTTAAACATATACGTTAATACTAGAATTAAATATGAAATAAATCATCTTAGCAAACTGTAGCTAGTATGTTTCAACACTGTACTCGTACAGCGTACCCTTAATGCTTATTGCGTGTAGCGAATGACGTGATTTCTCTCCGAAGCATTCTTACGAAAGACTGTATTATCTAATAGTAAGTGCTTTACCTCATTTTCTTGCTGCAACTGTAAACAGTCTGTTAGATATATCCTATCTTACAGACTGTTTACAGCTTCTTCTTTTAGCTTTATATAAAAACTATTAGCTAACTTAGGAGGCCGGTCTTCTCAGGTCTGACAAAAACGAATTATCGGGACACTCAAATTAGAATTAAATAACTATAGACTATATTTATTTCAATGCGAGATTGAACGTTCTAACACTACGACTGACTCATCAGCAGTAACTTCGCCATGAGCCAATTAGGTATCCATCATTACCAATATCATTCCGATAGTTGCAATGTTATAATATGTAATATATTCATTAAAATAAAACAAATGATGATAAAAGTTAATAACAATAAATAATTGATTTTGTTACCACACGGACTAGCACATTACAAAAAAACACCTTCATATATTATATTTAAAATGTGACGGAACTACATATACCTGTTTGATAACTTAGTGTCGTGAATGTTGAATGTCAAATGTTTATGACGTCAGCAAGAATCTAATAAAAGAACAGAAATAAACATAAAATTACCTTGCTGACAAAATATTTTATTTTGTTTAAATATTCTTTCAATGATAGAAAGATACTATATACCTAATCACATCCGAATTTATATAATAAAATCTTTAAGACCTACCCAGATGGGTAAGTAGTGCGTCTACCTATGATGCATTTTTCTCGAAACTTCCTCCGACACTCCACCAATTTGTGGAACCAATTATCTTTAGCGGAATTTCCAAACGGATAAGACATTGAAGCCTACAAGAAAAAATTCTATATATTTTTTTAAAAGCTGGCAACGCTCATATAATGCCTCTGGTATCGCAGATGTATATTCGGGCGGCGTTGATTACGGTATCCATCCACATGCTTTTTTACATTGAAACTATTAATGTTTTAAGATTATGCAAATAAAATTAGAAAGAGGCTCGATTTCAGATAAGAGATAAAAACTGTTTTTGTGATCTTGTAGATCCTAATTATAAAAACTTCCAGAGATTTTTACCATACAAATACTGATTAAAATCGGAAAAATTAAAAACCCCTTTCGTTGCCTGAGTTTATCTAGGTATTTTAATGAAGGTTGAAATTAAATAATCTTCCAAATGCGCAAGTTGAAGCGGCAACATGCATGGTTGCATCGGACAATGAGTAACATAAAAAAAAGTAGCGAAAAAATATTCCTTCGAATATTATGCAAGCAGTTTGAACGTTTATTTCCCAAAGTTTTATGTTAAAATTTCAGGTACAACTCCTAACTATTATAGAGTAATCAAAAATTTTAAAATATTGTATATAAATTTGTTAAAATTGTCTAGTGGTAGAGCCACGCTGCAGACGAATACTTTGTCAAGAATGGCATATTATTTGTCTGTAGCATGAATGGGCCGGCTCGCCCGGGGAGTGAGTAGCTTAGCTACCGCGCTTCGTACGGTGAGCGATCTGGGTTCCGGAGGCCCAACACCCTCCCCTTCCCACGCCCCCTCCCACTCCCCCTCCCACTCCCCTCCCCCTCCCCCTCCCACTCCCCCTCCCACGAAGAAGTTGTTCCGAAAAATTAATTTCGATTACGAATCATATAAAAAGGATTTAATCTAGCTTCCTACATGAGGCAGGTGATTGGATTGGAGACCTTAGACCGAGATATGACGTACCGATATTACGGGTGCCCTTCACTTTTTGTGTGTGTTTGGCCTACTCGTAGTTCTTGATTTCAGTGTGATTTTAATATTAAATACCACCACTGGCCAGGGGTAACCAACTTTATTAGACCCTGTTTACTAAATATAGATTCTATTCGATCTACCAATAAAGTAAATAAAACAGTATACAAGTAGTATATTTTTATTTTAATAACAGGAAAACAAAAAACTGACTTATATATTTAAATTATTCTTAGTATATTTAAATTATATATTTTTCTAGTCGCAATTGACTAGACTAATAGCCGGAATAGACTAGTCGATCAAAAGCATCGTCGGCCACTCCTGATATAGGCCATCTATCTGTTTTCAGAGACTATGGTGAAGATTACTTTGACAATTAAAGTAATAAGATAATTAATTATCTGTACATTGATTGCTGAATGTTTTTCTCGTTGTTTGTGAGACTTATACATACTAGTACATTTTTTTAACAGTCTATATATGTCCCACTGCTGAGCACGGGCCTCTCCATTTCTGGAGGAACGGACGTTGACCCATCACGCTTATCCAATGCGGATTGGCGGGGTTACCAGATTCGGAATAAATATTTGTAATCCATACATATATTTATTCCGATGCGGGGATCGAACCTGCGACCATTGACTCCGCAGGAGGAGGGCCCCGCCACTGAGCCAATTGGTCGTCATTGTAAGAGGCTGTCTCTATTATGAAAATTACACAATATAAGTTGTGGTTTTATTTAACCGATAAGTACGGCTGGCGTGCGTATAAGTATTGAATTGTAATCTAGAATAATAGATTTGGGTTCGTCATGTCCGCTTAAAGGTCTTTGCTTGCGGTAGCGTCGTGTTACAGGTCATCCACTGGATATTTTTTTTCTTTTTGAAACCTCAATGTTACTTAAACATAATCGAACGTCGTTATGATTATTTGCGAGACTATAAAATCTTTGATCTATACTCTTACATATTGTAAAAAAATAAAAAAGAGAATATCTGCGGAATTTCTTTCGCCGTTTTTTCTCCGTTTAGAGGAACTTCATTACGAAATGGTTGTAAAGCTTTATTGATAACAGACTGAAGTTCGATAAATGAAATGTAATTTCTTATGCTAAAATAAAGAGTTCAATATATATAATACAATTTGTTACACGTATTATATGTCTTCGTCCATTCTGGCGACGCCAACAAATATCAAAAGAAAAAATGAAAATTTAAAACACAGTTATCAAAGGCAATCAGAGGCATTACAAGTTTACCTTATGGTTATTTGCTTCGGTTTTGTTCATATTGTTATCGACCCTTGTGTCGTCATTGGACATTCTTGCTGGTTCCTTTTTGGTGTGTTTCTTTTTCAATTAAAATTGATCTTTAGTTGATACTGCTGTACATTTTTTAATAAATTTCTGAAACAAGAAACGTAATTTTTATATGAATAAAACTTGTTTTTTTGCATGGTGTTAGATCAAAGAAATAATTTAATATAGATTGGCAAAATTCTTAAATTTATTATGTAACGAAGTCATCCTGATTTTATTTTAGTCCAGTAAATGTATTTAATACAAAACTGACGTATTTCCTTTAAAGTGGTTTCATGCATTGTCATAGCAGTAAGCATAAATTGTACGGGTTTGACGTAAGAAATGTATGTACATATTATGTGTATATCGATAATCGCTAACTAACCAATCTAGCCATCATCATCCTCCGCAAATTTTTAAAATGGCATATAAAAATAAACTATTACTAAGTCTACAGTTATGGGTAATTTTTTAAACGTGAGTTCAGGCAAAGTAAATGTTAATAATTCTTGCCGGTGATTTTTTATTAACATATTATTCTATTAGTCTATAAAACGTCAACATTAAACAACCTCACTACACAGTTTATAGAGATTTATTTTTGTTTGGTGTAATAAGAATTATTCTCTATCGGCTTTCATTTCTATAACGTTCATATTATTGTTTAAATCAATGTGATTAAATAATTCTTATAATGCAAATTTAACCTACCACACCACGTATAACAGGAAAATTATAAAAGATTCTCTCTTTTTAATTTTATTTACCAAGATCTTGTGATACTTTCAATAAAATAATCTCCGGTTTAAGTGTTCCCACGAAGTTGAAGAACAGTCAAAAGATTGTTTATTATTATTTAAATAAAATTAAAGCACAATATCTTTCTTTAAACCAAGTATAATTACCTAAAATGATAAATTATGTCTCACCTTTGTGAATAATACAAAGACTGACCCTTTACGGAAACGCTTTATTCATAAGTCAATGATAATCAAATCGTACTCAAAATATCACTTTTCACGCATATGGAGGTGAAGTAATTATCTCTTTTGACAGCACGTAAAGATATATGTATGTTTTTCAAAAAACAGTACCTATCTACTTATTAATGAAATATAAAGTAAGCGATGTTTTTGAATCCAACAAAAGCATCCCAAGCAATATTATATATATATATATATATATATATATATATATATATATATATATATATATATATATATATATATATATATATATATATATAATATTTATATTTTTAGTATGTCGTTAGCTTAGATGACTAGAAATTACTTTTTAAGAATTTTTTCAATAAAAGTAAGCGATGTTTTTGAATCCAACAAAAGCATCCCAAGCACTTTAGGATTAATAATAAATAAATGCTTCCTCGAAGAAATATCCCCAGTGTGATGAGTGTTGGAGTAGAATCCTCAAAAATCTGTTGACGGACGGGCGAAATAGCGGTAATGATTTATGAATATAATATAAAATTCTCGTTTATCTTTAAATCATTCGTTATATACTACTTGAAACCTCCAATTTCTACTTTTTCGTTAAGTATGACTTATACGAAATAACATGACATGAAAGAAACATTATTTATAAATTTAATTATTTATGAAATTTAAATGAAAGAAAGTCTTTATCCGGCAAAAAAGATGTTATGTTAATCATTTATTATGCATTTTATTCAAAATGATTCGCAAATAACGTACACATTTATATAATAATCTATGAACTAACTTTCATGCACTAAGAAACACTGGCAGAAAGATATCGAAGTGCAAAGTGAAAGTGGAAGATTGTTGAGACGCAGTGAAAGCTCACTTGTGAATTGCGCCTTTTATTATTGATTGTGCTGCGTGAAAGGAAGTAACATAAGTAAGTATATACTAGTCGGTTTTGGTTTAAAACCAACATTAACGATGTAAACTAGGTACATTATAGAACAGAACAGAATAGAATAGACAGATACATACATTATTCAATGTACCCCAGTAACAAAATTATATAATAATTATTGTAATATGTAATAATTATTATATAATTGTAAGATTCATGAAGATTATTTTAAAATTTATCAAATTAAATGACATAATTGACACCTCGGTGACCCAAATAGCGTAGTGGTCAATGTTTTGGAGTGGCCTTCCGAAACAAGGGTCGCAAGATGCATTCCCATATAAGGTTAAATATATATTTGTATGACCTACAGGTATTTATTCTGAATCAGAATGTGTGTTGTAACATGGGAAACACTAATGTAGGGCTATCAGTGTAAATTCTTTTATTTATTATTTTAATAATTTAAACATTCAATTTGGTCGGATCTCATATTGTAAAGAGCACAATAAACGATTTGATATCAAAATATGTACATTTTGTACTGAAACATTGTAACTGAATATATATGCACCTGGTGTATTTTTTATACACTAGCTGAAACTCCAAATATATAAACATGAGATAATAAAAAATTATAAAAATGAAATAAAAACCCAACACCACAGATGTAAATTGGACAAATAAGTCTTCCTAACACTTTTTATTTTAAACCTATTCTAAAATGACACAATTACACGAAATAATAACAAACGAAATAATCGTAGAATTACTCTCAACAATATGTAAACATTCGACTTTCAAAGAAGTACACAAAAGGGCTTTACTTTCATCTCTACATTTGTATATGTACTATACATATTCAAGTACATGTGTAGGTACGTTTCCTACACACGTTTAAACAAAAGGTGAAAAACCTTTATTAATATTCCACACAATGTGTTCAAATGAAAGATTAGTCACATTTGGCGAACTGAAGGTAGTTGGCATGCGTGGCCAGTCTTTCTCTCGAGTCAAAGGCAAGAGTCAACGCGTTTGTCAAGTACCTACATTAAGTAATTTATGTGTCATGGTCAATGTTCGTAAAGACATTAGAGTTGAACTTAGATTATTATTAATTAGTAACATGTGTCCTCGTACTAGCACAAAATTGCCCACTTGTAGTTTATCTCAAAAGAAATAGCTTCTGTTTTCAAAATATCATTCTTAAAATTTTTCTCCATGCAAAATATTTTCCCATAGAATAACAAACGTGCGGACAATCTGTCAATATTAAATTAGATTCGTATCAATGGATGACGTCATGCGTCAATAGTTCATTATGCTTATGACGACACACTTTTACTTTTTTTGGATTAATTTTTAATTTCAATCTAATTATTAAAAAATAATATAAAATAAAAACTTTAATAACATTAACTATCTGTAGTTTTTTTTACCATAACAAGGACACCTAGTATAATGTTATTATTTTTCAGAAAGCTATTACAGCAAGTTGAACATTGAAATAAATTTTCTGAAATTACTACAAATATAATTTATAGCGTATACATAGTAATAATAATACTATAAATATTACTATTAATACCACAAGAGCTTTGTACATTTTAATAATTGCTTGATCATTTACATAGTTACACTAATTTAAAGTAAAAAAAATACTTATGCGATATTTTCACAAATTGAAATGTCATAAATACCTCACGTCGTTATAGTTTTAGAAATTATTATAAACATTTTTTACAAAACGTTTTATAAATAATCTGCGTTCTAAACAGTTCGATCATTATATCCAAGGAAAGACATTAAAATAATAAATAATTCATTATTTTAAAAACATTTTCGCATTAAGAAGGAAGGCTTTATTAATTATATTAATATATCATTAATTATTATGAATTAATATTTTTACTTTAACTAATTCATTGGAATTAATTTGCTAACAGGTATACTTAACACACGTTTAAATTACACTAACATATACGCATATATTAATTATGTAACTACGCGATAATAAATTTTAATTGTTTGCTTATATCATACACAAATGTCTATAATATACATACATTTTATATATGTACATATATTATATACATTTGTGTATAGAGTAAAAGAAGGTGAAATGACAAAAGTTGAGAAAGCGACGCTTAGATGATTTGGGAACATAGAGAGACTGATAAAAGAAACGTTGCGGATGTGAATGGAAGGATCGGTAGACCAAGGAGAATATACCAAACTGCTGTACTTCTCCTACCCTTAACTGGAGAGCTTGTATGAAGAGAGTGATGATAAATATATAAATAGATAGATAAATTTATTTCTTTGTGCAGTAACATATATGAGTACGTATTAAATTATAACATTATTTACTTAGTATAATTACAACTTAGTATAATTTACAGCGCTTACAGATGAAAATGAGCAATGTCTCAGTTAAAACGTTGACTCATTGATTTTGTGGCACTTTTTAGATTTTAATTATTTTTTTTGTTTCATCTTCTCTTTATACATATGTACAATATATTATTCATTTAGGTTTTAATTTTAGCATTAAATTTCTGTAATAAGTGTCGCGGAATAAAGTTTTCTATCTTTTTTCTATCTGTGGTCTCTGCCTACTCTTACAGGAAACAGACGTGATCATATGTATGTACATGTTATATATAATGTACATATGTAATTATGCTTTCAAAATGTGCTGAATAGTTTGAAAATTAATTGTTTAATATTGAACAACGAGAAAATTGACATGATATACTATAAAAAAGTTGTACAATGAATAAACAGGAAATTTTATGCATTTTTTATCTCTTAGAACACAAAGAACATTCCACAAATGAATCTTGGCTCTAAACACAATGTGTTTTTTTATCCGCTTTTTGTCGTTGTACCGCGTAAGACTAATATTTATCTTGACTAATTCGACTGGTGATTGTCATGAGTGTGTAAAGGTCTGGGGCTATATAAATAACTATGCTTGGATTGACTCTTCCTGTTACGTAAAATAAATATATTCGTAATGGTATGGGTTTATCTTGTAATAATGCTAGATTAGGCATTCTTTTAAGCGATTTTCAATATTTAAATTTTAAAGTACATAACAGAAATCCTTTGTCAACATACACAACCCGCACTGATTCCTTATCTTATAATTTAATATACCTCCTTATAATATATCTATCCTATTTAATATATCTCCTTATATTATAATTTAATATACCTAATTTGTCGAAAAATGACGGCGACGTGGTTCGCCACCCGTCACGTCCTGATTCTCACGAGGGCGAAAAGCGACCAATGACGAGCTGTTTCGCTGCGATGAATGGCAGCGGATGGAGCTCTGTGGTCTCTGCCAACCCCTGCGGGGGATAGGCGTGAATATATAAAAAAAATAAAAAAAAATATTATTCATTATAAGCCTATACATACCTAAAAGGCCGGCAACGCTTCTGCGACTCCTGCGGTGTCGCGGTTGTCCATGGGCGGCGTTGATTGCTTTCCATCAGGCGACACGCTTGCTCGTTTGCCCTCCTGTACCATAAAAAAAATCATTGTGTTTTTATTAATACCATAATTCATGACAATACTGAAGACTCATTGCTACATATTGTTTATGAGTGTAGATGGCATCGAAGTTGTAAATATGCAATGTCGTAGTAAGTTAAGTAATATGTATCTTTGACAAAAGGTTTCGTGACCAAGCCGTGTCAACAGCATATGTACTCTAAAACGTTATTGTTGTATATACCTCTTTTTACGCTCAGGGCTACAGTTGGTACGCTGAATACGAGTGTAACAATTTATGCGCGTCGAAGTGTATAGAACAAACACTTAATTCACTAATCAAATCACTCATTAAAAGGTCGTCACTGCTTAATGTCGACTTTGGCAATTCTTTTTGAAGTCGCCACTATTGACGAGGCAATAAGTGGGTCACAATTTATTTTTATACATCTTTTGATCCGCTGACTATTATTTATAAATGCTTTTGTAAATAAATGCTTATGGTCATCAAAACGTAAAAATTGGTACGTTTTGATTACCATATAAATATATACATAAATATTGGTAAACCGCATAACCGTTAATTACATGTTGCTTACTAAATAAACAATTAAATATACAATTAACCATTATTTATGCAAGAGGAGGTAAAACACATACATTTTGAAGAGTTTAATTATGAAGTTAAACCAGTTATATGATGATGACATATTATATTCATTTTAAATATATAATAAAATTTTAATACCTACTACAGTAACCAGCTCTACAGGGAAGTAACCCACCCAAACTACTGTTGTCTTACTTTTTTCCTCTATTCCCCTTACTTTCCTCTCCTCCCTTTATTTATACGTTGTAAGGTAGGCAAGGCATTAGCAGTACTCTTGATGTTATTTTTTTATGAGAGGCGGTGATTACATTCCATCGGGTGACTTGCTTAATATCTATTGTATATTTTCAAAATAACTGCCTTACCCTAAACTTACTTAACTCTTTATTAATATATTTGTTAGGCACAAAAACAAGTTACAGTCTTAAAGAATAATATATAATATAAACTTAACACGCCCAGACTATAACTCTTTAAATTTGCTTCCAGCATTTTTTCAGATTTCTTACGTAAAATAACGTACAATCTCTAATTTTCTTTCCGCTATCCCCTGGTACGCTGATTTCTGTGGCAGGAAAACGTCTGACCTTGCTATTATTATAAAATATATAATAATTATTATTATCATATACATTGAATGTATTTTTAATACAAAAAAGTATAAGAATTTACATACAATAAAAAACTGGTATTACTGTATACTTATTTAATAGATATGTATACGGTGATCCTACATAATATTCAGAAATAATTAAAATATTACAACCACTTTATTTATGTAATATTTTAACTATGTATAGATTGTCACATAAGTTCGTTCGGTTTTTTAATATTTATTGAAAGCAAAATACATTCTAAAATAAAAGCTTTTACAATATGTATATATTTTATGCCCTACTTGGCCACTTTATCATTTGACAGCAAATAAAAATTTTATACTTTGTGAACTTTGATCTTTTGAAGTTATTATATTATATTAAATTACATCTCGTATCCGAGATTTTAAAAACCAAAAACAAAACCTGTATTATTTCCTTGATTTAAGCAAAATCAATTTAAGCTTTGACTAAATAAAGTTCAGTTTTAGTTACGACCGTACACATTTTTTTAAATTATTTTACACTTTGATCACTTATATTTTCTATGATATTAAATAATTTCAACTATTTTGGATGAAGTTAAACAATAGTGAAAAATGTTATACTTAAATTTTACTATACAGTCAGACGGATTTAAGAAATAAATGTAAATTACTCTATATTTAAACAAATTTTGAATCTAACTTATTCTATCCTGTCTATATCATATCTATCTATTGTCTTTATGAACTCAATTGCCATCAGAGAGGAAGGAGAAACATCACCAAGGAAAATATTTTTGAACATTTATACTTTCACCTTTAAACTTATATGATATATGATACTAAGACGATTTTAAATATTTCCCAGTACTTTTTAAATATAATATGTAATTTATTGCTCCTTTCCAATAAAGTGTTTAGACTTTTTGTCATTAATTAACTTGGACGGGAAATATGTATTAAGGCTTACTTAACCTTGATTAAGAGAATGGTCCTTAGTATAAAATACTTATGTGTTGGAAGGTATATTGAAAGAATATATAATATAATTTTCTAATACTATCGTATGTATATAATATTATGTAATTGACTTTTCTAACTTACTTTATTATGTTTTAATGCAAACGCATAAATATTAAATGCAGCGACTTATGCCTTTTAACAATGGTATTCAGGCAGTAGTAATTTCTGGAGATCAAACTATTGAAGGTGCTGTTAGCATCATATTACTGTCCTATACAATTATACATTACCTTGTAAATAAAACTTTAACACAGGTATTTATACGTGAAGAATCAAATTAATATATAGGCTTAATATAAATAATATATTATAAAACTTTGGTACATCATATAAAATACAAAATTTTTATATGGCAAACAAAAAAATATGGAATGAATTTTATTAAAACAGCAATCAAACAGGTTTCTTCATTTAAATCACATTGTCCTAAAACAAATATTGAAATAAATAAATTCTTAAACATTAAACTAGCCTTATTTAGGCTTCGTATATCACACTTATAATAAACAATTACAGTAAACAACTACTTAAGATCTATCTTAATGGCAACATAACTGTCTCAACGTGCTTGAGAGTTTTTCGGAGGTTATGAAACATAACGACTGTTTTGACTTTTAAAAATTAAGTTAGATACTAATCATAAACAATAAACATTAAACATTAAAAAAAATGAGTCAAAGTCAATTAAGTTTTAATATTTTGATCCACGGATACATACCTTTTCCTTTTTTTATTTTTCAAATCTGTTTAATATTTTACATAAGTAAGATAATGGACGCGCTTGTCATTTATTTTCTTGTGAATTCTTATGTTTATGATTATATTATTTAGTTGTATATATCCCAATATATATTTCGAGAAATGGAAGAGTTGCCTTGGGATAATCCCAAAAATTAAATTAAGTGAAAATAAATAATATGTTTTATAGGTACATATGTTTCTTCATGACGAAATGATAAAAAATAGTTTATAGTTGAAAGTTTATACGAATAGGTACTAAATGGTTTTGGCAAAATTTTGTGTTTATCATGAATAGGCTGGCGGCTCATGGGGAAGTAACACAGACAAGAAAACCGACTTCTAAGTAAAGGCTCAACCCCTTTCACTTCCTTTACTCCTATATTACCCTCGCCGGCTCATGGGGAAGTACCACACTCTCACAGACAAGACAACCGACTTCTAAGTGAAGGCTCATTTCATCATTTCTTATTCTTTACTCCCATTTTACCCTCTATAATTTCCATGTAATAATTATAATGTGATCTTTTCTTGTGAATTGTATCTTTTGTGAATTTTGAATGATAAGAACTTTTAGTCAAAAGTTTTAAAATAAGTTTTTATGTTTATATATATATGATGTTTTATACGTGTAAATTATGTAAATAAACCATAATTTATAACTATATATGTCGACCTCATGACTTCAAAGGCGGTAACTAGAGAAGGTCAAAACTGCATCTCTTATGAGCGTTTAACGTGACCTGCATTAAATTCTTGTAACGAACTAAAAATCTTCCAGTCCTAACAATCCTTGTAGATATATCTTGCTACAAGGATGTTATTTCGTATATAAATCGAATGAAATAAAAATAAATCAATAAAATATAATATCTGTCTGTAAAGTTGAATTTAGTACGGCGAACTATATCCGGAGAAAAATCTTGACGACTACTGTAGCGTAATGACGATGATGATATTCGAATACCGTTATCAATCGGCATTTATTACCACATCTGCCCAGTTTAGTGTCGCTATATCCACATCCACCAGAGAGGTTGACCCTCCCATGTCAGCTCTTGCATTTGCACCCGCCACCCTCCTGTAAGGGGTCCGGGGATGCGTGATTGGTTCAACGGAGAACGCTAGGCCTAGGTCTACTTTAATGATGATATGAAATCTCAGACACGCAGGTATGAGAGCTTGACTCCACAGATGAGGGGGCTGCTGAGAGGAAGTCCAGATGTAAGTGAAGACTAAGCTATAATATCCAATACGCATTTATAGTCGTGAGTGATAAGATGTAGGACTAAAATAGATGTTTTTAAGTGAATTTGAATGAATAAATCTTGTTAGTTTTACATCAACATTTTGTTTTTTTTTTTCAAGAGTTTTTCAATTTTGCATTCTTTTTAAAAAGTGGATTTGACAATTTGATAAAGAAATATTATTAGTACAGTTTAATTTTATTTTGGTATATACTTGAAAAACATATTACAGTGTATGTGGTGGTGGTGGTAATTATATTTAAATAAAAGCAAGGGTGAAATTTTCATAGGACGATGACGTTTGTTATGGATGTACGATACGAAGCTGATTTTACGGTCAACAACCCGCCTGCGTAGTTTTTCGTTTATATAATCAGGTAGACCTTTTTTGTTAAAAAGGGAGGAAAATTAGCTTGCGTATTTTATTACCCTAGTCCATTTACAAAACAATCTGATGCCTTGCCTGCCTTTGAGAAAGATGTAGAATGATAAGAGAACAACAAATTAATCTGCAGACAAAAATTATCTGCATCGAGAATGTACTTCTACTGTCCTCCTAATTTTAGAAAGCATATGTGAAGCGTACGATAGTGATTCAAGCCGAGGTCTCGACCTCACCTGAGGTGCTCTGGTAATGCCCTTTGCTTCCAAGTTCTACTGGTGAACTACTCAACACCTCAAGAACAATATTCAATTAAAAATCATAGAAATGATGGGTGGAAAGCTAGTGAGCTAGCTGAGATACAGGCTCACCCCTAGTTCAGGCACTAGTCCGCCACATTATTCTCTTGCTATATTATAACCTATACATGTAACTTTGTGATGTCGAAATAAATGATTGTGATTATTAACCAATACAGCCGTAACAGTCTACTACTGGACATTAGCTCAAATTAAATTGAAGTACATATTGTTGCCGGAAGCCTATATGTTGCCGTATTTCCCATGCTTGGCGAGTAAATCAAATTAGAAATTATTCGTTATTCTTAGGTCTTTTAAATTTGTTACCATCGGCATTTCGTGCGAAACCCTCGGATTAAAATAGGATAGCCATATACTATGCGAGGCTCAGTAACTTAAAGCTTACATACAGATACACAAGGCATAAGATTTTTTAAAACATTTGAAACATTTCCCAGCAAAATCACTACCTGCCACCCACAAAGAGCCCTTATTTCATTTTTTATTTCATGCTTTACACTAATTCGTGTTAGAGAGTCAATAACCTGGAAAAGTGTACCTCAATATTTACTGCTACGACTGTGTTGTTAGATAAGCTTTATAGAGCCGTATATTTCAATAAAAGATCAACATCTTTTTCTTTATTAACCATATAAAAATAATTAGTCCAATATAGTTGGCTTGAAATCCGCATACACGCATAATAACCTCAAAAAAATAAAGAAAACCTATGTTATGGATTAAAAACATCATTTGTTGCGTAGCATATTTATTGACTTATATAGCTTAATTCAAATATATTTATGATAGTTGAATTATAAAGAAATGACCGCAAGGTTCTACAAATCACAAAGTCTGCAGTGGGCGAACCACAAAGGAAGAATGTATGACATAGTGTATAAGACAGATAACATCTTGGCGAAAAGGGGGTCAAAGCAGAACGAATTGGAGAAGAATCGTAGAGGAGGCAAAGATCCCTATTGTGGGTAGATATGTGTAGCGCTGTTGGATGAAGAAAAAGATATAGTTAAATTAAGTTTTATAACCTATGTTGAATATTGTTTTTACATATATGTACATATGTAGATGAGATATGTTGTCCAGTATTTCGAGTATAATATATTTAGACAATTAGTATCTTATTGCTAAAATATTATTATATATTACTCGCAAGGCTGTTGCCAAAATATTTGCAAATAATAGTATCATGTATGGTAAATTGTCGTCATGCTTTAAATTACACTAGTCGTCTTTAATATTAAAAATGTCAACGTTCGCACGGATTTTCAGAACCATTCATGATATTAATTATATCACGTTATATATGTTATAAAGAGACCATATAAAATAAACAATTGTAAATTTTGTCTCACAAAGGAATGGTTTCTATTTTATTCTATAATGTTTGAATAGCCTCTTAAAACGTATTATTAAGTCCTTCGTTCGGTCCTCGGATTGACCTCGGTTGAAATCAGGATGTTACCTTTTTTTGTTGGTAAGACTAAGATATATGACATGGTACTCTGGTCTGAATTTTTATATTTTGGCATTGTTACTTTTTTATTTATCTGATCGTACCTTATAATTTTAGTTTGGCATAGTTTTAAAAGTAGTTTTATAATATAGACCATGACATTATTAATTATTCTCTTGTTTTAGTACATATATTAGTGTTTAATGATATTTGGAAATTTTTACCCTCATTAGAGATAGCACCAAACAGACTAGTTTTTCATAAATAAGAAACATTAGAACGTTGCCAGCCGCTTGAAACGAAACAGTTTGGAATAGTTTTGCTTCTAAGCCGCGGTAAATATAAAGCCTTTTATTTTTAAAATTCTGAATAGTGGTTTCAAACTAGATCCAGCACGAAGCCATGACTGCATTAACTGTAAAGGATATGTCAAAGTTGTTGCAATAGCCTTCTTTATCACTCCAACAAAAAATGCTGTGTAATTATAAAAATGGTCAGCAGACATCAATTTTCGTTTAAGGGCTTCAAAAATCATAAACTGAATTGCAGGATTAGAAACTAAGAGCAGTGATGGGATATCTAAACCAGATGATAAACTTCTTGCTCCCTGTTTTTGGAAAATCTCAATTAATTAATTAGGGTGCCATAATCATTTTCTTCTAACTTACTTTTTACTTTTAACTACCCATAAAGGGGATGTTATAACTACATTCACACTCCCAGCTAAAACGCCAAACATCAAATCTTGCAGTGAATTGATTTTTGTGTAAACTTTACGTAATGCGTGTAATGTATAAAAATAAACTTTAAAAATTTTATATATATATATATATATATATATATATATATATATATATATATATATATATATATATATATATATATATATATATATATATATATATATATATATATAAAAAACAATATGCTATTTCAAAATACAAATCACATAAATTTGTTAAAATATTGAAAGAAGTAGAAAAATTGCAAAATCGAATAATCCCTCATTAATTTACAATTATGCGTTTTTCTGTTTGTATCTAAATAATTTGTAGAGTTCCATTAGAGTAAGCCTCACGACACCATTATCACTCTCACGATACCAATTTATTTGGTTATTTTTAAAATCTTATCACAAATTGTAATGAACAATCCTATCTACCTACTACGTTCTGTACGTTACAACTAGACCAATATATTTAAAGTATAGAAAAAGATAGCAAGCGGATCACCCGATGGAACCTGTTGCCCATAAATATATGCAGCACGAAGGGACTTAGACACTGCACATATGTTTCCTGCCTTAGGGACTTAAGACAGGAAACTAAGATGTTAAAGTTCGAAGAGGAAGAGCGAGGTAAAGGAAGAGGAAAGGAGTTCATCCTCCGAATCTGGCAGGCGATGATTGCTTTTTTAGTTAACCCTAGCACTCACGTACTAAACGTGGAAAGAGTCAAATGCTATGGTACGGTATCTCCCCGATTAGCTGGCCTCTTTGTACCATAGCTTACATACATAGGCTTTGATAATGATGAAGTACGAAATAAACAATCTTTTCACCAAACCGATTTATCCATGTAATGGACACTTCAAAGAAATCCTTATTTTAAAAAAATCACAACAATGCCACAATCCATACTTATCTATAAACAAAAATAATGAAAAGAAAAAGCAATTGTGACATCTACACCATTTACCACACATAAATACATTATAATTATGAAAGCAGTAGTAACATAAAAAAATAATAATGAATAAAAGCAGACCGAGTAATTATCAGTACCTACAATAGACAAGTGCATGGTTATGATAAGCTTGCAAAAATTGACAAAAATGGTACCGTTTTACTTTGATTTGATATGTTTTATTGATTCTTAACATGATTTGTGTTGGCATTGCGCCCGATTATGGTATAACTAATGAAGCCTCATCACTCCATAATGACACTCATATTATTGTATTAACCATTGTGAAAAGCGCCGAGACCTTGGACAGAGCGTGCCACGTCGTAGCTTAGCGTCGATAATAACTGACTCCCTTCAAATACAAACAAATGATTCAAATGTCAAATCAAATAACAACTGCCAAAATATTTTAATCTTTTTAATTTCTAAAAACTTGTAATCGTCCAGTGGTCGAAATTCGACCGTAATTCATATTTTTTTTAATTTTAACTTTTTAAAATTTTTACTTTCTGACTTTTCTCAGACTCCACCGTGCGCACACTTTAACACATAAAATAACCTTTGTACCTCTATAAGTACATTGTACTTATAGAGGAACAAAAGTTTTTTTCTTATATTTTAATTTAAGATTATTTATAAAAGAGTAGATTGTTTTGACATTTTTTTTGTACAAGCCATATACATACATATGTTCCACGGCTGGGCACAGAGTCTCCTGATTTCTGTAGGAATGGACATTAACGCACTACACTAATCTAAGGCGTATTAGCAAGACATCCAGACACGGAATGAATATCCTTAATAAATACCTTATACTCGTCCCGATGAGGGAATAAAAGTCGCGTTCATTGAGTCCTAAGCCATTAAGTTATGTTGTTATTAACATATTTGAGCAAATTATTCAATTTTATACTAATATTATTATATGTAGTATGAATAATAAATGTAGTATCTCAAAAATGTATATAAATATAATAATATACAATAAAAAATCTTGAAATAAGTCATTATATAACAAATTATATTCGATAGAAAGAAATTATACATTACAAGTCACAATAGGTACTTAGTACTAGCTGTAAAGACAACAAATGATAGCAATGTTTTTTTAAATGTATCGAACGTAATAATAATAGTTGATTAATTTTAACGAGAAGGTTAAAACTTTAGGATATTTCTAGTCTATTGTTTTTATATTTGAATAGTTTGTTAATAACCACGCGAAGCCACGATACGTTGCAACATTGTGTTTTTCACTATGGTTAATGTACAATCTTATTCTCAATGGCATTTAAAGATTTTTTAAAACTATAATTTTTTTAAAATAGTTATTATTGTTCAAATTCTACTTAAAAATAACCTGTGATCTGTTTATTCACTAATGACTAGTTTTCTAAAGAAATAATATATGGCGGAGATAAGTCACCAATGTAGGTCTCCGAGTAAGTAAACTGATTTATTTGCATTGGGCTTATCACGTCGGTCACGAATCCTACAACTGTTGGAGTAGACGTGTGCTGGAAAGCGAGAGACCGCGTCTTTAGAAACATTATGTTTGACGCCCCCCATTCTGATGGACCAACGACCAACGCAAGGCGGCTGGCAACACAACTGAAACTAGATGTGTAAGACGAAGACTTGCTTGATATTTTATTGGAGACCTATGTCCAACGGTAAATTACGGCAGATTGTTGATAAGCATATACACGAAAAGCGTGCCTCAAACCTCCGGCGTTTCAGAAAATTATGGGCAACTGTGACCGCTTACCATCACATGAACAGCATGCTAGTTAGCCTGCTCTACTATAAAAAAAAACTTGTCTTTAATTTACAATAGCGTCATCTATTTGAATAAATTTTGCTGAACACACAATTATGCCTGTATGATTAATTATTAAGAAAGGCTACTTTTTATATCAACTTGGCCTTTAGCGTGATACAAGGCTAACTTATTTATAAATATGCTAATCATTTCTACGCAGCGATGTTTTTATATTAAAGCTCAGGAGCGATACCTTTGCAGGATACATTTGAGGTAGTTTAATATCAATGAAACCTAAAAAACTTTCTGTTCCCGACTAAAATAAAAAAAATATTACACAGTATTTAAAAGGATAAGAAGAATATGCGGTTGTCTGGAGGTAATCATTTTCAGCGATAAGACCACCCGGCGCATTTTGCAACATAACGAAATTGAGCTCTCAATCGGAATAAATATTAAATTAAACGAATTGAAAATATGACTTTGACATACCTGAAGACAAAGTAATACTTAAGTTTTTTACAATTCTTAAAACAAACTTTGTGGTCATTATGTTCTTATTGTAAAATAATTTGACAAGAGCCTCGTACATCTTTCCATGTATAATAATTTTCTCAAATCTTCTAAATTTCTAAGCTTTCAAATGATTGACCGACTTGTTTTGCATCTTTGTATTAGTAAATCTCCTTAAATAAAGCTAGCCAGCCAGAGTAGTCTATCTACATTAAAATAACCTGTATGTGACATACATGTATAGTGACCCAAAATCATTGACAGCCAGATTTTCAGATCAAAATTGCGAGTAAAAATATACAAGGTATAATGGGCATCTGTCTACATACATAACATAAACGTCAGGTATTGAAATTGCACTTAACATTGTAATACAGTGTAAAAACATAATTATATATGAATATTAAATTATATTCTACGTATTTCATGTCATTACGATAAATTGCTTTAACAAAAAATGATATTTTTCCCAGAATAAAAATAAAGAGCTTTCAATGAGTGAATATAAATATATATATCTGTGTATATATATTATTAATTACAATAATTTCAGAAATTAAAGTATAAACACAAACTGAATAAATATTTCTGTAAAAAATGTAGCTAAATATTCTATAATATAGAGTAGAAATAATGATTCTTTTATCGTTTATTTGAGTCCCGTGATTACTCTCATGTTATTAGTTTCACATATGACGCACGCCATTGTCCGCAGTTAATAGTGATGAGAATGATATCAACTTTCATGTATGATGCCTTCATTTGCATTATCTATGTGGCTTTCTTTGTACTCAATTAAGCAAGTGAAATATTATTTTTAAATATTTTTTTTTACTATATCTTTATGTTATTAGCTATAGAAATAAATAGTTTGTGCGATTTTACCACGGAAAGTTATTTAAAATATTTTTTCCGTGTTTGATTACGTTTAAAGGAAACTGTAAAATGATCAAAATTAGCAATGTGGTTTATCAATTCATTGATTGGATTTTATTACATTTTCGAGTAATCATTATCATCCTTAAAAAAATATTTAACTTGCACAAGTTTGTTAGTTCCTTAACTTGTCAATTTCTATATACTTTAAACCATCACGTCTCAATGATTAAAATAACAATAAAAAAGTAGTAGGTATGGACTAATTATTACCCGCAACGTCGTTAGGCGTCATTCTTATGCCAGAGAAAATGTACCCCAGGAAAAATTTGTAAGTTTTATCTTCGACAAATAATCATTTCCCAAACAGACAGTTACAATATATAACATTCATTTACTGACATATTTTGTGTAAATGATTTAATATTAATCACATTAACTGTCAAGCGTTTAGCGTAGGTAGTTACTACATTCAAGGTCAGACAGAGTGGACCTTCTGTATCAATTTATTCTTAACCACATTGCTCTTTGATACTAATTAAGGTTTGTAAACAATAAAATAAACAACACTATGTATATACAAGTATTGACAACCTAACTTACATTGTAATGCTGCATAGATTTTACTGCTGACCTTAGTTAAAGTGTAATTTTAGCATTAATAAATAATTTAAAAACAAGGAACATGAAGTCTTCATAATAATTTTTTTGGTATTATTTTCTATATTAGTATTTTATTTTAAATAAAATTTTTAAATAATAAATCAATTTCCATTTTTCAAATCCATTATCTAGCCTTTTTGAATAGATTTCATAATTTAAGTTTAGGCTCGAAGTTTAGGCTCATTGGGCGAATATATAGTTAAAAGCCTTTCCAAACAACCATTTCTTTTAAACTCAAAAATTTGAAGTCTACTGATTACTGAAGTAAATTTATATAAAACAATTATACAATAACATTATGTTTTGTTGTTCAAAGGGTACGAAACTATTTGTACTATATACTATATTTATGTAATTATTCACATTACAATAGACATTATTGTTTTAATATTACATACATTAATCTCATAGCAAACGAAAACAACGTAGAATTGACAGTCCCCAACTTTTAATAAAAAGTATAATAACGCTCAATTGAAAGAAACCTTCACATTTTCAATAAATATCCTGATACAGCCAGTGCACGATATGGCATTTAAAGATATTTGTATTTTTATCATAAACTCTCAATATATTTCAAGGCAATCTGCAGTCGAATGCATTTTTATATATTACATAAAATTTCTAAATAATAATTTGATTGAAATAAACAACAAATTTGATTGAAAAAAGACGACCAATTGGCTCAGTAGTGGGGCCCTACGCCCGCGGAGTCAATGGTTGCGGGTTCGATCCCTGCATCGGAATAAATATATGTGTTGACTATACAAATATTTATTCCGAGTCTGTTAACCTCGCCAATCCGCATTGGACAAGCGCAGTGGGCTAACGTCCGTTCCTTCAGAAATGGAGAGGCCCGTGCTCAGCAGTGGGACATATATGGGCTGTTAAAAAAAACAACAAAAAACAACAATAAAACCACAACACCCCACTTACATACATATATACTTTGTTAATCTTGCCGGAAAATAGTACATCCTACTATGAAAACAAGACTCGACATCTAACAACCTTTTAATTGATGTATATCTGCTATCTTTTAAAATAAAAAATATTCTGATAAAAAATTTCATGACCTTATTGGCTCAGTACTACTGCTTACGGAGTCAGTGTTCGGGTCAATAAATATTAATATGTATGGCGTATAGCTATTTATTCCGAATCTGGATGCTCCACCAATCCACCTTGGAAAAGCGCGGTAAATTAATGTAATGTACATTAATCAACCTTCTTGAACTGCGTAGTGAAATTGTGAATTAAAATGGGAACATCCGTACCCGGCAATGTGACATGAATAGTCTATGAAAAAAAACAAATTTATCCTAGCCGATTCAACTACAACTTCGAACTCTCAGAAGTCTCATTCTCTCAGAAGAATTCTAATTTATGCAAAGGAACAAAATAATTATTATCAATTCATAGAACTAATAATAAAACTATATCAATGATTTTAAGCTCGATCCCTCGCCTTAGAATTCAGTACGCTATTAACTTACTTCTTCAGCATATTTAATTTTGTCAACCAAATAATCAACATAAGCGTAATATTCCACTGCTAAAAATTAATGGCCTTCTTTACTAATACTGTCGCTACCCCACGCCTTGGAAACAGATGGGAATTGTAGATTAGTTTTTATAAATTATCTAGACGCTTCTACACATTCATTTACTTATATGTATTTGCTTAATCGCCTAGTACCTACTAGACACATTCTGTGCTGGTCACCCCATTTTGTTACTTGTATTTCACAGTAAATTTTAAACGTTATAATCGAACTAAATAATATGTCATTTTTAAAACAAGGTATGGAGTAGGTAATTCAACGGCGGTGCTATAATCCGGATTTGCAGACTTTAAATGTCTTATAAAACATTATCTAGCATAATTGAGTCCCCACAATATTTTCATGAGGAGCGTATTGTTAACCGAAATATTAATTTGTAAAAAAAATCTTTAATGTTTAGAAGTATCGGGATTGTAACTCGGCTCATTCGCGGTCTGCTGTCTCGCGTTTTTGTGGGGTGTGGGTGTCCCCGTTTCTTTGTTTGTTAAACTACCAAAACGCTGTTCAATATTAAGAAGAGGCAATAGCCGAATTAATTAGGGGTTATCCTATACTGTAAGGTGTGATACACAATCCAAAGTGAGCTCGACTAACTACTACCGGACCATTGACGTGATCCATATTTCCTAAAACACGCATTATCAACTAATTGCAATTGTTAACTATTAAATTAATGTTACTAGCATTGCTATTATTTCTTCTTTAATAAAAAAATACATTATTATCTTGCTAAAGAAAATCCTTTTATTTTTATATAATTACCTTCCTACGTACCTACTTACATATTATTACCATAACACATACTTATATATTATATACCATAAATATAACATGAGATAAGTATGTATAATAATTTCCTCTTTATCGTAATCAAAAATTAAAGTTACTAATATAAAACGTATCACCAACAAACATGTATTAAGTAAAAGAATTATTTTGATAAAAAAGATAATTACTTAAGCAAAAATTATCGGTATGCAGTAATTATTTAAACTGATTACTTACTGCCTGATATACGAGTAATTATATAAAATATGGCTTATTTTAAAAGGACGTTACTTTTTTATTTATGTTATGACACAACATTAAAAATAAACATCCAATTTGCAAATCATTATGTCTTGCCTATATAAATCATAATTTGATTTAGTTCTAATATTTTTGACGAGTTAAAATATGTAAATTACCTTTTATTACAATTTAAAAATTAATTCATATACTACAAACCTAAGTCATGATTTATGTTAATGAATTATTAATATAATGTTGAACAAAATATCGGTTCATCAGACGTTGAGGATAACAGTTGAATTATCAAAATTTATAAAGCACTATGTAGTATTATGACATAAAATGTAACAAAAGTAAAGTATCTAATAATAGAAGAATATTTGTATTGAAATGTACAACTAATGTTCTTAAAACAATCAATATATTATAAGTGATTGTTTAGTCACACAAAATAATAATTTTTGAAAAATATTTAATACATTTCTTATATATTTTTATATGTAATAAAAAAGGTCAAATTTTTTGTCAATTGATACTTACCGATTAGATTTGAGTATCCGAGCGCTTATGTTTGATGTAATGAAACGTTTTTGTTTGGGCAGAAAATAAATAATATCACGAATTTGACAATCACCGCGAACCCACTTAACACTGGCGACGATGCCGCGAGCTTGTGTCGGTGTGGTGTGGAGCGATCACTGAACGGAAACACGGCGCCCGGTGGGGTGCTTGTTGATTGCATCTGATAATATCGCTGTGGGAGACAGAAACAAACACGGAAACATCTCTCCATTCACTACGAAGTGTGTCGAGAAGAAAAGCAGTTGCTCAAAGACTATGGTTTTTATGAGAAAGTCAATTAGTGTTAAACATCTGTCTGATGACTATCTCACGTTTCTAACGATAGATAGTTCCCATCATAAAGAAAATTTCTTTAAAACTTAATCGTATAAACGTACCTACTTACCCAATTATCAAATTCTGAAAATTCAGGACTGTTTTACATATTTAATAGTTAATTAAACAGTTCTTGTTGCTAGATCTCTTCGCTTGTTACTAAAGATTAATAAATGTTACAAAATGTTTAAACTTTCTAAAAGTATCTAATTGACAGGAATACAAAGAAATTATGTTTTAACTAGCCTTTTACGTACTCAATGCGAACTTCTATATTTTTTAAAGCATGAAAACGAGTATGCGGGTCACCTGAAGAAAAGTGACCATCGCCGCCCATAGACGCCCACCACACCGGAGACGTTACAAATACGTAGCCGGCCTTTTGTGAACATACGCTGTCTCTTGAATACTCTTTTGGCGTATTTGTTCGGGGACGTCGAAGTTGGTAGATCGTTCCACAGTTTCACCGTCCGTGGCAAAAAACTGTGACTGAAAATTATGGCATTGAAAAATGTTCTAATATTGATGATTTGGGGGTCTGTGCATTTTAACATATGTGAAAACTATACTTGTTTTTTTTAAAAACAAATTGAAAAAATTTATATAAATAGAAAATATATAAAATCGAAAATTTTAAAATAAATTGAAAAGTGATTGATAATGTGGTGTTTGAAAAGTTCGATACTCAATGTTAACTTTCATATTTTTATGAATGTTGTTGAGTTGAATGACCTGCAAAGCAAATCTATAGTGTAACACTTGAAAGTTTTCGTTTAGCAACGTAACCTTTCATAATTATTAAATCTCTCGTGGATTTTGAAGAATAATATAAATTTGAAATAATGAATATTGTACAAAATATTAACCGCTTATCAAATTTTAAAATCAAAAACGTTTTTGTTTTCGTTTTATTTAGGTTTACTAACGACTTAAACATTACAACTTTTTTTAATATAATATAATTTAAGAAACCACAAACAAAACAAGTTTTAATTGGCTTTTTATTAATTAAATTTTATATATCAATATCGATTCTTGCAATTTTATTTTATTTTAATACAAATTGTAATAATATCACGAAGCGTATATGTAGTAACAAAGCGTATAATCAAAACTTCTTACAAATTTTATGCAATATAAAAGTAAAAAAATGCGGATGCACTGAACGAAATCCACGTCCGAACCTGTTCGTTCACATTGTTTAGCATTGTTATTACGAATGTTTTTAATACATATCGGCGTCTTTAAGGTATGAAAGTATTCACTTCAACAATTATCTATGAATATCTAATAATACTAATAATTAATAGTCGTAACTTCAATTGTATTTATGTTATATTTTACCATACCTTATATATTTTGGAATAAACACTTGGCAAGACGCACGACATTCAAACTAATGAATTTAATACGAATTTCGCGCCTAAAGAATTTTCTGTACATCAAATAATCTAAATTCGACACTGGATATGAATTACATTAAACTTAGGTATATAAACCAGTGGTAAAGGTATCTATATATGAATCACTGGCTTCACACTTAACAGTTTATTATTATGTCTAAAGTTATTTTATGATGGTGCGAAAATGACTACAGGTATATTAGCGTTGGAGCCGGTTGTCTCTCTTTCAAATTTGGAGGACTAATTTGAGGAAACTGATAAAACAGGTTCTTAAATAAAGACTTATTCAAAAAAAAATATATATATATATGTATATTTTACCTCTGATATTGAAGTTATGTAATTATATGCTTGGAACAGCTTAAAATTTAGTTTGTTTAAATCAGTTAATTAAATTATATTTGCTCATAAACATTGATATGTAAATAAGTAAAAACTTTTGCTCTGTATAGCAAACATCGATATTGTAGTTTAATGTAGTTTGATTTCACTTAAATTTACTATATCTATAAATTTTATAAAATCTCACTATCCCTCATTATAGTATATTATAGTATTATAGTATTAAGTATATATTGTAATAAAATTATATAAAGAAAAATTAAAGCGTAACATATAAGTACCTACAGCCACGGCGGGGACAAAAAATTATCATGATGAAACCTGTATGGCAAAGATTAATTTCAGAATATTATAACATCCGTCAACAAAAAAACTTGTGCTTGAATTCTTTACGTAATGTCTTCACATTACGTAAAGTATAGGTCTCTTTGACCGACGATCAGGAATACAACGGGTTCTGATTTTCCTTTTAATTACAGTAAAGTATCGTAAAGAGAGGTAACTACCAATCGCTTATTGACAAAATTACTACGTAAGTGGATTAAAATTTACGTTTCAATCTAAGACGAGATTGAATTTGCTCTTACTAAATATAATATGATTCTTAATTTTGTCAGATATACGACGGACGCACCACAGGTTAATTAAAAAAAGATATACGATAAACATTGCGATATGCGATATCATATCAATATTATTTACCTACAAATACTGTAAGGATTTAAAAAATAAAGGTGTTATTACTTGCAGAGAGCCGTCCTATGTTGTATAACGCTAAAACATAAAATACAGAAAAAAAATATTTTTAAATATCAATTACAAATGTGCAAAAATAGTACATATATAAATAAATTTTATAAAAAGCAAATTGCTAATTACGTTCCGGACCGGACGTTCATTGACCTCTACTTAGTTCCTATTTTATAAATATGTAATAAAAATTTGTACTGCTTTACAATTTTAATTTAATCTAAAATATGTGGCTATATTTAATATAATAATATAAGTTTATGTCGCTATGCATTCCATGAATCAGTTCCTTTCAGCGGTATGTTCGAATCGATACAACATTAAAACCATCAAAAGAAATCAACCTACATTTTCTCAAGGGCCGGCAATGCTTTAGCGATACCTCTGGTGTTGTACATAACTAGAGACGCCGTTAATTGCTTGCCATCTTACAATACCTACATTTTGTTCACGTACCCTCAGTTTCCATAAAAAAGTGAACTAATTTTCAGAAAAAGACCTCATATACACTTTTAATTTTTACAGTTTTTTTCTATTTCATCGCAAGAATTCTAAAAATGTTGAGAGCAAAAATATTCTAAAACCACTACACATATGGACTCATCAATACAACTGTGAAATAATCTATTGCTGGACATTGTCCTATATACTTCATTTTAAGAAAGAAAAATAAATTATTAATTGCCGATTAAAAAGGATTAGATAAACTTCTTAGATTGAATAAGTTAAGGAATCAATTAAAAAGATGTTTCAGAAGTTATGCACGAGTCAGGCCAGTCAATATATATCATGGTAAAGAAAACGTATGAGGATTTTTCATTTTCATAATCGTATATTGTTGTCAATTATATTGTTGATTGCGGTGGCGTATTATACAATATAGTTCGATTAAGGCGTATAAGCAAAATGATATGAAATAAATCCGTATATCGTGAACGTATAAGTTGACTGAAAAAGTCCATAGAAGTTTTGATAGAATAGCCACCATTTTATCAAGACGTAACGTGACAAGCTAACTAGTTACATTTCAAGAGATTAAATATTGTTGTATTTTACTTGACACTAGCATAATAGTTATAACTAATTGTCATCAAAGAACAAAAAGGAAAAAACGTTTGAATTTATATGATGTCCAAATGTGAGAAGTGGCTCATCAGCAATTGCGAATTAAATTTTCTGGCGACTTAACTTATATATATTTATATAATACATATATATATATATATATATATATATATATATAATATATATATATATATATATATATATATATATATATATATATATATATATATATATATATATATATATAAGTATATATATATATATATATATATATATATGTATATATATATAAGTATATATATATTATTCTCCCTTGCAGCTCTATATTAAATAGGATGATATGATGAGGGGAAGAAAGATAAATATTTATATATAAATAATTATCATTCGTTAAGTAAGCTCATATACATAATTTTCCAGTTTTAAAGTTAAAGAAGCTGACATTTAAATACATCTCTGGAGTTTTATCCTTAAAATGAAGTATCAAATAGGCAGTGTGGTTAATAGTCAATACTTTAAGTAATATACCCTTTTCTAAGCTAATATTAAAATGGGATAATAAATTTCACGAATCAATATCCCGTATTCATCTGAATATTTTTTTATTACATAAATATATCAACTATTAAGTATATAATCTCTTGAGTAAAATAAGTAAAAACGGTGATATTAAGTGTAACAGAATATATATTACATAAATAATTATAAGTTATTTAATGTACTTTCATTTTAATACAAACTACACATTCAATACAATTAGTAATTCTTGGACATTCCTTTAAAGAGACTACCGGGTAACTAACGTAGTCATATTATTAATTATAATTATGTAAGCAAGGCCATGAACCTTTGTACTTTTAATATTTTTATAAACAAATATAGAGGAAGTAGCTTTAACTACGTAACAGGTGTGTTTGTGGAACTCTATCCCAATAACTTACTCCGCTGGCTCAGTGACCCGAAGTGGATCTTTGCCTCCGAAACGAGAATTTTCCATCTTTCTCTGTCCTGCGCTAATAATTGCCAATTGCTGACTCGAAGTTCACGCAGCATCCACCCAATCTTTCGAGCAATATCTGGGTCGTCCAACTGGCCTTCGACCACTTGGTCGACACAAATATCCTCTTCACACTCCTATTCTCCTCCATTCGGTCAAGGTGACCGAGCCAGGGAAGTCGATGCGACCATAATGTTTAGGTGGTCCACCAGGTCATTTCGACGTTATTTTTATCTATCTTTCTCAATTAACAAAACAATTTTGTCACACGTTAACACCAATAATTATACAAATTTGCTAAAAGTTGCAAAGAGAAAACAAAGGTAACATAAATTGCAGGTGTTTTTATAAATGCATTTAAAAAGTTATATTTAATACACGCATGACGTTGGCTGATCAAGGCTTCTCAAAATTGAGAGGAGTTACCATTATCTTTGCGAGAAGATTAGGGTTTGCAAATTGGCGTTTATAACTCAGGAGCTGTTCATTTATTGGTATTTGCCGAAATTTAGATTTTCATATACGTTATGTCTCTGGTAACAGACATGATTTTACTTCACTTTGATAAATATAAAGTAGTTCAGGTACAAATTTTAGTTTCAATAACTCAAATCATGAAATAAGAGAGATTTTTGATAGTATTTTAATAATGAACAAGCCGTATAGATTCTATTCATTCAAAAAATTAAAAAAGGCCGCTATTTTTTAGTAATTGTTCTTGAATAATAATACTCAATAAAATATTATTCAAAATAGTGTAGACAAAAATGGGAATGTTTTGATTTTATATATGACGACTTTTTTGTGCTTCTATCATTGTTGTAAGCCTGTAGCAGTGCAAGATATAGGCCTCTCCCATGACGCACAACCCAGCCTGAAAGGTGCTTTGTAATAGTAACAAAATTTCCAAATAGTTTAAATACGATATGTTGAGCAAATATTGCATATTTTTATGAAATATACAATACGGACTCAATTAATATACCTATTATTATTTTAAATAATCCCCGAAATATGTTTTTTTTATATTTTATCAAAGACGCCTTGTTTTATTTGTATTGAAATAAATCAGTTAATTATTCCAAAAGTTTTAATATAAATAAAAACTTCACAGCGGAACCCGCGAAAAGGGCGCATAGAAAAACTCTATCCCCGACTTTTAGACTCTAGACGTCTAACACTTAACAGAAGAACATTGATTGAAACGTGCATTACTTACTATTAGGACCCAGTTATTATATTTTTTAAAATATATAATTATTATTTTACTTTTAAAACACATTTTTACGAGTTTTATTTAAATAATTCAATGATCGTGCCTACATGTATTAATTTCAAATCTGGAATAAATACATACCCGTCAATATATATATCTCGCCAATCCACCTTGGCCAAGCGCGGTGGATTAATGTCCATTCCCTTAAAAATGAAGGATTCCGTTCTAAGCAGTGGGATATATATGTAATGTTTAAATTTTTAACTGATTATTAATACTGACGTTAATATCGATTGCTAAGCTTGATAAATGATTTGCTATACAATTCATTCATGATATATTTAAATGAAACTGTGTTGTATGAATAGTAATAAAATATGGGAAAAGAAAAGAATAGATAAGAATTATTGCAGTGTAAATAATTACAAAGTAAGTCGTATAGTATTAATGCTACACATTTAACTACATTTTTCTAGTTTAGGGATAATAAATTGAATAATATCAATTTGTTTTCAATTTCAGTTTACTTTTTGAGTCGTTTATTTTTTTTTTTCAAGTGATTATTAGAAATTTTTAGAGATAGATGATACACTACTCCAGACATAAATATATGTTTCACTTAAAAGGATTGTATTTAAAATTAAAAAATAAAATTTGAGAATAATTACTTAATTTAGATGCTTAGATAACTGATCAAAGCATTTAAATACGTCTCGACTACTTAATATTCGGTTTGTTACTACCATAACATATTAATGATGCCTTACTATACATAATTAAAATTATAATATTGCTAATACTAAAACTTTAAAATAATAAGTGTTGTAAAAGAGAAATTAAAAATAATGTAAAAAAGTACCTATATAGTGCCAAAATAGCACTGATAACTTCGTCAATGTCACGTAGAATGGAAAAGACACGAAAGCGATTAATCGGTGCTGTCGAAATAAGAATGGAGAAGACGCTAGAGAGATTGATCAGACATTTTAAATTAGTAGTTTAAATAATTATTGGTGACTTCTTTGTAACTAACAATATGTGGATGCATTAATTTTTTATTCGTTTTTGTAAACAATGAGCTTACATATCCTATAATTCCATCGTCGGTCATTCAACACAATCTCGATCGGATTATATCATATACCATGACGAATATACATATATATTTTTCAACGGTCAAGCTACATTTAAAAATTGATTAACTTAACTTTTTAATTTTGATGCATCATAGGTACTCCCGACTCTCTTTAATCTTTTCATTTAAGATGGACGATTTTAAGTTTATGACATCGGTTTTACTGTTAAATATACGTCAAAATCGATATTCAATTATCTAGTTTAATATTTTATCGCTTTACATCATTGATCATTAAGAATGTTTTAATCTTCAAATGTCAAAATCAAAAAATCCTATCCTACTAGTCCTGCTATCTACTACTACTAACTAATATTATAAATAATATTATAACTAATATTATAAATGCGAAAGTTTATGAGTATGGATGTATGTTTGTTACTCTTTCACGAAAAAACTACTGGATTTTTAATTTTTGGAAATTTAGATGAAAATTTATAGTAATATAGGTTATACATCGAAATAACATATAGGCTACAATTTGTAATGATTTTATGTAATTTTGGTCGTAATATAATTTAACTATTAAGTAAAAAAAATATATTTATATAAAATGATCGCTCATGAAACAATGTGGCAGACCAAATTCCACGCAAGCAAAGCCGCGGGCAAAAGCTAGTATTATATAAAGTAGAACGTAGTTGGCATTAACAAAGAATTGAATTGTATACTGTGTTTAGGTTAGGCATCACTGAAATAAGTAACGGACAAATTTACATCTGTGAAGTTGTGTTTTCATTTTATTTACATACACTTATTTTATAGATTTTACAACAATATGAAATAAAGGCGTATATCGTGATTATTAAATTGACTGAAAAAAAAAGAGATTTTGGAATACTAGCCACCATTTTATCAAAAAGTAACTGACACATAAACTTACGAGATCAAAAGAGCTTGAACGCATAGCCGTAAAATCATTCAAAACAAAACAACCAATACATAACTAAAACGTAAGGAATAGTGACAACTGTCAACCTATGTATAGAGTACCGGTAAATTAGAGCACGTATTAAAATAACCGGTCAGTTATTTAGAAGCAGTTTGAGGGGTATTTGATAATACCGCTATAAATACATATAGTTTTTTCAAAATTCCCTAGCTGTCCGATTTTTTAAATCATGTCTCACTTTAAACTTTTATCTTCAACTAAGGCTTCAGACGTTATTCCAGTAAATAAATACGTGTCTGAAAAGACAGGATTAACAGTTATTTTAGCCAGTGTAGAAGGACCTCTCGTGAATGGATTTTTTTGTCTTGGTGAGTTTCCGATAATGTGTTCTTTTCAATACATTTCATTAAATCATCAGTACCATAATATACATGTATTTTTTAGCAACGGAAGCTCACGACGATGATGGCCTACCTCACACATTGGAGCATCTTATATTTTTGGGCTCGGAACGATATCCATACAAAGGCATCCTCGATTTGCTAGCCAATCGATGTATGGCCCATGGGACTAATGCTTGGACTGATACTGACCACACATGCTATACTATTTACACGGCGGGAGATGAAGGGATGTTAACTTTACTTCCAATTTATCTTGATCACATCTTGCGACCAACTCTTACTGACCAAGGATTCTGTACTGAAGTTCATCATATTGATGGTGATGGTGAAGATGCTGGAGTTGTATATTGTGAAATGCAAGGCAGAGAAAATACAGCAGACAGCAGGTTGGTTCTTTATGATTTGTGAAGCGTTCAAGATTTTTTCAAAAATTAGGTAATTTTGAGCTCAATATATACAGTTAGACATCACCAAAAAGTAATTTTACATTTTTTTACTAATGCTGTGTTAAATCTCTTAGTGTAGAATCTATTGAGGGCTATCCACAGCATCTAATAATATCTCAAATTACCAAAGGTAACTCTTGAATGAAAGTGACACATTAGTTCCCAGTAGTTGGACTTTAAGTAACATTTGCTCCAGTAATGACATTGGATGTTTTTTTTACCCTTGTAGTGGTGCCATTATTTTTTTATTTTTAATGTAAAAAGTATTTCAACCAATAAGATTTTATTTATCATATCTTAAATACAATTTTTTCTTTGTAGATGTGAGCTTAGGTTATTACGTGCCATGTATCCAGAGAGTGGCTACTCATCTGAAACAGGGGGAATTACAAAAAATCTAAGAATTTCCACTAACAACACTAAAGTAAGTAAAAGTTAATTAATAACATCAAAAAAAATCATTAGAATATATGGAAGTTTAGTAACACTCAGAACCAAATAGAATATGTGTCTGATGCACATTGCATTAAGTACTATTTCTCTGTCTGTTCTGAATTCAGTTACATTGTGTCATGAATATAGTTAAACACTGACTGTATAGATAGTATAGACTGATATATAACACTGAATCACCTCAGTAGATGGATGAAATGATGGCAAGTTACTAAGTATGACCTTTATACTATACTGTATGGATTGTTAAGAAGATAATTGAGAGAATTACACACTGAGATGTATATCATCAATCTTATCATGAGAATTCATATGTCTACATGAATATTGATATTGATATATTCTGGTTTTACAGTCCTTCAATTTCATTTTAACATAAATGATAAAAATGTAATAAAAATTTTATTCAAACAATACATGTAGTTCTTTTTATTTATTACTGTTTGTTCTTGTTATTAGTTTAGTAAAATTCATATTTTTTGTAGGTAAGAAATTTCCACAAGAAATTTTACAGAGCTGAGAACCTAACAATAATTCTTACTGGTCAAATTGAAGCTGAAGATGTTTTCAGTGTGCTAGCCATTGTAGAAGATGATATAATAAAGGTATTTGTTTTCTTACCGATATGCATTTGCCATTTACATAATGTAAACACTCTTAATCCTGTCTAAATAGTCTAATATGAGATATTAGACTATTCATTATGTGAATACTACATAACATTGTTTATGAGACTAGATTCCAATTCAATTCATTATGTGCACCCGCCTACACATCTATTTAACATGTATGAATGACCTTTCAAGAACTTTTGTAGATCACATTGAATTGTACCCTGAGTCAGTCATTGCAATATTCGAAAATGCACATCACCTAACACTGTTTATTTATATAGCAATTATTTTTAGTAGAAATTATTTATATGCATAAATTATTTTATTTAGTGATTATATGCTTTTTGTGCAGTTATAGTACATAAGACGAATTTGATGAAGGAAGGTATTCTCTTTGTTTCTCTCACTTTATCAGTTAAAAGTCCAACCTGAGAAACAAAATAGATTCCCTGGTATGTTGTGGTTGTTCACCCGATTTAGCACTTCAATATAATCTTTGATACCTATCTACTATACCAGTTTTTGTACTAAACCTGCCAAGCAAGAGCATTCTTAGATTAAGATTATTAACAACCAATAAAATGTAACATAAAGAAGTTTCTTTACACTATCTCTATGGTATGAACCATTCTATGGAAAATTAAATCATGTGATCTTTTCTCTGGAATTTGCCCAAGGTCTTGGTATAACTTAAAGTATTGTTTATCATCATATAGAAAGAGAAAGAAGCCCAAGAAGACTGGATTAAGCCATGGCAAACTATTCCTCCTGCACCTTTATATGGTGAATACACCGAACAGTGGCCTGCTGATACTGAAGACTGTGGTCAGGTAAGATTGTCAATCATTATATGATTATGTATTTATAAATTAAATTATTAAAAGTTTATAATTGTGAATTGTCCCATTCTATAATAAATACACCAATGCCATACAGACACGAATCAACATCGTTAGATGTTAAGTACAATCCATTACCAATTTGACTAGTGCCAATTCAGTTTTGCTGTTTTTCCATATATTTGTGTATTGTATACTAATGTCAATTCCATATATTGTATACTAATATTTTACAAGGAAAATAATGTATATTCTGTGTAAAAAAAAATATCTGCATTTTACACAAAAGTAATAAAAGATTGGAAACTGATTCTTGAATGGCTGGATTTCATAGATAATTACAATAATATGCGATTGATAAATTATTCTATGAAATATTTCTCCACCACTTCATCGATCAATGTAGTTGTCAACATTCACTGCTGGACATTATCATAATTTATAATAAGGAGTATCATCATAATTTCACCCACAAAATTTCAATAATAGTTTTAGATATTTATGTTGCAGAAATTATATACGGTTTACTGCACCATAGATAATTTTCCAGAAATATCTTGTATGAGTTCAAATAAGAATAATGTATTTTAACATTCTTCTAGGTACTTTTTGGTTGGCGTGGTCCACTTCTCACTGAGCCAACTGCTCTTAAAGATTTAACTGCGTGTGCGGTTTTGCTGCGGTATTTGTGCGATACAGCTGCGGCTCCACTTCAGCGCTGCCTTGTTGAAAGGGAAGATGCTCTCGCTGGGGATGTAAGTGTCTTTTGTTAACAAATTATAGCAGCTTAATGCAGGTTGATTGAGAAGATAATAAATTAAAAGTATGTGCATTAGACCCTGCTTTGGACAAGAAGAACAGACTAGATCTCCCATGATAAGCTATATATATAGTATCTAATAAATACTTCTGTGTAAGAATTAATATCCTGTGCACTGATCTTGCAAAGTTAACATAATGATTTAAAAAAATTGTGCACTTTTTATTTTTTGTTACTTTGTCCCTTTATTATTTGGTATTTTTTTAATAGCCCATATATGTTCCACTGCTGAGCATGGGCCTCTTTATTTCTGGAGGAACGGACGTTAACCCACCACGCTTGTCCAATGCGGATTGGCGGGGTTACCAGGCTCGGAATAAATGTTTGTAACCCATACATATATTTATTCCGATGCGGAGATCGAACGCGCAATTTGTTATTAAAAACTAATAATAAAACTTTTCAAAAATATCAAAATCAATCATTATTACTAACTATTAAATAAAGTAACAAATTATTAACTTTTCATTAGTATAACATAATAATATAGTTATTAAAACTTACAGGTATCTTATAACATAACAGAAAACATTGCTCCATTAATTAAAATCGAACTGGACAATGTTCCTATAGACAAACTACAGGCAGCACGTGATCAGGCTCGTAATTGCTTAGCCAACGTACGTTCCGGTGCTGATCCCATAGATATGGAACGAATGCGACGATTGCTGCGAAAACAGCTTCGGGAGAGCAATGCCAGCCTTGAATCCGACCCGCACCACGCTGTTGCCTTCAGATGTATTGGGGATGCTTTGTATTCGCAGAATGATAATGACGTAAGTGACACCTATCCTAACCTACTACAATCGACTCTTGATAATATAAACCTCTCTATAATTTGAAGTAATTGTTAGGTCCCTAGCAAAACTCTCGTTAAATCAAATGAACTCAATGGTTTTTGGTACACTCGGTAATTCAAATAAAAAAACAATCCATAATTATCAAAAACACGCGGTAATTCGAAATTCTTTCAATCAAACACTCGCAAATCGAAATATGGACATATTGAAATTGTTTTCAATGTCTTATACCAGTAATTTAAACAACGAAATAAGATTTTAGTGAATTTTATACATTAATATTTCGGAGACCGCCTGCGATGGCCCATCAACATTTCCCTAGAACAAATTTACTCTCCACCTCTTACAGTTTCCCAAATAACATGTCAGTCTATGAGTAGTAACGCAGTTTTATATAATATTGAATTGAATTGATTTATATAATGTTAATTAATTGATTAACACTAGATATACCAGACCAGTCAAAATGACTGTTTTCAGTATTTCAATTTAAAATTCCTACTACATGTAATATTTTTTTTCGTAATGATATCATGACTTTTCTAGTTATAACTAAAGAATTAATTTTATAAATTTTATATTACTGTATATATGTTGTTAATAAAAATAATTTGCGTTTTGGCTGGTATATCTAGTGTTATCGCTGGTATATCTAGTGTTAAACATTGTTTCAATTATGTTAACTTTCAGTTTGTCACGCGCATGAATCCTCAACAAATATTATCGAATCTTCTTGAAGACACGACGGACTATTGGTTAGGTCTCTTGAAGCAGTACTTCACTGATGATCTAGTCACTATCGTCGGTTCGCCCAGTATAAAACTACAGAATGTGTAAGTATGGTTAAAAACTGACTTTTTTAACCGACACATAGTTTATGTTAAAAACATTCATTATACACATTTTTTTGATTCAATTTACAATGAAAAATTAAATTTCGTATGCTGGGCATGTTTTGGGTTGTTTTTCATGTTTGTCAATGGTACTTTTATAAGAATATTTCTATTACAAGTTATAATAAGAGGGAAACAAAGAGAATACTTAAGGAGTTCGTTCCCCTTAATGCGGATTGCTTTTTGCGGATGTGGATGGAAGGGTCGGTAGGAGAAGACCAAGGAAAACTTGCCTTGACCAAATTGGCAAAGTTTTTAGGAAATACTAGGTCAAGAGTACCCTTAACCGGCACACCGGCAGGCTTGCACGAGGAGACTGACAAGTGTAAAAGTGGAAAGGAAAGTATGCCGAGATCGCAGTGGATGGAGATCTGTGGTTTCTGCCTACTCCTACGGGGCATAGGCAAGCGTGACGATATGTATGCACTTATTTGTTATTTGCACTTATTACTTATTTGTTATGTTGATTTTTGTAAATTAGAATGGCAGAAGAAGAAAAGAATAGAATAGAAGAACAAAGAAAACAACTTGGTGAAAGTGGATTAGCAGAAAAAGCCAAACAATTAGAGGAAGCAATGGCATTCAATGAGGTATGTATGTTTTTTTAATGTATTATAGTGTTTTCATACTTTAATTTACGTCGTCAAGTCAATAGATTAAAAAATAATTTCGAAAAAAATATTGGGTATTTAGATAGATAAAAATGTCTTTTTTTAAGCTTTGTTTTGAAGATATCTCTATATCCATCGTCGGGGGTAGTTGCTTTTCATAAGGTGATACTTTATTTGCCAATCTCTGCTATAAAGAATCACCTTGCTGAAGATTAACAGTGCCACATAATTGAGTTTGTCGCCCTCGAACAGTAATGAAGCGACTATGGCAAGGCAAATGCTCTCAAGTTAAAAAAATTATGACTACATATTTATAATGTATTGCAAACTCTTAAAATAATAATAAAGTCAATATTATTAATAATAGAGACATTTATTTCTATTCAAGATTAAAAATATACAAGATCATCGAATTTAAAATTGGTTAGAAATATTACACATCAGTTACAATGTTGTTGCACGTTCAAAAGACACATGAGTGCCAAATTTAAAATTTGTCAAAATCATTCAACACGTAAAAGAAAAAGGAAGGAAGAAAAATGCCTTGGTGTTTTGAGATTTTGAGCTATTAGTAATTTTCAATTCCAGGTTTTAGAAGCTGTTTTGCTTCGAATTTGGTATGATGAGCAGGCATTATTAAATCGGTGTTAAATATGTCAGTCGAAACTGTCTTATGTTAATTGCTATTTAATATTTTATTCCGTAGCTTCCGCCGCCCCCGGGCCTGCTGGCGTCAGTCACTGTGCCCTCCTGTGACAACTTGAAATGTCACAATATCTCTACCTGGAGTACAGATGGTAGCCAGCCATGCCCATACTTCGACCTCAAGGAATTGCCACTCTACGCACGAGTTCATAGCCTCAAGACTAATTTCGTTTATGTATGTATTACCTCTATTAAGATTTCGTAAAGTAATAAGTGTTAGTTATATGGTATATAACAAGTCTAAACTTTCCTTAAAGGCCTGCAACGCTTCTGCAATGCTTATGGGCGCCATTGATTGCTTTCCATCGGATGAAACACCTGCTCGTTTGCCTTACTTCCGTACTTACTGCTCCTTTGCCCAATCATCGGCCTGCTTAACTGACGAAGCTGCCAACATAACGGCCAGGCTTTGTTTATGGCAACCCAATCATTACTGAACTTTACCAACAGGGTTGCCAATATCAGGGCCGCTATAAGTTTGACACATTACAGACTTATTATTTTTTGCAGATAAATTTGATATTAGACACCACTAAAGTGGACGAGAACACACGTAAGTGGCTCCCTCTGCAGCTCAATGGTCTTGCGGAATGTCCGGTGCGTCGCGGCGACACACTTGTGTCCCACGAAGAGGTCATCTCCACTACTGAACAGTTGACAGTGTCATTCAGTTTTAATATTGGACTTGAATGCTCGGGGAACTTTGCCGTCGGACGGTTCGGCAACTTTGTGTGTATTGAAATCAGGGTGAGTTGAGTCTGAAACTTTAACGAGTCTTATTCTGAGTGTTTCTGTGAGAGTGAAGTGCTCTTTGAATCTATATTATTTTTCTCTTACACTTGTAATAAGATTACATTTAACTGTACATAATTAAACGGTGGTGTCATGTGACTAGTTGTCCACTTCCTTTAAAAATGGTTGAGGTCAACTAGTGAACAGGAGCTGCTTGTGGAGTCCGGTCTGCCGGGACCTGTTTTTTTTACATGTAATAATTTATTTTTTCTTTGAAACTGTCACATAAACAACACAGCTTATCTACGAGATTATAAGTTTGATCTATACACATTGAGATGTTATATAAAAAAAACGATTCTTGCCGAGTTTCTTTCACCGATTCTTCTCCGTTCCGAGGAATCTCATTATTAAATGGTGGTAAAGTTTTATTGATAACAATCTGACGTTCGATAAATTAATTGTAATTTGTTAGGTCGCAATAAAGAATTGTGTAAATATTTATAAAGTTAAATTCATACACAAGACAGTAAAAGATACCTACAATTTCTTTCGCTGTTTGAACGGAGAAGTTCATAGGAGCGTCATTATAAGATGGCGCTAAAAGTATGATTAATGGCAGGTTGACGGTTGATAATGTGTAATTTATTATGTCGAAAAATCAAGAATTTAAATCAAAATTTGGAACATTACTTTGACTGACATTGTAAGTGGCTAGCAACATTATCGAGTTGTTAGTCATCTTAACGAGAAATTGAAGTCACTTGTGAGTTTCGCTACTTTCACTAGTTGTCACGGACATTTAATGATTCACCCGTTCAAAAATTGATACAGTGACTATGTCTTCTACCTACATAAGCTTACATACGCCACTAGAAGTCTATATCTATTCCTTTTTATTTAATGATTGGTTCCGAGTTCGCATGTGTATTTAAAGAAATTACAGCACCGACGGCTATAATTCCACCGACTTGCTTTTTGCTGATTTTGTGATATTACATCCATTGGCGACCAAATGCCTCAGTGGCGGGGACTCGGCCACGGGACCAATTTTCGCGGTTTTATTTACATTTATTTACATCGGAATAATTATATGTATGGCTAACAGATACTCCTACTTAGTATTCCCTCCAATCCATATTGGTCAAGAGTTATTGTTTGCTCCTCCAGAAATGGGGAGTGCCCCCGTGCTCAACAGTGTGATATTAGCCTATTAATTCAGTAAATAATAACAACACGATTTATGTATTTCAGTGTGAACCTGCAGATTATGTTGAAGTCGTGAACCATTTATATGAAGTACTTTATATGGCCGAAATAACTAAAGAAAGATTGCTAGTTTTTGCACAGAGGATGATAAACGATGTTGCACAGGTAACTAATTACATGTTGTCTATTGCAGAATTTTATTTATTCAATTGAATAATTGCAACATTATGGGTATTTTTTCGCGGATATCATGACAAAGTAAGTTTTGACTGTCCATCTTAATAATGGATTTCCGCAAAGTAAAGCCTGAATTGATTAATCAATCGAGAAATAATAAGTATATAACGTGCGGTCTTATCACTTATAATGATTAGTTTCAGGCAATTTCACAATGAAGTAGTATCACATTGATTTATATATTTTATAACACTAATATTTTTAGTGATATCATTTTTTCTTGAGAACTTACTTTACTCAAGTAAAGTAATACTTAATTATTACAACTCTTCTGGCTATTGTATATAGCCATATAAAATAGCGAGAAGATAGTATTAGCTAGTAGTAGCATGTAATATGTAATGTTACCCACTCTGACCTGAAAATTGAGTAAATTATATTCTGAAATTTCAAAATTGTAAATATTATTTTATATGTAATAACATAATTATCATTGTCAAGACAGCCGTTTAGTCGGGATTGAACGATTTTTTATTTTCAAATAAAAGTAATAACACATAAATATTATGTAGGTATAAAGAAGGTATATTGTATTTCGGAGATAGTGTTATCCGACACAATTAAGTAGTAGACGATTCTTCCATTGAGGTTCTCGTCATTGGGAATAGGTTCCATACGCACTCAATTAATCTTATTTAATTAAATTTCTTAATTTTATAAATTATACATCTATCACATAATATAATTATAATTAGAAGCAGAGATTGCGATCTACGCGTGCTTTACTTTGCACAATTAAGACTTGCACTAGTCAGCAAACCCAACCAAATAGTCTCCAAAGAGTGCCATTCTAACATTGTAAAGCCAGCTGCCCCACACTCGCTCTGAGTCACAGGGAGGGGCGGAGAGGGTTACTGATTGCTGATTGGTGCTAGCTTTCTATTGACCGGCTTCTCTGATTAGTTGTGATAATCATACGATGTTCATTATGCAACTGCAAGTAGTTCTGTTCACGTTTACTAGAGGGCGTTATTACAGTTTAAAAAAATGGCGTACCAACATGTACGAGTATATTACTGAAGTCACATTAATGTACACTATTTGATCTAATTATTATTAATGTTCAAATTTGCATCCTTAATATAACAGTATTATAATTATTGATATGAATAAAATGTATGTCTTCAGGTACGTCGAAATGGTCACAAAATGTTATATGACACGCTGCGGGACTCTGTCTACAGTAAAAATAGCAATGTTCACTGGGCCTCGGTTCTTCGACAACAGAAGTTTCTGAAGGAGCTCATAGAACAATTAAACGCTGGTGGAGACTCGGCCGAGGCGGCACTGGTTGACGCCAAACAAACTTTGAAAGATATAACCGCCAACATTTGGCTGCATTTATCCACAGACTTTGAAAGGTACAAGCTGAGCACGGAGCCTTGGAAACAATTTTCAAGGGAAAACGAAATCACGCCCTTGAAGTAAGTTTTTTTATAAAGTCCAATAAATATATATGTTAAAGATATTTCATACATATTAAATATCGTATAGAGTTGGCGGTTGAGAGATTGATTTACTTTGTTAGTTATTTTTAATTAATTAATAAATTTTAATACTGTAGCGGTCTCTTTGAAACTGGGTTGGATTATATTATGGGTTCGAATTAGAATGTCGCTCTCCCAACTGAATTTCGGCTTTTATACACAAAATCGAGAAAGCAAACAAAGACAGTGAACAAAGAATCTTAAAACATTTGAGTCAGCAGAACAACAATATCTTTTTTTAATAAATACATGAAATTACTGCAAGACAATTCTTAAAATACAGATCAATATTCGTTTACATATTTATGTAATTTAGATAATTCTAAATAATATATTGTACACAAATTACAATTTTTATAGATATTTTATATAAACTAACATTATCCTTAAGTAATCTGTCAACAGATTGTGCCAAAATACATATAAAATGAGTTTTGTCTTTTACATAAAATGATAAAAGTATGATATGAGTGGTGTAATACGCCACATAGTTGTAACTGTTGGGTAATTGACTCACATTTTTGGGTGTGAAAATCTTTGATGATTTTTGCATTTAAATTTAACACAAAGACATAAATGTAATGGGCAGTACAAATAGTTTTTTTAGTCGAACGTAACATTATACTAATAAGAGTTATTATTGACTAGCTGAATGGGTTCCGGATGGTTAGTGTATTCTGGATTTGCACACAATCATATAACAGCAAACAGATAATTCTAACTACCTTCACTTTTTTACTTCGACAGTTTAAGTTAGTTATTATGTATAATTTACTAACTATTACATATATGTATAAATAAACGTATGAAATAGTACTACATACTACTAGAGTATGTAGTACCATAAATATTCGATTAATAGCTTGTTCTTTTTAGTTTTAAAGTCATGATTTAATTGGACTGGTAAGCTGCTTCGGCCATATAATATTATTGTTTCCATGTTAAACTTTAGAAAGGCGTCGAATCTAGGAAGTAGTATAAGTTATGATTCAGATGTAACAGTACATAACACTGTGTTTCAATAATGTAAATTTATTATCAATGAAGCATACCCATAGGTAGTTTACTGTATATCTATAGATCGCTAGTTCATATGCGGCTGGAAAGAACAGGCCGGCGGAATGTTCGAACAAATTTATTTACTTTTTTTGAATTTAATTTTAACATTAATATTTGTAAACATTAGAGCCATTTAGCGACGATTTTCAACGATTTCTTGCAACACGGTGTTGTCGTCTGGCTTATTTGCACTGGAGTTCACTAAATCAATCCGGTACAGTCAATCCAAATCAATATCGCACAAAATACTACAATAAAAAATAAATCCTTCCCTCACCAGGACATTTTTTTGAGACCCTCAATTTGGGAATAATTTAGGCAGCCATATTCTTAAAAATCAAAATGCAATGGGGCTGTAAATGACAAGAGACGTGTATATATTGCAGGCCAACGTTGTACTGGGACGCGGACTTGATGTCGGAGTGGGGCGGAGGTTTCTTGATGGGCGTGGGCGGCGTGGAGTCCACGTTTGTAGCGCAGCTGGCCCCCGGCCCGCTCGGCCACGCCTGCCACGACAACGCACCGCTGCTCGTCGCGCTCAACTACTTCACGCAACTCGAAGTTCGCACTAACGTTTTATTACACTAGCCAACTATCATAGAGACGTTATGACAGCATAGAGCCATGCCATTGTTTGCGATGCTGCGCGAGGTGACTGTGGTAGCAAATACCATAAAATGGGTAACTGCATATACATGTGGGGCGACGGTTTCATGGTGGGCGTGGGTAGCGTGGAGTCCACTTTCCTTGCGCAACTGGCCCCCGGCTCGCTCGGTCACGCCCCCGCGACGACGCACGGCTGTTAGTTGCGCTCAACTACTTCACACAACTCGAAGTTCGCACTAACCACCATTTTATTGTAGAGGAAATAGTTTCATCCCCACCATCTGAATGATTGGCGATCTAGTACGGTGTGTTTTTCAAGAAACTTCTTCCCACACACCACTACCCTGTAGAACCAGCTACTTCAAACGGTGTTTTCGAACCGATACGACATTGGAACCTTCAAAAAACCTACACTTTCCTTAGAGGCAACGCATGTTCATCGAGAAACATTTCTGCTCGTTTGCCGCCCTATCCCACAAAAAAAAAAATTATATGTATGTACTTTTTCATAATGCTGTCAACTTTTTTCTTTATTTAATTAGAGATTTTTGCTCTGCAAGGAATATGTCAGCCTCGTCCTTACTTCATTTAAATATTAATTACTACTGAAATTATATCTAATAATATGAAATGATATTAATCTAATAATATTAATCTACTTTTTTAAAGGCATTTAATTTTTTTTCCATATCTTTCATGACTAACAGTGTATTGTTAAAGTTTAAGTTATAACAGAAGAGTCATGAAAGCAGATGCGATGAAAATGAGAGCTCTAAGAAGTATGTTTGATGTATTATAAACTGTCCAGGGTCCAATGTGGCGTTTGATCCGCGGCAGTGGGCTGTCGTACGGGTACGGCGTCCGAGCGTCGCAGAACGAAGGCCGCTTGATATTCTCATTGTACCGCGCCACCAACCCCATCGCTGCTTACACAAAAGCTAAGGCCATAATGGTAATATTTACGCATATAATATTATACTTTCTAAATATTTCTATAGTACAAAAGTAGTAAAGTACCTAAAATGTGAGCTACAGATGTTAATCAATCGTTGCTTACGCCAAATCCACAAAGTTTTGTGGCCGGACAACATGATCTCCAATGACGATGACGAACTGTGGAGAATAAACAATGAGAATCCGATAGATATGCAGATTCGTCGCTATAAATGGAAGTGGATAGGGCACACTCCGACGCCATGCCTCCCACATTCCCAGGCAAGCCCTCGACTGGAACCCGTAGGGAACACGGAAACGTAGACGTCCAAAACGTACATGGCGGCATATCTGAAGCGCAGATCCTCCTCCTCCTCGTGTAACGAAGTAAAGCGCGCGGCCTCCGACAAAGTAGAATGGAGAAACATCGTATCTGACTTAGGCCCCAGAAGAAATATTTCTATATCTTATCTCAAAGGCCAGCAACGTCTCTGCCATGCCTCTAATGTTGCAGTTATGATGATGATCATATGGCAAACGTTGATTTCCGTAAGGCACACGCTTTCTCGTCTATACTTAAAAACTCTTAAATGCGTCCTTAACTATGGTTTTTGTAGCTCAGGCATCACGTCATTACAATATTCGTTTATAAAATGTATTAAGGTATTTAAATATACAAACTATAAAACTATGCATATGTATAATTTTTTACGCACATACACACACAATGAAGATATTTTTCTTTATATCGAAATTAACCACCAGTTGAAAAATTACTTATAATGAGCAAATTAGGTAATCACTCGATAGGCTTCTGATATTTTACACAAATACATTCTATTTCGAAGAAGCTACAATGAACTGTGAATGTTCAGGAGGAATATCTGGCGGACAGCAAGTTTGATGAGGATTTGTTCGCGTCGGCCAAGAGCACATCGCTGTTCGAGGTCGTTGAAAACGAGAAATGTCCGGCGGACGTGGTGAAACAATCGCTCGTCAATTATATACAACGCGTGGGCGCGTCGCATAACAGGTAACGTTAGAATATTGCTACAACTAACTAATGGCTAGCAGCAATAGCTCATTCGGCTAAGATGACGCTTATGATCTGACGTTATCAGTTCTAGTCTACCATTAAGTCATTTATGTGAACCATATTTTTCTAGCACAAGCGTTATAATTTTTAAATTAAGAAAATTTTGATACTTTTCCGTTAGCGGGAGCAAGCGAAAAATCACCAAATAATGTAGAATTCAGCCAAATTTCTTTCAATTTATTTATTTATTTTTATGCCCCACGTAAAAAAACTTAACCTAAACTAACCTAATAGGCGAAAAATCGCTAAATAAAGTAGAATTCCGCAAAATGTCTTACAAACCATAAGGAGAATGTTCGTTTAAAGTCATGAATATTCTACGACTTCATTTAAAACAAAGCACGTTTTCCTTGTCTTCTTCCATCTTAATTATTGTTTTAAAAAGTGATGAAAATTTAGGTTTTGTTGCGTTAGGTTATTTTTACGTGAAAAGAATAAATGTAAGGTTAGGTTATAAGAAATTTGAACGAATTCTGCATTATTGGACGATTCTTCACTTGCGCCCGACTAACGCAAAAGTCACAAATTTCTATTATCTGCTTTATAATCATCGTATTAGTGGTATTTGATTGATAGTCGGTTGTGCTACAGGGAGCTAGTGCGTGCGATAGCGTCGGTCTCCACGGAGCAGGCGGCGGAAGCGGCGGCACGTTGGTTGCCCACGCTCTTCGACACGCGGCTCGGCAAACTGGCCGTCGTTTGCCATCCCGCCAAGGTGCAAGACTTGCAAGCAGCTTTCGCAACGTGAGTACATACATTTCTAACCACATCATATATAAAAAAAAGAGTTGCGTCTTTGTCTACCTCCAGCGGTGTTTCTGAACCGATAAGACATTGGAACCTTCAAAAAACGAGCTTACACTTTTCTTAAAGGCCGGCAACGCTTCTGCACTGCCTATGACGCTGCGGATGTCTATGGGCGGTGTTGATTGCTTTCTATGAGGACACGCCTGCTCGTTTGCCGTCCTATCCTATAGAAAAGTCGTAAATGCTATTAAAATGTTTAATGTATAAGATTAGAGAATGTTTACTTCTCCAAAGTACTGGTGTAGCATACCTACTAATATATAGGTGTAAAGCAATGGTACTCAACCTTTTTTCATAGGGACCACAGACACGCCTAAGACGTAGCCTTTTTAGGTTTTGACACAAATGTATCATGTAAATAAACTCAAAACAAGTCACGACCAGCAAACAAAGCGACACACGTATATGGAAGTATGGAAGGTAAGGAAACGAAATTCCTACGGTCTCTCTCGCTCGATACGGTACATGTAAAATATCACGAATCCAAAACCTGATTTGTCGTATTTACGAAAATACTAAAATGACGTGTTGCTGTCTTACTGTCTGACGACTGCTGTAAATTAAAAAATAAATGAATAAATTGTCGAGTAATACGACAAACTATCGTATTAATACTAGCACCGCACACTGCGGTGCGGAAATGTTATGTAGAATTTATTTACGCAGCGCACTTTCAAATTTTTTTATGGGCGTGAATCCAAAATAAATTCCTTTGCAAAAAAACGGGCACCTTACAGTCATTGGCTTTTCTATGGATAATATTAATATTTTTAGTATGTCATTAGCTTAGATAACTAGAAATTTTCTTAGAATTCTTTTCGAAATCCGTGTGAAAATGGACATTATATGGGTATTTGGGACATTATATGGACATATTAAGGCTACGAGTATTTTTATGATATTTTAATAAAAGAAGACATTAATAAACAACATGACCTTCCGTTGCAGCAATTACGGCATGTAGTCGTCTTGACATGCTTTCCAGGCTTTTCATGGTGTCCTGTGGAATGTGTTCCCGACACCGAGCCGAGATCATACGTTTAAGCTCCCTGAAGTTTTGTGGAGGTGGTTGGACAGATTATATTCGCCTTTTTATGAGGTTCCAGACGTGCTCAATGGTCGGAACTCCAAATGGTGAGGCGCTGGCCAGTCCAAACGACGAATATCGGCCTGTGACATATAAGCTTCTACTTCGCTAGAACGGTGGGCCCGAGCATTATCATCCACGTAAATGGCATCTTGATCAAATGCTCATTTTGCTCTTCTATTTTATTATTACACGAGATCACAAACTAAGTAGCAAAATCAAATTAATTTTACACTAAAATGTAGCCACAAGTATACACTACAACTGATGTTAACTACCCCCTCCACCTAAATATTTTCCGTCCGGTAGGGTCAATATCTGCGCGCCAAAATACGAACTTTTGTGACAATCCAATAAAAAAATCAAAACCACCCGTTTTTTGCAAAGGAGTGTAGTTTAAAATAAAGTAACTTGAGATGGGCCGATCACAAAAGCCCGAAGGGCTGCAGGTTGAGTATAGCTGTATTCAATATCATTATTAGCCTACGGCAGTTCATTGTTAAACATAGCCCTCCCCCAAGGCGCGCTATTTAGTCCAATCTCGACAATACCAGCTGCTCCTGCCAGCCGCTTTGCTTTAGATCGTCGCTCCATCTAGCCGGGGAGCGTCTCACACTAGCTTTGTCAGTTTTCCAAACATGACCATGAAAGTCAATTTTAAATTGAAAAAGCCATTTTCTTTAATGTTAACAGGCCATTGATAAAGCTTCATTGAAAGTAAATTCATTCATTAAAAAATTAATGTCTTGTTTTTTCTTTTCAGGATCAACATAGAGTTAGATGCATTTGAATCAATGGAAGCATCTCATTTTAGTAAATAAGCACCAATATATTTATATTTACATTGTGTATTTAAAAAGCGAAATATAATATATATTCAAAAAGTGTATTTTAAAAGTTAAATTTTTATACAATCATGCCTAACTTTGTAAGTGATTTCTGCTTGGCTGTGCCTTATGAATTTAATAATTACGTGGTTTTTTATCTATGATTCAATAATACAAAAAACTTGTATTAATTACACACTTAAATAAAGTTATTATTTCATTTATAAATAAAACAATGAAGTATTGTGATGATTTTATTTTTATTTAATCACCTCTCTCTTAAAGCCTTAAAGTATGTCTATACAAAAAATATAACTTAAAGTTAGTCAGATATTTAATAAACATTATAAATGATCTCACAACCACTGCAACACCTCCTTTATAAAATTCAAATTGTCAACATTGTTGTACCACTGATAACCAATTTCACTGAACAAAAACTGCCAATTGAAACACCCAATACATAGAACGGCTAAATACATTTAATTTTTTCTATTTGAGCCCTCCATAACATTTTGCTTCTAAGTATTAACTAATATTTTAGTATCCCTCGAATACCTTACTTGAAATTTTTAATTTCATTATAATATTATATTAATATTTTAGTATGTCTGCATTGATTACGGAAAAAATATATTTTTTACTTTACATTTTAGAAAAACATAAATAGCTATTTAACTCGTCTAACTAGATTTAGTCAAACAGAATCATATAATAGAGATATTATTTTTCTAGCTGGGTATCGCGACTTTACCTGAAGTGATCGTTATATTTAATTTTTGCAAAGTAACGACAATATATTAATCATTAGTCATAATGAAACAGCAAGACATGTATATGTTTATTACAGTAAGGATGTAATGCTACTTTCTGTTCAGTTAATTTCAAATAATAATATCGGTTTTAATTATTTATATTTTTACAAGAGAAGTGTAAAGAATGTGACCATGAGCAATAATTTTCTCTATAGTTCGCCTAATAACAATCTTCAAAGACTAAATTAAAGTGGCCTGTGATTTAAAAACTTGTTCTATTTTAGGCCCTCTAATAATTTCATCCCATACCTCTAAATGGCGAGGTTTGTTGCATCTTAAAATACACGACCTAGACACAAATTATATAAGAACATATAGGTCTAAATTGTGCATGCAAAGGTATATTTACACTTTTCTTACACAAAATCTTATAGGAAATAATTGATTTCCCGAATAATTGAATTATAATGCAAATTGAATGAGTTCCCATATGTAGCAAAAGCACCAAGGTGGCATATAATAAATACAGGTTTTAAGTAAAAATTTCAAAACAGTAAATACATAACTTTGAGGCATAGAATATGTAAGAAAAAGGATAAATTTCTGATCTTTAAGCCACAAGAGTTTCAAAGTATTTTCATAAATATTAACTAAAAATAAACCCAACTATCTGGAGAAACAAGAGATTATAATTTTCCACAGGCTTACATGTAAACGAGTTATGTATATTTACAGCCTCAAACCTTAGGAAAATTAAACTATTTAAAATGAAAGCCTTGTTCACGATTTTTATAATAATAGATGACGATCAAATTCTTGATAGTACTTTAAAGACAAGATTTGGTAAATGTTAAAATTATTTATACTTAATTATAAACTAGTGACAACTAACTAGTACAATTTACTACTATAACAATTAACTCGTATTAACAATTTTACATCTATATAAATGTTGAAGAGGCGGCCCCAATACATTACTCGTGTTTGTGGAACTGAACTCTAGTTACTTACGCTTTGTACATTAAAGACACTGCAATTTCCCTGAGTTTAAATAATCTCAATTGAAAATTGCGTGTGATTCAAATAGGTTATTGGACAACTTATTAGATAGTGAAATATTATAATCATAAAAGCTACATATAAGCATAGGAAAATATTTTACTGAAATAAAGCTTTTTATGTACTTAAAACTATGTATAAATGTTGTTAACTTCAAAATGCCGCGTAATTGGTACATCACATCACCTTAGATCGCGTGACGTCATCTGTCCCACAAAATCGTCACGCGCTGTAATTGGTGTTTCGTTAAAGATGGCGACCAGATAGGAAATATTACAATTTTCAATTTTATTGTATGAATTTAAATTATAAATCGGTACCATACCAACGGTATATATAAATAACAGTTTAATACGTTATATATAAATAATAATAAACATATTCGTAGGCTTAACATTATTAAACCACAAAGGTTTGCCAAACAAACTATGTTTTTTACACAATTAAGTTGCAGTGCAGTAATCATAAATAAAATATAATGAAATATAATATTACTTTTATAAATTCAAAATTCATTGTATTTATACTTGTCTTTTTTATATAAAACAATAATACGTGGTATTCAGGTAAAATATTAAAAACCTATATTAAAGCAAATTTGGGAACAATTTTTAAAGTATAATCAAAACAATCAACAGTATGAAAAGATGAAGGTGATAATGTCCAATAAAGCTTTTGTACATATACAAATACAGAATTTTACGTTATTATGAAAATAGTTGCTATTTGCAAAATTTTATCACATTTACACACAATAAATACAATTGAAAATCAAGAAAGGCATTAGATATCACCCACATATATTGGTTACGATAAAATATTTTCGTTACTTTCTCGACATTAGACCATCAACGAAAACCAGCATAAACCAGTTACATACCTTTAAAATTACTTATTGCACCTACTTATTCTACAACAATTGTCTGTTATACAACTAGAAGAGTAAATTAACCTCTCGGATACCTTTGCCATAAATTATGTCACCATAATTCTGTGTTCCTAAATAAATAACATTTGTGTGATTTCACTTAACAACTTTCTTGTCAAATACACTAATTAAATACTAACACTGGCATAATCAACATTATTTTGTTCATAAGTGAATGTATTTCCTGCAATACATATAAAGCTGCCAAACTTCACATGTTTACTGTTCAGATAGTGCTTCCTTCATCTTGATTTTAAGAATTTTTCAGATTATAAACTATTCATTATTTTTAATTATATTGTTAATTTTTTAAAATTATTGGTTAAACAAAATAAAACGTCTAAAGCTTGTTTCTTCTAATTAAAATATCATTGACAAAAATGCATCCGTCCATAAACTGATCTTAGTTTATGGAGGTTATTAATTTAAAATAAGTATAGTGATAAAAACGCAAAATTAGAACCTTCAAAAAACAAGCCTATATTTTCTTTAATGGCAGGCAACGCTTCTACACTGCCTGTGGCACTGCGAATGTCTATGGGCGGCGTTGATTGCTTTCCATCGGGCGACACGCCTGTTTGTTTGCCTTCTCATTAATTTAATGTAATTAATTTAAATCAACGCAACACTTTCATACGGAACACGAGATGGTTGGCAGCTTTAGTGCTATTTACATCATTGAATTAGCATCGATAGGCGGCGCATGGTTTCTTAACGCTTCGCGTATGAAGCCACTGATGTTGCCTTCGGCCACCAGGTGAAAGAAGAACAAGTGCTCGAAACTCTTTAGTGAGATGGAACGCAATGCAGGGAGTCGCAACAATAAGGAGGCAAACCTGCCCTCCTCAGTGCTATGCGACCGTCGACAGTACTCATCCAGACAAGAAAACATCTGCAATAGTGAAAAAAAAAAATCTTACATCTGATGCATATTAGATAGTAGACCTTACGTATTAATCAATTTCAATAAAAGAAGATAGGTATTTTAGCTTTCATTAGAAGACAGAGCCTTTATCACTCTCATCAATATATACTGTTATCGCAATTATGGAAAATTTATATATAATGTTTTTATAGAAAATAAGTTTATAGAAGGGTTATAGAACATGTACAAATACCTATCTAGAAACAACTGTTACACCTACCTTTTCTCGAAGGATATCAACCTCTTGTCGACTCTTTAATCCTTTTACATCTGAAAATAATAAATAAAATATAAGCTCTAAGAAACAATTCCTAGTGGACTTTATGGTTGGTTGTTTATACATTACTAACTTCCTGGCTAAACAACCTTAAGAGTGTTCTGGCTACAAGGATGATACACGAACTGTCTATTAATAAGTATATACTTAAAAAAAATGATTATTGGAGAAATGAATAAGCATTCATTTTATTTTGAGCATATTTTTCATTCTGAACAATAATTATGAACTAAAAATTAAACTGAACATTTTATTTGAATTGTAACTGAATAGAATCTATTAAACTTGCTTAAAATGAACAATGTTATTGTATATTTGGGGACGACCAATTGGATCAGTTCAGGCTCAGGCTTCGGGGTCAACGGATGCGGGTTTGATCCCTGCATCAGGATCAATATATGTATCATCATCATCATCATCATCAGCAGCCTGCGGCAGTCCACTGCTGGACATAGGCCTCCCCCATGGAGCGCCACCTAGCCCGATCTTCGGCTACACGCATCCAGCCTCTGCCAGCCGCCCTGCGGAGATCGTCGCACCATCTAGCCGGGGGGCGTCCCACACTACGTTTACCGAGACGCGGTCTCCACTCCAGCACTCGTCTGCTCCAACGATCGTCGGATCTCCGACAGACGTGACCAGCCCATTGCCACTTAAGTTTGCTAATTCGAAAGGCTATGTCGGTGACTTTAGTTCTCTGGCGAATTTGTTCATTCCGAAACATATCTACCAGAGAAACCCCGAGCATAGCTCTCTCCATAGCTCTCTGAGCGACTCTGAGCTTATGAAGCAGACGGACTGTCAGCGTCCACGTTTCGGCGCCGTAGGAGAGTACGGGTAGGACACACTGGACGAAGAATATATGTATGGCCTACAAATATTAATCCCGAGTCTTATAACTCTGTCAATCCGCAACACATGGACAAGTATGGTGGATTGATGTCCGTTCCTCCAGAAATGGGAAGAGTCGTGCTCAGCAGTGGGTCACATATGGGCTGTGTATAAAAGAAAATTTGGAGCACTACAGTGTCACAAACCGGGGTTTAGTAGTATGATGGCTTTTAGCGCAACATACTCCGCCTGGTCCATACGAAGCGTGCGCATCTTGAGAGATAGCTCCGACAGTACGCGATCGAAGATCTGCCCCACGCCCGCTTGGAGGGCTGAATTACGGTGCAGCGTCATACCTAGTGTAAAAACAGAATAATATACTGCTAATGCGTCAGTAATATACTTTAACTCTGACAGGAAATAAGAATGTTGGAAGACAAAGGAAAAGATAAACAGACAAATTTGTAGAAACAGTCGGAAAAAACTGGATGAGCCAAGCTCTAGACAGAGAGAAATGGTTAAAGATGGAGGAGGCTTTTACCCAAAAAGGGACTACACAATGGGATGTAAAAAGGAAATCCAGCGACACCTAAAAAAAATGGAAAATAAAGCTATAATAATAATAATGCAATATGCATGTGATCACGAAATCGGAAACTGTATGAATGTACTGAAGCAACCAAAGCAAAAGGTACTACTCTCTTGTTTAAATCATCTTTACTTTTTTTATTTGTTGCAAAACCCACAACACTTAGATATAAAAAAATATTTACATATTTTATTTCCCATGAAGGTATATAATAATTGTATATATAATGTAAATCATTATATATACAATTATTATTAAAGTTTAATAAGAAATTATTAAAATTTAATGAGCATGATAGTTTAAAAAAGAAACTTAAAAATGCCTGCCCATCATAAAAATTCTTTGACCATCTTTCACAGTACAGGTTGTTCGGTTATGGAATTTGTTGACGCTGTGAGACAAGTGAAGTCTCTCCCGATTTTTAAAAATCACTATCTATCTTTAATAAATATCTATGCATCTTAATATTTATTCGTTTATTATTAGGGTTTTTATCATCCTGATGATAATGTATTATCAACCTACGTCAAATTATCATTTTAACACTTTATCCATCCTACGGCTCCCAAAAGAAAGTGGAAGTGGAAGAAATCGCTATTAGCGATAAGACCGCCATTTGTATACAAATATTACAATCAATAATTGTAGGTAACTTTATTTTTGGTGTAAGTATGTGTGTGGTATGTATTTTATGTACGTTATATTTTTTTATATGGTTTCGTACACGAAACATTTACGTACCGGGCATTAGGCACATCAGTTGTGGTGTTGCTGCGGTTCTCGTGCCATCCATATTCTGTCGTTCGTCTTCCAAATACTGAAACGTTGGAAATAAAAGATATACCAAATACTGGCCTTTCAATGTACGCACGCCAATGATATTTATAGGAAAGAAAGTATGTATGTTCTCAATCGCAAAAAACACATTAAAGGAACTAAGAACTTGCACACTACCTATTTTATAAATTTGTTGGTTGACTTAAAAGAGAAACAACGGATTTGATGGCTTCGGGATAAATGTAAAGCCTTATATAAATAAATAAATAAAGTATCTGGCTGGTTAAGCATATAAAAACTGCAATCGTGTCTGATGAAGTGTTCTGACCTTGTTTTTATTGTGCTTCATCTAAAATAGCCATACACTTAACCTCACACCCCTAAGCCCTCTAGTTAGGGAATAATGGGAGTGTCAACCCTTAACGAAAAATTTTTTTTCTATATAAAGCGTGGCTTATTTGCATATACTCGTTGTGTCCCTAAATGCACAATCTGTCAGTAAAAATAAGTGTATAGCCCTTGAAATTATGATTTATTTTGCAGAACTTTTTTTATAGGAATCTATAGGGAACCGAGATTTCTCGTTTTTAAAAAAATGATATTAATTTATAATTTATATTATAGATCATAAGAATAATAACCTCATATCATAAGAAAAAAGAATAAATAATAAGTAAATAAATAAATAAATATATATATATATATATATATGTATATATATATATATATATATATATATATATATATATATATATATATATATTTATATATATATATATATATAAACCCCGATTTATAGGCAAGTTCAAGCAGAAATAGCCCAATGGGAATGTCTTTTCTTTTTTCCGGTTTTAGCTTATACTTATTTCCCATTTGCTGGCGTGGTTGTCGTAAGAAGCGACAATGAGAACACAAACTGTAAAAAGGCAGCATCTACCTAAGTGATGGAATCAAATCTGTAATACCAAAGTAAAAATTATGGTAATACGCCTCAATCTTGAGGGAAATCAAAGAGTCAAGTAGACGGTTACAGCTGCCAACAGATGGCGCCAAAATACATATTAAATTAGCTTTGCCTATTGCATAAGATAATCAAATAATGATATTAATTCTAATATACCGACATAAATGTACGCTCTTCGTACCCGCGTGTCCACTATTCCAGAGCGTATATATATATACTGCTCTCCGTATATGAATGGTCATTCTTCGAGCCCGTATATATACGACCGTAGAAGCGATAGGTAAATATGGCTACTACTAATGAGATGATTGTAAGCAAGTATATACCTCCATCGACCGCCATGCGATCGCAAACAGAAGCAACTCATTCCAGGAGGCCTTGATGAGTAGCACTTGGTCCTCGAGCTCCAACTGCCCAAAGTGCGGGATGTCTCGTGCCCACACCACGAGCGCAGCTATTTGTTTATTGCCTGCAATGTTGTTTTCCATGAGGAATTAGCTTTGTTTCATCATTTAAGCCGGCAATACACGTTTATATACAAGCTTAGGCCCAATGCAAATAGCCAAATTGATACAAGGCAAGCACTACTACATAGTAGTGCTTGCCTTGTATCATTTAGCTGCAGGTTGCTAGATAGACCAGCTTTACTGAAACTGCGGCCAGCCGGGCTTTTGTGGTTGACCCAACTGGTATTACTTTACTTTAAACCATTTTGATTTTCGCGCCCATAAGAAAAATTGATAGCGCGCTGAGTAAATAGACAAATAATATGCCATTCTTGACAAAGTATTCATCTGCAGCGTGGCTCTACCACTACAAACTTATTTACAACACTTATTTACTATCCTTATTTAATAATAATATATTGCCATTAGCTATTTATTGCAAAACCCTTAACAGATAGAGGCTAACGATTTCACAATGAAGATAGACTGATTTTATGAGAACCATCATGGGTAACTTGTAAGAAAAAAATTTGTGAAATAATTTTCGATTTGGTTATATAATTGGCTTTTCCAAAGCCGGACTGTAATGGCATGGCAACAATTACAATAAGGATAATCACTCTTGAAAACTCAACATAGGCTTGCTTTAATTCATAATTTTTAAATTCAACTCTAAAATTATAATTTTTAAAATGTCTACCATTTAATTTTTTTTTAATTGTATCTTACACTTTTATGCAATTGAACAGATTTTCCAAGTGATTATTTTGCTTACACTTCATATAAATACACGACAACTTCGTCCCATTAAACATAACACACTGTTTTAATTTAATATTTCAACTTCTCCGACATTTCAAAAGTTTATTAGACATGACAACGACATGAATTTTATTTTTGAAAGCAGTACCCACATTTCATAACAGCCCGAAGATCATGAAAATTACAAAGTATTTTGAGTATACATATTGTAAATGGTCTTCCGCTGGTTTCGCAGTCTGGAGCCAGTATTTTCCTTTTTCTCATATTTCTTTTTGACCATCTTATAAATTATTTTGTATTGATTGCCGGCCGGTCACCGACACAGCTCTCCAAATTAGCAAATTGAAGTGGTAATGAACCGGGCCCAATATGTTAGTGAACCGACCCCAGTGACGTATCTAGGTGTACAAGGGCACCGATGTATATGGGTGCACACATAGAAAAAACCGAACCCTCACCCCCTCTGGAAAGAGGGGAGGATTCTTGCGGTCTCACTCGAACCTATTTACTCAGCGCGCTCTCAAGTTTTCGTATGAGCGCGAAGTTCAAAATGGTTTAAAATAAAATAACACCAAGTGGCCGCAGGTTGAGTATAGCTGATCTAAATTTTCACTTCTTCGTTACCTATTTGACAAAGGCTTGAGACGGGGGCGCGGTATCCCGCAGGCACGTTGCTGTCACGTCCCACACGTAGGAACTGGAACTCCTCGCTTGGATCCGCGACCAGCGATTCCATTTCGAGCAGGCGTTCGATTGACAATTCCTGGAATTTATAGATTATTGATTATTATAAATTTTATATAACAAACTTATCATTATAATTCAATTTATCCTACGTAGTCTTAGTAAACGACTTAAAATAATGTAGGTATATAACATACATGTCTATATGAAAAATATTTTTATTCCCAGGGTTTTTAGTTTTTTTTTATTTAATTACGAGTAACTTGGCTTAATGTAGCAATTTGTTTTCCTTTTTTTTACAAATTACCAAAATGAACTGATACCTCAGACTTCCATTGCCAAATTACTTTAAAAATAATATCTCTAGTTTTTTCCTATCGATACAAAACACTTCTAATTTAAAAACTTTGCAGCTGGTGGTGATTTTCGATCGAAATACGCACATAGACACACATATATTCAGAGAGAGAGAGACGTACACAAACATACACACCGACACAGCTTTGTATTTAGAGATTAAATGCCGCTGATACCACTTGCTTGATTATTGTAATCCAGCCAGTCGCTTATTTTACGCATATTTTATATTTCTTTTCTGAAATTATTAATTTTCTTTTTATATATTAAATTATTTTACGTAGCATATATATGTACATGTTAAATTTAAATATAATGAAATAGGTAAAATTTAGCCAGATGTATGCATTAATGGGAACGAATTCTAACAAGTGCGTTCTGTTAAACAATCAACATCATAAACTTCACATATCTCTCTTTGTAAGCCTTTATGAAAGTAAAAAAGTGAAATGTGTCGAAAATGCTTAAGTTTTACACAAGATTACACGAAATTGGGTTACATAGCGACCTAAAGGTATCGACTACCAAATTTTATAAGAAAAAAAATTCTAACATTGACAAAAGAATAACAAAACAGACAAGCTAACTACTAGTGCAAACCGAAAATACTTTCTTGTCAATTCAATAATAATAATTAAGAAATGCTAAAAGCCTACTTACTACCTCATATAATCAAATATAATCTAGTAGTATAAATGCTAAAGTCTGATTTAATATTTTACAGCTAAACAACCGTAATGATTTTGACGAAATTTGGGTGTCAGGAGGTAACTTAAGACCGGAGAACGACATAGGATATTTTTCAACTTGATTGAATAAGTATAAAAGGCACAGGGAGATTGTTTGTAAAAACATTTAGAGATGAATTATTAAAATTATTTAAGGCCGTTTTAAAATAGACGAACGCGATAACTTGTGAATATGAATATTTTATGATGTCACCTTTTATTATTGTTCAGCCACATAGCTGCTATTGATTAATTTCGATACAGGCAACGTTGCGCTATATGCATTGAAAAAACTTAAGGCTAAATAAAACTAAGTAGTAAGAATAATAAATGTTAAACCTAACAATATAGAGGAAGCTTTTTTGTATACAATAAGCGAAATAAAACATTTGTACACTTCATCATGGACAATAAAAAATTAAATTTATTTTTGCTGTGATCAAGCGTACAAATGTGTTATTTGTATTTAACTCCTATAGCTTTATACTAACGTAACCAGTTTTGGTGGTGAAAATATTCACTTTCATCAGTGTAATAATATACATTCTTAATTAAAATATCGCCGGCATGACTATTAGAATTATTAACTTCAAAAAAAATCATTTTTTCTCACTTTTTATGCCAGATAACTGATAATTAAAGTGTATCCCATAAAATACTTCGTATTTATCTCAAAAATATATATATTTTTTGTACCAAAAGTAAAAATATAGAAAAAAAATTATTCAAACTATAAAAGAAATTTAATTTTTTTGATGTTCCTTTAAAATTAACGCATATGGACAAATTTATCTTTTAAATAAATACGTAGCTCTACAAATTAATTCAAACTCAAAAAATAAACATTTAGTCAAGCGGAGCAGTTGACAAAAAACTATATATGTATCAAAATTGAGTTTTCAGTTTTGTTGAGTTGAGTCACATTTTGTTGTATGATATATTCCAGACTGAGGCGATATTCAAATTAGAGTACACGTGGGTTCCCACAATGTAATAATAGCACGTACCTACCTACATCGCGTCGTAGATAGATACATGCGTGTGCGTACTGCCTAGATATTTTGTAGTCAAATCTGATAAAGTTGCCCTTGAACGATACATACAAAGCGTCTCCGGAAATGACAGCTGTGTCTAATAAAAGGTGTTGTGAAACTAGCTACAAACCATATTTTACTACAGTATCACTTATTACGATTTGAATACTTATAACACGTTTCAACATTTTTTTTATACAGTATACGTCCCACTGTATTTGGCATAGGCTTCCAGATTTGTGACAGCATGAGCATTAACCCACCCGATTATCCAAGGTGGGATAAACAGACCTTACATAAATACATGTAGGCCATACACATACTTATTCCCGATGTGAAAATCGAATGCGGGATGTTATGGTTGTCAACTTAACACAAATGGAACATTGATATAGACTTTCAAGAAACAAAAGCTTAGTGATACGTAGCAGAGATAATGTTGGTAAAGAACAAAGAAAAATACTCCGTAAAGTCTATTATTACACCTGAAGATGCCTCATATTGAGGCGAAACACATGTTGTTTGTTGTTGAAAAGTGGTGTTGTACGCATACCGGTTGGCGTCGCGTACACAATATTATTTTTCGAATTTGTTATTTCGCTGATCTTAGCAAGTGTCTCTCCATCTACTCAAATGTAGTTTCCAATCGATTGTATAGTTTTATAAACAAAAACTGCTAATTTACTTCTTAATAAAATTTTTTAGACGACAAAGAAACATTAAATTTTTTATCAATTTAAACACTGTAGAATCTTCGAGAAGCTTTATCGAAAGAATGAATTAAATGAGATAAGAATGCAATCAATCTGCATTATAAGATAAAGAATGTATTTTATTTTTTATGGAAAACGTAAGCAAACAAACAAAACATCAATGTCATGGCACTTTAAATGTATTCGCCTACCTTAGGAAAAGGATGTGAATAATGGATAGGTGAATGTAGGGGAAAGGAGTGAGGGGGACAGGAGGGCTCTGGATCCCTGCACTCGCCATCCGAAATTCGTTAACACGGAAGAATTCTAGCGATTAACGCTGATATGACGGTAAGGGCGTATGAGGCAGCCCATACATGCCTTAGTATGGTTCTACCACTAATAAATATAACGAATGAATATGTGAAACATACATACGTTATAAAGTTTTATCCCTACGATCCGGATAAGAGAAGGCAAACGAGCAGGCGTGTCACCTGATGGAAAGCAATCAACGCCGCCCATAGACAACCGCAGCGCCATAGGTAGTGCGGAAGCGTTGCCGACCTTTAAGGAAAGTGACATTATGGGAATGGAAGGGAGAGGAAGGTGTTGGGAACTCAGGCCGCTCACCGTACGAAGCGCGGTAGCTAAGCTACCACTCAGACGCCGGTTTTCTGCGGGAGTGTGGTACTTCCCCAGGCGAGCCGGCCCATTCATGCTACAGACAAATAATATGCCATTCTTGACAAAGTATTCGTCCGCAGCGTGGCTCTATCACTAACAAACTTTTATTCCACACATTACCACTCTGTGAAACCAGCATAGCAGCATCTTCATCGCCGTTGCAGTGTCTATGGGCAGCGTTGATTGCTTTCAATCAGGTAACGTACTTGCTCATTTACTTTTTATCCCATAGAAAAAAATTGTTAATAAGAATACAATAACAATCAGATTATTTCTTCTAATGATTCAAGATTAGAGTAATAAACGAAGCGATGGATGTCTAGATACAAGCTATAAGCATAGAAATGCACAGACGTCACAGGCGACGTCGTCGTCACGTAGCCAGAGTTATTTACCTATACTTATAGTTTTATTACACGTTTTCAACGTTTAATTAGGCGGAGCTTGCCATTTTAAGGTACACGGGCGTCATTAATTATATACGATCAGCGTTTCTAAATAAAAATGTACACTAAAAGCTATTTGTGGATCGAGAGTTCCAATTGTAGCAAAGTTCGTGGGCGTAGACGTTGCTGAGATAATGCCCCAAATGGAAACAACGTAGGTAACGATTTACGCGAATTTCCACAGTTTCATAGTAAAATATGAAAATATAGAATTTTTTTATTAAGGTAGTTTCTTAAAGAATTTGAAATAGAAATTTTTTTACGAATTAGGCAAAAGTTTTATACTACCGAAAAAACTCGGCAACTCTTAAAGTACCAAATTTAATATAATTCGATACTATATATTTTATATACATAGAGTACGATAGTACAATGTATCAGTTGTCCAATAATACTGTTTAGATTTTAGGCTCGCGCATACACTTTCATGCCCCCAGACTGTTATTTTTCTGAATTTATTGCATAAAAGGCTTTAATAGCTAAAGTAGTTTTTAAAATCTTAGTTATTAAAACAGATAATTATTTTGACAAATCATTGTTATTATACGTCGTAATATGAAAATCATGAAATTGATTTTGTCTGGTTTGCGGAGTATAAATATTTTATGACACTAAGTTAGCCTTATGAATTTTTCAAATAGTTAATAAAGTGGTACAAAAACAGATTGTTATTAATATAGCTGTGACTGATGACAGTACTTAAACCGGTAAATCTAGAAACATAAAATTTACCACCAAAGTTTATTATTTATAATATATTAAAACTTCATCCCTTTAAGAGATTAATTATATAGGAGATGAAACTTTGTGTGAAAATTCGTCATTTAACTTTTGTTACTTTTTTAACTGGTTTAAAATTGTTGCCTTTTAAATCAGTAACGACGATCTTGACGATCAATTGGCTCAGTAAAGGGCTGTTGCCTATGAAGGTAACGGTTACGGGTTCGGGATAGATATATGTATGGCCTACAGATATTTATTCTGAGTCTGATTTCGCTTTAATGGCAATTTATGAAAATGAGGAGGCCCACGGTCAGCAGTGGAATATGCATATGGGCTTTGTAAAACAAATAATTCGTAAAAATCAATCTTTAGTTAGTTCGTACGTTGGTTTAACCTTTCTTAAATCAATAAAATAATTACAAGCGAAAAAATCTACTATTGGATTGCGTTAACAATGGGTCAAGGTACCCAGATAATCGACATTTACATTGCTTTAGCCACAAGATTATACTAAATTTATGTTTTCATTTTATAAAAAATAAGTGTATTAAGTTTTTCTTCATGAAAAGCACGTGAGCTAGTTAAAGGTGCTGAAAATTACATATTTTCTATTAAGGAAGAAAAGAAACAGATTTTGTATCTTTTCTTTCTAACATTTTTTAGATAAGATTAACAAACTACACCACAGTAGAGAAAGATTCGTCTTTTAGCAAAGCGATAAATTTAGAACGGCTGAATATTTGATAATAATAATATCTTTATTTTTAAAATGTTTATATATGTTACAGGACACTAGATCCCACACTAGGATTCCCTGTGTTGTGGGAAACTAGGCTCTTCCTTTCGTAAATAATACATAAGTGTTATTATAACATAGATATCAAAACAGTAGACAAAGAAAAAAACATTACATTAAACACTATTAATAATTAAAAATGGATTAATGTGATCTGTATGTGTGCAGATGTCATATGTTTCTGGCTACCATACCATGGACCGTTGTGAGACCTTGGTTCAGTTGTGGTGCGTGCCGCCAATAATTTTTCCAATCTTCTTGTAGTGCAGGTTTCTTTATAACATTTTTCTTAAAATTACAAATAAAATGATTCTAATTACCTGTACAGAACTACTTGGATGCGCATCTTCGGCACCCCTCGCTGCCCGCTGCCTCTCCTCTTGCACGGCCTCTCGTTTCATTCCACACGCGAGACATTTTTGGTAACGGCAAAACTGGCACCTGTTCCTCTGACGTTTGTCTATGATACAGTTACGTTCCTCACGACACGCGTATGTGAGATCTTTCCTCACCGTCCGCTTGAAAAAACCTTTGCAGCCCTCACAACTGGAAATTAAAATTAAATATTCTAAAACGTTCGACCACATACCATAAGCTAAGACCGCATGTATGTCACGTATACATTGTTGCACAATTATTAAACAAAGGCTCTTCAGTAAAGTTGTCTACAATGATCCTAAAGTGGTTATGAATGTATTTATCGTTATAAATTAAAAAATATTAACAGTTAGTCTGCAACTTTTATCTGCTGTATAAACTAAACAGTTCATTTAGGGAAGTCAAATGGGGAGCAGAATCTTTGCGCCATTAGATGACCCACTTGCTTATTTTACTCCATCTTCTACGAGTAATAAAGAAAAAAAACATAAAACTGCTCGATGCTCCTTTTCTTTACTTTTTAGTTATGGTTTGAAATCGATTTCTGTTTGCGATGCTGTATATTGCAAACAGAAATCGATTTCAAATCATCACCACATATGCAGTATCTTGAACGAGTAAATATAAACGAATATAAGTCTATATCTATAAAGCTCTTACTATATCACAAGTAAAACCTTTTGCACTTTATATAAGTCCAATCAGAGATTATTCAATCAAATGTAGATGTATAAATATTAAAACTTTCTGTTACATAAATTGTTTTATAAGTAAAATTTTGTTACTTTAGACCTAATTTTACAACCTTAACACAATTTTAAAAAATCAGCCCTTGATTTATTTCATCTGGAAACTGTTGAACGAATTTTGATAAAGATTTGACAAGATAGAGAGTTTTGTAAGGATATTTTTAAGATTTGGAATTCCTACGCCAACCTAAAAACCTAATAATTATGAACTCGAACGAAATCTCAAGAAACAGTTTATTGAAAATCGAAACACAAATGATGGATTTAGTTTCGACACACGTTTTCAATTGCATAACAATTAGAAGAATCTATACTTAATGCAAGGACAAACAAAGATAGAATTGTGCAAAATTGATGTTAGTACCTAGACAATGGATAGTTAATTTGTTAATGCCAAAAGAACTTAAATGTAATGTGCAACTCGTATCGGTCGACGGGCAAAGTAATGACATCGAATGTTAACAATGTAAACAGGCTATTGTTAGCCTAAACACATTTAAGAAAGCTCAATTGCTAAATTGATTTATGAATTTATGGTCCATTGTCACACTGGCTCTGAAACACTTATGCAACACGATACAATTTACATTTATTGTGATCTATTGGAAATTGAGACTTGTGTGGCAATGAAAATAAACGTTACACGTGATTTGTGTGTAATAGTGGCAGGCAGGGCTTAAGATCATTTTAAATAAAAAAAAAGATAATTAGATTAAGTGGTAGTATCAATGTAAAACGGATGGGCCGGCTCAATCAGGGAAGTACCGAAACCTCACAGAATATCGGTATCAAGGGTAATTTTATTATGTTACTGTTTTCCGTATAGTGAGTGCAGGGATCTGGAGATACAATTCCTTCTCTCTTACCTTATGCCTTCTTTCTCTCCCATCACTTCCTTCTAACTCTCCCATTATTCACATCCTTATCCTAAAATGCTCTTAGTATCGCATGTTCGTGAGCGGCGCTAATAGCTTACCATAAGGTAACCTAACCAGGTAACCTGGTAAGCTAGCTTTTTAACTTATCTATTCTGTAAAAAAGACCAAGTGGTAAGCTTTTAAATTACTTTATAATATTAAATCTTTATTCATTTAAATGGTTCACCTAAAAATTCAAACTTGAATGCTTCGTTTATGGCAACCATCAGTGAATTCTGCTTGTGTCAAGTCAGTCAACAAAATGTCACATTAAACAAAAACGAAAAGCCAAAAAAAATAAGAATTATTATTTATTACTCAATGTGACGTAAGTATGATTTATGACTTCAGATAACATTTGTTAGACTACCTTGCTAAAACATCATTTATAATTCTCTACTTTCCTTTTGCATTAAGGTTTCATATAGCATGTAAACATTCAGTTTTTTTGGCAGCGTTCCCACTTTCTACATTGTGAAAATAATTTGAACAAATTTATAACTAGCCTAATATTTCCAATATATATGAGTGAGAGAACGCACCACTTATACCGGGGGTATATAGGTATGAAATTTTGCACAAAATGAGTTCTTTATATAATTTAGGTGAGTTCTAGCATAAGAAAAAAACTTTTGGAAATTCATTCCCTATGGGGAATTCAGTAATGATATAAGGGTTCAAATAGGGAATTAATTGTAGTTGTAATATAATATGTATATAATAATGTAGTTGTAAGAACCACAGGATATATGCAACCTTGACACCGCTGGTCGTTCGATATTTAAATTACAATGGGAATATTGCCATATGAAACAATTTTATTCACAATTTAAAAACTAAAGATTCTCATCCCGTACTGTATAAATTTAAATTGGCAGTATGCGGCGAACATTTTTATAGCGTATACGAGACAAATGGCAATTAATTGGTCTCGGATATTTAAGCTATTGCGGACAAAAGAAAAAAAAGAAACGTTTCGATGAACGTATATTAATTTATGGACAATTTTGTGATTCGAATGGATATTACATTTAATTGGATTATACCATAAAGTCAAGGAGTTTCATTTGCATAGAAAAATGATTTAAAGATGATATAAGATTCACTGGGCCATTTTTATACCTACATATGTCTGCAATAATTCTAACAGCTATTTATTAGTTTAAGTGATTAAAATATCCTTAACGTGGAATTGGCTTTTGGAAATCCCGAAAAGATCAGAATGATGAACAATAATCATTCGACAACATTTCAGTGCTAGAGTTCTCTCCCTAATTAAAAGAGTGCAGTTTTAATTGTATTCATAATCATAGAGTATTCGTATTAAGAAATACTCTTCCTACCCATTTAGCTAAAAATCAAAACCCATTAATATTTTTGTTATTATGAATATTTACTAAGTTAAGAATATTAACAACATCATGATGATGTAGTTAGTGAAGATGAGAGAGATTATTTATTACAAGAAAATAGAAAAAAAATGATTTATACATAACTTAAGGTTGACTTGGCTGAAGTCATAATAATCATTGCCTTAATTTAACATTAAAAAAAAACTTCTATTTGTGAATTTAATCTGTATTTCTGTACAGACATTTATTTATATTTTCCATTACCATATCACAGTGTGGTATAGTATGGTAAGTAGGTACATAGATGCGATTGTACCATAACAAACTATGAAATGGTAGTTATAGCAACTATAATCTCGAAGGTAGGTTTTGCTAACTAATAGAATGTATATAGTCATTATCATAAAAGTGTTGTTAATACAAAAATGATTAAGCATTCGCTTTGTTTGCATTTTACGTGTTAGAAATGAAAGCGAGTGGCGAACAAATTCTTAAATACAAAAACGAAATGTCAACGAAAATAAAGCAGAGTATACATCAAAAATAATTTATTCCCGGCACCCATGATCCATTTTACCTGCCCTCACGTCAACGTAAATTATTCTCAAGGTGAAAATGAAATGTCTCTTGCATGACATTACAGGCGGTCACCGGTCGATAGAATTGTAAATTGTTTCAATAATGTATTAGTTGGTATTTTATAAAACAGAAATTGTTTTCAATGTACAGGGGCGCCTCCCACGCGAAATGTATGCGATTATATTAGACTTTAAAAGGAATTAAAATGTAGCGCGAATTGGTGCGAACGTGCGCGATTGAAATGTATTCATTAAAAACCTCAACTAACAACGGTCGTACATATTTATATATGCAATGTATTTTTGTACATAACCGTCTAGGAGTCTAGACATGGTGTATATGTACAAGGTATAGACATTGAGCGATAAAATTAAAGAAGCAAGCGAATATACTCGGCGATCTTATTTACAAATTAATATGGTATACGAATAGGCTAAGCACAGACATCATAAATACGTAGTAGATGATGCAAGTGCCTAACTTGTATGTATTGATTCAGATGCATAGTTAGTGAAAACGATAAAGTGCAAAGTAAACGGATTTAATGATCCATATGCCGTGAGAAGCAGTGTTTATAGATTGGCACCCATATTTGGCTGGAAAAGGAACTCACGATATGATTTTATACATAGATAGTATATAAACTAGTTACAAACCCGTGTATACTATAAGAATAATAAGCGAAAACAACGAGCATTCCATCTGAGACAAAACATTGACGATAACTTACTGATTCAAACACGAACAATTATGTTCAGAATATTACGTCGATGGAGTTTACCGAGAGAAATGTTAAATGATTTGGAAAAATTTTGAATTATCTTCAGTTATGAATATTTTATATTTAATTAGATTACCTAAAACATTAAAAATGAGCGATAAATTCACCATTATTCTAAACTTACTAACGATAGCGTTATTCATATAAAAACTCTGTGCCCTTATTTGTGTGGTTGCAATTAAAGTAGATTTTTTGTAAGATCCAAATATTTTTTTTGTGGTAGTGATTTTGTTTGTGGAAGAGCAATCAAGTTACAGTAAGTAATCACCACCGCTCATGAACATCCGCTAACACCTTGCCTACCTTAGGATGAAAATTTGAATAATAAAAAGGGAAGAGAAGGATATAAAGGAAGGGAATAGGAAGTAGCCTCCGGATCCTAGCACTCACAGTGCGAAATTTGTAACACAGAAAACGGTAACACGACACTAATATTCTGTCAGGGTGTAGAACTTGCCCGGATGAACCGACCAAGATAAGATATTATAATATAAAATATTGTCTTTATTTCTGGGCTGGGGCACCCCAATATCAGCTCTTGACCGCATACAACGTCGTGCCATTCGAATTATCGACGACCGCGATCTCACCCAACAGCTATTTTAAAATTCTTTAAGATTGCGGAGGGATGTCTCATCTCTCAGCGTCTATTATCGCTTTTACCGTGGGGCGTGCTCCGAAGATTTGTTCTTTGGAATAATTCCTGCCGCTGAATTCCTATATCGCACAACACAGCGAAAGAAAAAGTTTTATCTCCACCATCTGAATAAGTGGCGATCCAGTACGGTGCGCTTTTCCCGAAACTTCATTCCACGCACCATCACTCTATGGAACCAGCGGCCTTCGGTGGTATTTCAGAACCGATACAACATTAAAACCTTCAAAAAACAAGCCTGCTCATATCTTAAAGGTATTCAACGCATTTGTGATGCCTCTGGTGTTGCAGATGTCCATGGGCGGCGTGAATTGCTTACCATCACATATGTGTGATACGCTTGGTAGTTTGGCTCCCAATCCCATAAAAAAAAAACACAATGCAAATATTTACTTTCATATATGTACAGAAATCAGAAGTATAAGCAGTTCATGCACGTAAATTAACTTAAAAAGGAATCATCATCAAACTTGCTTATATAATAAAATTAACTTATTTCACTATTTCACCTGTAAACTCCGTAATGTTTCCCTGATGCCCTATCACCGCATATGGAGCAGAGGTGCTTAGAGCCACTGAGGGGATGATTGGGCGGGTAGCTGCGCAGCGCAGGCGGGGACGTAGCATCCTCGCGCAATCCGTCCAAGATCGCAGTGTCGGGCTTCATCTCCGGCGGTGACATCGGCGACATAAACCCCGCCTCCAAGTTTAGCCCTATAACAAATATTCCCTTTAGCATTACGATCAAATAAAAATAATACAAATAATAGAACCATATGGTGCAAAAATGACGTAACCCACAAACTGCTGCGTGCTGAGGTAAGACACCATAGTACCCGGGGGAGCCCGATCCCGGGACGATCGGCACGCTTGCGACTAGGCTCGCCCTTAGCCACGCATCCATTGAGACGGCAGACCGTGGATTGGCGGAGAGGAAGGGAAAGGATAGAGAAGAAAGGAAGGGGCAAGAATGGAAATGCGGATTGGTGGGGTTACCAGACTCGGAATAAATCCATATAAATATTTATTCCGATGCAGGAATCGAACCCGCGACCATTGACTCCGCGGGCGGAGGGCCCCGCCACTGATCCAATCGGTCGTCAATCGGCCAAATAAATTTAATTGAAAATAAAATATTTAGGGTCGTCGTATTTGCAATGTCTTTAATGTTGCCGATGTCCATTCCATTGCCATGTTATTATTGTGTTATTATTTACCGTCAGATGACCCGTTTGCAGGTTTGACTAACTCTAGCATGAAAATAAAATTATAGAAAATTCTTTAATTTCTAATGACAAAGACGTTCATAGCGAGCTGAACATGGTGAAGAAGCCAGCGTGCTAAAAACTAACTTTGAAGTTATGAAAAGTGTTAATTTCTTCTCTTAAACAATGATATTGGACAAATAAAAGAAAAACAAGTAGGTAGACATATGTAATGTATGGACACATTAGTTGTCGGTAAAAATTTAAACAAACCTACTTTTACTCAAAACTCGGCGTCCCAAAAGCGTATAAAACAAACAAAAACCCAGTCTGCGTTCGGAGCATGTCGGCACAACCGGTCCATTAAGTCTGGGGCTGTCGCACTCCCACTATAAACACCTACCCTCCTACGAAACTTAAAACTGATATAACTTTGATGTTATAATTATCTTTATCAGGTAATTAGCAAATTAACAAGCTAGACCATAAAATATATCCGAGTATCGCTACGTGTCTGTTATTATATATATTTTACACACACACATTGATTTGCAATACTATAAATATGAATAAAAAATAAGAAATATAAAAAAGAAGGATAAAAATAATTTTGTGATCTATCGGCTGCCAAAGATATCACGAAGCGATTGCTTTAACTGATGTATTTTAATATTGAAAATATCGTACGTTTCTGTGTACACTGGTCAATAAATATATTATTGTATAGGCCAAAAGCGTACCATGGGATTATAATGGGATATATTATTTAGATAAAATCTAATACCAAACATTTTATGAGGATTTCATGTTCTGATGCATGATGTTAAAATTTACAAGAGTGAGCAATTTTGCAGAGTCAATATGCGAGTAGATTATTTTATATAAGTAAATTAAATCCTTTATAAAATATAAACAAATTAAATCATTTAATAACTGAAGATCTGTTGTGATTGACAGAGATTCAGATACAGTCTCAAAGCTAAGGTATTCGCACGTACAAGTTATAAAAACATACAGTGAACTGACAACGGTAAAAATATGTTTAATATTGGCTTGGCAACTAAGTAATTTCCCATTTCAGTTATACACTCCCATTTTTATGATATCCGTAAATGTTATGATCTACTTCTTATATATTTTAGCTGTCATCCTTACCTAGCTTCACAAGTTCATTGCATAGATATTTTCTTAAAGATTTTTTTTTAACTAAATATTAATGGAGTACAAAAACGAACATTTTCGCCGTATTTTGCTTTATTATTTCCTTAAAGGAAAGAACGCAGTGCAAACCCCCAAAAAGTTACGTGATGTGTATGGTGATATGTCCTTAACGTAAGACATTGCCGAAATTGGTTTGAATAATTTCGTTTTGAAGATTTTTATCTTAAAGATGACCAACATTCAGGTCGACCAGTTGAGTTTAATGAGGGTGAAATCGTCACGCCACGTAAACGACACGTAACTACACAGGAGATTGCAGAGAAGTTAAATGTTTCACATGCAGCCATTGAGAAGCATTTCAAACGTTTCAGGCAGGTACCGCGCGATTTGAAAGAAGTTTATCTGGCAAAGCGCATCAACGTTTGGGATTTATTGCTTAAACGTAATGAATTCGATCCGTTTTTAAAACGAATCATCACTGAAACAAAAACTGGATTGTGTACAACAATGTTAATCGAAAACGACCGTGGTGCACTTCAAAAGCAAATATCCACCAAAAGAAGGTTTTGCTGTCAATTTGGTGGGATTGGAAAGATCTGGTGTATTTTTAGCGGCTTCCAAGGAACCAAACAATTTATTCGGAGGTCTACTGTCGGCAACTGGACAAATTGAATGCAGCGGTCAAGGAAAAGCGACCAGAATTGGTGAATCTTAAAGATGTCATTTTCCACCAGGACAATGCTAGACCGCACACGTCTTTGGCCACTCGGCAAAAATTGTTGGATATTGGTTGGGGAATTGATGTTACACTCACCATATAATAGCCCTGATCTCGCGCCATAGGATTACCACTTATTTCGATCCTTGGAACCCCCCCCCCCCTTCGTGGCAAAACTTGCAATAATGATGAAGCTGTAAAATCACACTTAACCCAGTTTTTGGCCGAAAAGGATCACGTTCTACGTGCGTGGTTTTCAAGTTGTCAGAGAGATAGCAAAAGGTCATCAAACAAAATGGAAAATACATCATAAATTAAAGTTCATTCCAAATAAAAAAAACATTTATTTCGTTGATCAAATTGGTATTTACTTAGTTGCCTACCTAATAATAATATTTTTTTTTCAAAATGTAAACCTTTGAGTTAAGTTGGCGCTACACGAACTATGCTTTAACACAATTTGAATGTAAAGTAAACAATATTAACTTTATTAACATAAATAGCGATAAGTTAGAATAAATGCCATTCCAAAACTTAAAAGTGAGAAAGCCATTTGATGTTGCAAGTTTGCGTCAAGATTTCTAAACTTTTGTATTATTTTTTTTTAATGTAACATCAGCGGAAATTTGAAATTGTTCGTTCGTCGAGCTTAATATTATTGAAATTTGTAAGGAAAATAAATGTGTTTCCTTTAAATATCTTTGAAACATCGTCACATTTTAGAAATAATCAAGTTATATCGTAAAAACTACACTACCTAGATATATAATGAAATCATTACCAAACTACTTATGGTAATCGATACGACCATTATAAATTATAATGGGCAAGAGAAAGAAAACAAGCTTACCAATCACGTTTTGAGGATACTTTTAATGGAAATAAATGAATCTCATGCAACTCAAAATTTATATATATATATATATATATATATATATATATATATATATATCTTTTCTTATTTCTCTGTATCGACGGAAAAAATGACAGATGTCAAAAATACTGCGTCGAATGGTCTGAGTCTCAGCATTCTACGACCAATAGAAAGTTTTGTACAGCCTTAAAACTGACTGTTTTTGAATGATCAGATACAATTATTTCAGAAACTAATAGTTTTTTTTGCCTCTTGTGGCAAGTTTTCATTTTGTTTTCGCTTTTTTGTGTCGATATGTAGAAAATTTCAGTCTGGTTTGATTTGGTTTTGAAAAACTTACAAATCTACTTAATAAAATCGACACTGGTTGACAATCAATGCATTGTATAAGCCGATGGACTTAAAAATATAAAATTTTGCACAAGAGTTCCTTATATAAGACAGATGTGCACTAAGAAAGACTTATTGAAAATTCATCGCCTAAACCATTGGTTCCAACGAAGGCGGTACCGCCTCTTAGTGGGCGCTGGAGATTTTTATTGTAGAGGGGCGATAGCGAGTCCAAAGGCAAATAGGAGGCGTTATAACGACGACGGCAGCCCATAAAAATTTGGAAACCTATGGCCTAAAAGGTTAAATAAAAGGTGAAATTTTGTACGGAAGTTCGTCATTAAACCGTAAGCCCAATGTATTTACTTTGGCACATTTTTTGGATTGTTTAAAAATAGTATAGTTTATTTTTTTAAGAAATAAATTAATATTTTTATTTGCTTATTAGTCTTTACTTTGAGAGTATAGGAAAAACTCTTGTAAACTGTCATATATTTATGATTCACTGTAAGCAAGATAGATAAATATTAAAAGTTTTATTCCAAATACCAAAAAGGTCCGCGTGTGGAATTTAAGATGACGACATCGCCTCATTTGAATCACAGAGTAAGGCATGTTTACGCCATTAAGATGGCACCACGACAAAATGGTCGGTCGAGTAAGTTTGGGTGTAAAGCACAGTCCCAAGTAATGTTATGTCAGCATAAACTTCTTAATATACGAATAAATAAGTTATAAATAAAAATCTAAAAATGTAAAAAAGACACCAATTTATAGAGGCAAAATTACATTATTTTAAAATATATAATAAAATACTAATACAAGTTACGAAAATGACAATCAAAGGGCATCAAAGGACTCTTAATAAGCAATTCAAGTAATCTCATTTCCAATTTAAATATATTTAAATCAAACATACGCCTTTATACAAAGATAGAAATTAGACGCAGCAAATAACTTGTTTACACGTAGCGCGAGAGCGTGGAGAACTCTAACATAAAATATTGGGTTGTCCGGAAAGTTCGTGCCGATTTTCGGTAGGTAGCGCGAGAGACCTGACTGAATATATCACAATTTTTGAAAACAAATGACATGTGAACATATTCTAGAAGAGATAGCTTCAGTCATATTTTGAAAGTTTGGTTACGATAATTTTTATCAGTTTTGTACGCCTTAGAATATGGTGGCAAATAAAGTGCATTATAGGCATTTAATGCTTTTCTTTTTCCAAAAGGGCAAAAGTGTCACACAAGCGGCAAATAATATATGTGCTGTTTATGATGAGTATGCTGTAGCCGAATGAACGGTTCGAAAGTGGTTTGCTCGGTTTAAAGCTGGAAATTTCGACCTGGAAGTTCAAGAACGCCCAGTTAGGCCGTCCACCACAGATGAAGATATTATATGAGAAATCGAGAACAATCGACGCCCGACATTACATCAATTGGCAGAATGGTACCTATATAATTTAATAATTGTATATCAATATTTCAATGAGCTACGTTTTAATTGTCCTTAAATATCGGACAACCAATTAATAAACATTGTTATAGAAAAATATAAACCCACTTAGTTACACATTTCATTGTGTAACCATTTATTGAATTTATAAAGCAATAAATATGTACTGTCAAATATTTACAATATCTGATAATGAAATTTTTTTGACATCTTATCTAGAAAGTGATACTTTTTCGATATGATAATATTCGTCCTTAATATAGTTCGATAATTGATCCAAGCAATATTACGTAAACTGCAAAAGCGCAGGAATTCGAGAAATGGCTTGATTTTTATTTTAAAATCATATACCATAGTATTTTATATGCTTCTTTATATTTCAAGACCATTCTCATCATTATATTTTCTTCGGAAAGTACTTATCCAAAAAATTGATGTAGAAATACATTATACCGTTTCTTATTAATGCGTCGATCGATGTCGGCATGTGTCAAAGATTAATCAATCACGTAGACACGAAGTAGATATTCTCTCAGTGGAACGTGTCATGACAAGAAAATTCTCACAAGAATATAAATAAGGACAATCATAAATATATTTATACGTACTTAAAAAAATTCATCACACAATAGTCTCAGTAATGATGTTACCGAGAGATTTGTCCTTAAAATTAGCAATACAGTAAATAAAACTTTAAGAAGGACGAGTAGGTACTCGACGTACGAGGGGGATGTAAGATAACTATTAAATTTTTTAAAGTTCGTAATCATATACAATAAAAGTCCAGCATATAAAACGAGCGAGTCTACGTATGCTAAGGATAGCTATTTTGTATTAAAAATAAAACTATTGCTTATTGAAAAATGTTTTTACAACATCAAGAAATTATGAGGTATATAAGGTTGATCAACGTTGTATTATAACATGGTATTGTGAAAAATATGAAAAAAGGAGATGCCATGCGGACTTATAATCGTTATATCTTTTAAAGTTTGAATAACATTTACGTAAAACAGTGGTAATTTTGGTAACCTGTAGAATGAGAAAGAGAACCTTAATTTCTAGTATGTGTCGATAAACTGAAATGTTTTCGTTTCATTTGAAAATGTTGAATCAATACGTTGAACAAGTGATGATGCTCAAAAATGCAAATAAATGTTATTATTTTTAAAACCACATGAATTGAACACGCAACCTATTGTGCTACCGCAACACAAATGACGAGCTAATTGGATCAGTGGTGAAGTCATCGCTTTCGGAGACAGCGGTCACGAATTCAATTACTGTATCGGGATAAAGAAGAAGAACTCGGAATAAATACCTATAGATCATACAGATCTATAGGTATTTATTCCGAGTTTCGAGTGTTCCTCCATTCCACCTTGGACAAGCGTGTTAGGTTACATTCAATGTTTCTCCAGAAAAGGAAAACCCCGTGCCCGGCAGCGGCATACATGGGCTATAAAAAATACAAAATAACGAAATCCGTATAAACAAGTTCCAAACATCAACTTCATTTTACATTTTTCTGCATTTCTTAACTGCACAAACAGCGGTTAAGGAATGCAGAAAAATGTAAAATGAATATTTTCTACTCTAAACATTTACAAAATATTTTACAATACGTTTCTAATGATAAAACCTATAAAAGCACACAGTAATCATTTCTTCACAAAAAGCTTTTAAAAGACACATTATATATTATATATTGCGAATGAAACGGCAAAATTGCTGAAAACGTACAAATTCGACGTAATTTGGTTGTTTGAGAAATAAATATCCTTTATTGTGTTTCTATGGAACTGTAAGCTTTACTCTATTGTCGGCAATCTATAGAAACGCCAGCGGTCTGTTTTCAATAAAGTAAATTTATTATAGTTCTGTATTAATCAAAAATGTATTTCTATCCGTACGCAAAAGTTCTTATTCGTATGCATGAAAATATTAACCATTTCAGAGCAAGAAGTACATAATTAATATTATACACGAGTTTGCAAAAAAAATTGGGCAGTTTTGATTTTTCTACATTATTGATACTAATTTAGTACTAAAAAGGTTTAAATAGCCAAACTATGTAACTGTATGTATTAATTTTTACTTTTTTTTTATTAAAGTACCATAAAAATACCAGTAACCTTCATTTCACTATAGCTATAAAAAAAATTCACAAGGATTTCTGTTAACATTGATTGAAACACCGATTCGATGACTATGACTAGATGATTTAAGTGTTAAAAAAAATTCTAAAAAAAAACATCTAGTCGTCTAAGCTAATGACATACTAAAAATATTAATATATTTTTTTATTTATTTATATATTCATGTATATCCCCCGCAGGGATTGGCAGAGACCACAGAGATCCATCCGCTACCATTCATCGCAGCGAAACAGCTCTCCATTAGTCGGTTTTCGCCCTCGTGAGAATTAGGACGTGACGGGTGGCGAACCACGTCGCCGTCATTTTCAATGAATTAGGTATATTAAATTGGTCTTAGTGAATCCCACGAGCCGCAAGGGAGGATGGAGGTCAGCCCCAGCAGAGCCCTGCATGCTGAGGTAAGGCACTATAGTCCACAGGGGGGGCCCGATCCCGAGACGGTCGGCACGCTTGCAACTAGGCTCGCCCCTAGCCGCGTATCCATTGGCACGGCAAACCATGGATTGGCGGAGAGGAAGAGAAAGGATAGAGAAGAAAGGAAAGGGCAGGAAAGGAAATGCGGATTGGGCTGCGGATGCGGTTACTAGACTCGGAATAAATATTTATAAATCCATGCATATATTTATTTCGATGCGAGGATAGAACCTGCGACCATTGACTCCACGGGCGGAGGGCCCCACCACTGAGCCAATCGGTCGTCTGATTAATATAAATATTAATATTATCCATAGAAAAGGCAATGACCGTAAGGTGCCCGTTTTTTTGCAAAGGAGTTTATTATATATACCATATTATACAAAATTTCGCTCACTAGAGGTACTCAGATTCGCCTGCAGGTTGACTGGTAGAGAATGCCCAATGGCATAAAGTCCTCCTGTTGTACATTTTGTGCAAAAAAGACTAACTAATAAATAAAATAAAATGAAGACAACTTAATAGCATTTGGAAAATATCACGTCGTGCTTTGGTGTATGTCCCCTCCATACATTGTTATTTTACTGCTAAAAATGTCCAGAGATTATCAAGAGAGAATTCAATTATAAAAACACAACGTTAGTTAGTGCAACAATAAACCTGAAAAATGTCAATAAAATAATAGCAGGCATGATTTTCTATTACAATATTTGAGTAGAACAAATTAACTATATGAAAATGGATGAAAAGCATACAGGTCGCAGGTACGCAAAATAAACAAATATTTTCGATATTGAAATACTTCGATATTAAAGTGCATAGCTTTATTATATAAATGTTATGTTAAGAGTGTCTTAAAATATCAAAAAAGTTTATAATTGCATTCATTAAGAAACATTTCGCATTACATTCAGAAATTATTAAATTAAAATAGAACTTTGAAATGATTTACATATTTTCTAAAATTTGTAACTTGATGATAGAATTGGTAACTTGACTCGCCCCCCCCCCCCCCCCATCGATCATACGACATTTTGTAATATAATAATAATTAGTGGATATAAAGAATTTAATTTGGGAATAACAATTTTTCACTAAGTTTTCAAGTTTCTTTTCTACAAAAAATTCCTTAATATGCGCCAATTTTTTTATTTTATTTAGGTATACTTAATGTATTCAAATTATATATCCAAAGAAAAAATATAAATAAAAACTTTTAATTAACTTTTGTTTTTATAATCAATCTATTTATGTTCGTTATAGGATTTCTTAATATTGTATAATAAAATAATATTCTCATTATTCTTATATCCTATTTTATTCCAATAAATAAAGAGAAGAATAGTTTAATCGTGTTTGTCTTTAATTCAGAGATATTGGAAAATGAACTGGATAATTATAGTTCGTTGCTGTGCATATATTTTGCTTAGAAAGTCATTTTACTTTCCGCCGGCCAAATTTATCTTTTTTTCGTATCGATTGTTATCGTTATCACTCAGCGCGCAAACCATACGTAAGGACGTAGTTCATTGTTTCTTTATTGAGTAAGGTCATTGTCTATGCAATCCCTAAATGCATGCAGAGTTGTAACAATAGTTTAGATAAAAACAACATATAATAATTATTGATGTTGTTCCATTACCCAGTTGACTCAGTGGTTAGATTGCCTTACTCTGAGCCAAACGTTTTGGGCTCAAATACCGTGAAAAACTACAATTTACAAAAATCGCTTATCGATTTACTGGATGTAATTTGTGCATGTCCACTGTGTCATGCATATACTTCATCCGTATCGCCTTCCAATTGTATCGAGAGAGAAAAATCGTTTCATTGGATAAGTGAGGACTCAGACGAGAGAGTACTTTATATGAGCGCATACACTTAACTCACTTGAATATGTCTTGCGTAGTTGAGTCTTGGATTTTTTAAGAGGTCGCCGTAGTCGAATTGGCTAAAATAAATTTATGATATGTCGCGCTAATTAAGATACATATATTATATTTGATCATATAGAAATGAATGATTATTCAAAGTTTAATTATCTATTCCCAAAGTTAAATAACATACAGTGGTTGGTAGCGTGAAAACACGTGGATTTTAAATCAAAGATTATTTGCGGGCGCTTAACTTAATTTGAAAGTCAATGAACATCAAATAATCTAATTTAAAAGGTTCTATGTGGGCGGTTTTGTTAAAGCGAAAGTAAATCAATTTCGCTAGGTTTATTGCGCAGTAAGTTTTAAGATACTGTAAAAGACAAAATTCAATGTGTTTTAAAAAAACTAATAACGTTCAAAGTTTTTAATTTTATGTATACATTATTCAGCAAATAGTGCCTAATAAAAACAAATTTTAAAATACCTCTGGTAACGCATAAAAACACATTTTGTGCAAACAAGGTGTAAAATAAGTATACAATGAGAATTAATATATAAATACATATATTAATTCTTATTGTCTATAGTTACAGTATAAAGGCGAATTACATAAAATGATGTCTTGTTTTATGTAATTCGCCTTTATACAATTGAGCTCAAAATCCTTATCACATTAAAAATTTAAAGTGTTGTATAATGTATAACTAAGTATATTTACATTGCATGTCAAGAGAACAGTCGACATTGGGTATGTTGGATGGAGTCGCGAGCGGCTGCAGCATGTTGACCGGCGCTGGTGACGCCGGAGGGGGCTGCATCGGTCCTGGGGGCGCCGGCCGCGCCCAGTTAATCAGCGCCGTCACCGACATCGTCGGTTTATCTTTCTTCGCCACGCTCGACATGGCCACGCACTAACATCCTCACATCACTACGTTGCACTCCGACAATTTCGCTTCCACCACACCACTGCGCAAATCCACAAATTTAAAGCCTCTTAACTGACGCGAAGGCACGATCAATTTGCGCCCCGAACAATGTAAAGCCGTGAATTATGACGAATATTGTAAACAGTAGGTCCGGGCGTGCGTGCCGATGCCGAGACAGTGCGACCGATACCGTCACAGGCGGGCACAAAGCACACTTCGTTGTGACATTGTGTGTGATAGCTGCTGTTAATGCACCCGACGCCGAGACCGACGTCGACGATATCGCAGTGCACGATGCGCCGCAGCTCCGGCGGCGAAGGTTGCCCGCTGACTAATGCGCGCTAAAACTCAACGAGCTCGAAATTGACAAAAAAAAAGTACCCGTCAACTTCCGCGCAGTTACCGCCATGAAGGTCTCCCGGCGCGCTCAAGGTCCCTACACAATCATACGTGAATAAATCTGATTTTATGTCAGAAAACGAGTTGCTTATAATCGATTTCATTTATTGTCATTATAGCGGCAAGTGATACAGAATTGAGACGGATGGTATTATTATTCACATTTTATTGCTTTATGATGGAGTAAGGAATAGTCTAAATAATTGTAGTCATCCGCTGACGGCCTTCATGATTGTGGCTGCGGCGCGTTTCTGTAATTAAGTTTTACGTCAGTCGTGGACTGAACACCCGCGCTAGCCTCTACCATTAAAAATTTTGCTATGTCACTAACTTGAATTCAGCGATATACAATATCGCCTAAGTGAAACTTTATCGAACATGGAATGGTAAATGAGTCTAATTATTCTTTCTCAGATAAAAAATATCAAGGATAATGTACGTATCCTGTATGGAAATTATACCATTTGTATATATTTTGAATAGACCTTTAACAAACAAGGACAAACTTATATTGAAAGAAAAAAAGAAAACCTTTTTTGTATCTGGCTATAAATTAGAACTAATTTAAAACTTTGGTTGCTAAACTGTTGCGGATGTCTACGAGCCAGAGTATCTCCGTCCAGGTATGCACCTGGACGGAGATACTCTAGCTCGTTTGCCTACCCATCCCATAAAAAAGTTCCCTAGTATGTATTAACTATTTTCGGAATATTATAAAATATACGTGAAGGTGTTAAAAGGGGGTGAGAGGGATTTATTAACAAGATATATTAACAGGAGAGATGTAAGCTACACGATTTGTTGTCATCCATCACGTAGGCTACGAATTTTGCCAAAATGTATACAATGGGAATATTCAGACAACTTTCTTTACAATAACATATGGATAAGTCACATCAAACACACCTTAACATAAAAGTGATTTACTTTACAAGTTGGAGTGGACGAGGTACGGACGGGACACGGTCATAAACATCTAGCTTTTTTTATTTATGGAAGAGATTCAAGGCAAATGGGAATGATTTCTTACCCCTGTTGGTATGAAATCACCACCGCCCATGGATATCTGCAATACGAAGGGCATTGCAGACGCATTGAATATAGAATTGAATATATAATAAAGAAGGAATTAATGAAAAGGGAAGAAGGAAGTAATGGAAGGGAACAGAATTTGGGTCTCGGCTAAGGAATCAGAGTGCCTGTAATCATAACATAAAAATGCTATCTCAGAATAAACGCCATTTTATTTAAAGTTTAAAAAAGTTATGAACCGATGAAAAGATTGCTTAAAATGTTTGAAAGTTATAAATTTTAAAAAAATGATTATAATGATAAAAACAAAAATATGGGGTAAAATAATTTAGGACAATTTTTGAAGAAAATATTAAGGTTTAATATTCATCTTAATTCATTTTAAAAATGTAGGTTACATATAATAGATTTGGTTTCACGTACGGTTTTCATTTTGTTATAATAGAATTCAAATGACGGTCAGGTGTGGAACTATAAGAGGACTAAAAGAACAGAGAAAAAAAATAATTATCAAATTTTATAATTCATTTGATTTAAACAAAATCGTTATATAACGGCAGATGTATTTCAATTTAATTGAGTGGTAACGTTAAGATTGAATATGGACTTTTCCGGTCATCTTACAGCAGTGACGTTATGTTATTCTTTAATTTTTATGATCAGTATCAGTTATATTGTTTAATTATGGTGGCGTATTATGCAATATAGTTCGATTAAGGTGTATAAGTGAAGTGATATGAAATATATGCGTGTATCGTGATTTTTTAAGTTGACTGAAAAATTTCATAGGTTGTAATAAAATAAATAAATTTTATCTAGACGTAACGTGACAAGCTGACTAGTTACATTTTAAAATATTTAATATTATTATATTTTATTTGACACTGGCATAATAGTTATAACTAGTTGCCATCAAAGAAAAGAAAAGATTGAATATCCGCGTATTTAAACCGATCATGGCATTGATACTATTAAGTCTATTAGCACGCCTACAAATAATTATTCGTAGAGACGTCTTAAATTATGTATTAAATAGGAACTGTAACTAGTTTAATATATCATCAGAAAAGTAAGAACATAGTCTTCTATGAATATATAAAAAATTTATATATTTTTTGCAATTTCAAGAATTATCAACACTAACTTTATATGACAAGTTCACTAGTTGATACAAAAATATTTTTGTTTCTAATACATACCGAAAAACTGGAATGAAAATAACACATAACCGGATGCATGTAGTCTGGGCTCCAAAAGGTCAACAGTTGAATATGAGGAAAATCATTGTAAACTGCGTTATTGTATAATTACACGAAATGAAATCTAGACGATTAGATATCAATTACGGAAGTTTAAAATTAATAAGTATTTCATGATGCACTGTGCATATTTGGTTGAACAATTTAGGTTTTATGACTATTCAATATCTGTTTTGTATAAATCCTAAACACAAGTAATTGAATTTCAATCATCTATCTTGAAGAAACCTTACAAATTTTACCTCTCTTCATTCTATTTAAAAACAATAAAAACAGTATTATTTATCGGATAAAGCTATAGAACAGACCATATATAGTGAGACCAAATTACTTACGCCGAAAACCGTCAATCAAATGGTATCCATGACAACGTTGGGTTTGGGAAATTGATATCTTCGTCAGACTTCTTAAGGGTTAGACAATGAAGGAGGTGTGTTTATATATCACAGGCACTTAAGGCTTACCGTGTTATACACTAAAGAAGTATTATAACAAATCAATATTACTTAAACACGCTACCGTTAATGCGACAAAATGCTTTCACGGTACATTCTGTTGATGTAATATAAAAGGATCAAGCTTTTATATTGAGATACCACACAATAGAACACCAAAATCAACAATGACATAAAAGAAACCCATTAGCTAACTCGAATTAGGTACTTTTTATAAACAAAGAAATACATTAACTGTTAAGAGTCGCGTAGGCTTTTATATAATACTTATTTAAAAGTATTTAGTAATAATATGTTTAATATATTTACTGTGACCAAATTTTGGTTCACTTTAATTATGTATGGTTTTGGATGTTGTAGCACTTTCGCCATGCGATGAGAGATTAGTGTACAGAGGGAAACTAAAACAATTACACCGTATAGTTTATTTAAGTGCGCAATAAATGCAGTTATTTACGTCAGTATAAGAATGCTCTCGCTTTCTTTCACTTTCTTCAACAAGGCGACGAGACGGGCGTGTATGTATCCACACGTACAGCGTGCAGTAGTTGGTGGGCATGGCTACCGCCCCACTTCGTCGCCACTCTATCGATCTGCGGCGGCCTTGACTTGACGCACGCTCGCCAGCCACAATTAACATTGACAATAGCGACGCGCGCGCATTACACCGACTCACTTTTACACTTTCATTTTTAATCTGTTAACTTATTTTTGTAACGGTCTCTCTCTACAGACTTAATAAATTACAAAAGTATTAGTAATAACAAATTACAAAATTACGTCATAGTATATAATTTGTAAATATTTGAATTGACTTCATTTCCTAGCGCTAATTCATTACACCGTGAGTACATAAGTCGAGATGTGTAGCAACATCGTCAGACAAGCGTCCTAGAGTTGACCCGGAGCGTGTGGGTACGCGGGCGGCGGGTGTGGTGAGTCAAAAGGCGGGGGCGGTACGACGCGTGCACTCGCCGCGAGATATAGGTAAACGGAACGCAGAGAGGCGAACCGCGCGGGCCTGCGACCTTGGCAATTCTCTGACGACTACAGGTGGTTTTCGTTTGCACTTAGATCTCCGAGCGATTCTCGCTGGCCACTCTAGCTGAGTTGGCACACGCACGGTGGAGGGGAGTGCAACCGGAACTTGATTCGAAACAAAACAATGCTCCTTCCATTTCGAGTACAAAGACGTGCGCATTATAGTCACGTCTGCACTTCATCACAGATCTCGCCTGACAAAATGTCTGAGTGCAATAAAATAAGACTATGACGATTTTATGGATATTAATGGTTAGAATGTTTAATAAAAAATAAACATGTTTAAAAAAAATAAAAATAAATCAACTGCTTTAAAAATAATATTTTAACTGTTTGTATAAATAAAAATCACAATGTATTATAGCTTAAAATTGATGTGATCCTCCCGGATATTAGTTTTTTCATAATCACGATATTAATTTATTTAAAGATTTTGTATGTATATGTTAGTTAAAAGCCAGAAAATCAGTAGGTGTTAAATTATAAAGTTTATAAGGTAGTGATTTACGGTTCAAACCAATGTTATTTCAAAGACATTCATAATTGATATGTCGTTTAAATAAGAAACAGGATTTAAAGCTTCTAAAATTAACTTTCTGGTTTAAAGTAAATACAATATCTATGTAAAGCGAATTAATTGGTAATATTTAAAGACTGCTTTATTTCGTACATGCATTATCAGAATAGTAAGAAAAACAAGTTTCTTGTCAAAGAAGGTTCCATCAATAACGCACACTTATGTAGGCAATATTTATAAAATTGAACTTTAGCTTTGATCAACAAATATAACAAGATATCACAGTTTAAAAATGCAAAAAAATATGGATTCATTGAATTTGTTAGTTCACAATAAAACTGAAGATTAATACACAAATAACTTGGTAACAAAGCATATTAAATCTAAAAAGAAAGAACGATATAAATATAAATTGAGTAACGAAATAATGATTAGATAAGAATAGCGAATAAATGATTAACGAAAGATCTAAAAGTAAAAAGATTTTATATCAAGATCAACTGTTAGAATCCGAATGATACAAACTAGATGAGGATACACCAAGCACTAGGTATTCGGACAGGTTGTAAATATGGTAGCTGGAGTCATTTTTTAACTACCTACCAAAGATTGAGTGAACTTATGAACTTGGGTGACGATAGAGAATTATAGATCTATGAAATTTAAAAAATGTCTCAACTACTCAAAGGATCATCATGTTCATATCTACAGACAGCTTATATCTATACAATTTACATAATATACAGTTAACAAAATTTATATCAGCACCGTAAGTGTGATCCATTTTTGTTCCAATAATTTCTGTTGTGAGGTTATTAATTTAAATATGCATTATATTTTAGAATAAAATCATGATTTGTAGTGTGAAATTTGAAAATTAACGATAACGAAAACACGTTTGACATGAAATTAATTTTCACGCATTAACCAGTTTCCAATTTAATTGACGGAAGTTAATCCGTAATATGGAAGTGTGGAGCCCACATTACACATACAATAAACACTGTAAATGACTAACGTTTGTCGAATTTTTTTGGTCGTATATTCCAAACGTATTATTATATACGACTGGAGACTAAAATGATGCGAACACATTATTTCCGGTTTAAATGATGTTAGACGCAAAATAAAATTAAAAACAAAAAAAATCAAGTTTTATCAATTACCCGGCGGTTATATAATAACAAGCGCAGTACGAGTATATCGGCACAAGACCTTGGCCGTGACCAAGCCAACGAGTAACACTTCCCGAGGCGTGACGTACTCTACTCGCGGCCAGGGATAACCGATAACAATTACACGCTATTCATGACATTTGTAATGCCTAATGGTATTTAATTTACGAAAAGCGAGAAGCGCATTACAACTGTGTAAAACTCACTCAAAAAAAACATTATTAGAAGTATCTTATTGCACAACGACAGTCATATGCTATACAAATTAATCAATGAAATTACAAATGGTCGTGTTACTTCCAAAGAGAACAGGATGTTTTTAACGTCTACTCTTATTATTTATATACGTACAAGTTAAAAGAAGAAAAACAAAGTAGTACACAAATTTAAAGTAACTCTTTAGTATTCAAAAAATGAGTCGGCGCGATGGAGGCAATGAATTAAAATAAGCTAGACCTTCACAGTGATACTTAAAATAACAAACAATATGTACAAGTACGTATTTTTTATAATACAAATAACATTGATTGAAATTACGTTTTGCAAATATCTAATAATGATTACAGAACAACACGCTTAAAGGCGCTCATCAATCCGGCTGTCCAGTGTGGCTTCTATGACCGAATCAGCTTGGGAGAGGTCTACTTTCAGCGGCGGACTAGTCTAGGCTAATGATACATTGGAAATTAAAAAGAATTTTTTTTTGCGAAAAATCCACATTCACAAAAAAAACTTTTGATGAATAGCTAATTAATTTGTTTAGAGGGCGAAATCATTACTTTCGCTTTTGAAAATAATAAAACTTTAAAATCCTTTGCAACTAACTTTACTTACATAAGTAACTTACATACTGTTTGTATAAAATGACAAAAATCTCTTATATAGTATAAGGATCAAGTGATTTTCATATAGTCTAAAATATTTTTAATAAGATTTAAAATTACATACAAATTTGTATTAATGTGTTAGGATTTTAATACTGATGATTAAATTTCAATATAAGAAATCCCGGTGTCTTCATTTAAAGGCTTATGCATATTTTTTAAATGGTCTTGAGAAGGCTTTTTCAACTACTGCTAAACAGACTTTTATGAAACTTTATATACATATTGACTTCCCATGGCAATAAAATATTATAATTTGAAGTTGTAAGCATATAAGCTATGAGGAGGCGGACAGTAGAACTCTTCCACTGTTGTTATTTACCCCCTCGAGTTTTGGCTCATCTGGTTGGTTTTGATGAGTCCCATACATATTTAGTATTCAAAAAACAACTTAAAACTATAAATAACAAAATTGGTATAACAAGGAAGGTTGTTCTGAATTTGAAAATATTTCTTATTTGCCACTTTGACCTGTGTACCTATCGTAGTGCCATAACTTGATATTCATTTGCGTACCTCCATTAATTTTGACTATTATTCAATCCCAAAAAAGGGCTGGTTGCACTATATAACCATTAATATATACTTTTTGTGCTCTACCGTGCTCTGCGAAGGTACCGGTATTTTGGAGTATGCTTTGGCACGTTTTGGCAGCTGGTTACATCACTTTGACGTCAAAGTATCTTTAGAAAAAACTTTGCTCTTATCTTTTTGTGGAATAATAAATATTTATAAATCAATAGAAATGCAGTGACTAGAACACTAGGACATAGCGATAAATGTATTCAGTGTATTGGAGTCAATACACTTGCAACCTTGCAATGCTCTTTACGACTCGTGTCAGATAAAGACATAGGGCATAAAAACATTATATGTGCGCTGAAGCAAAAATATAAAAGGTTTAAGTCATATTTGTCATCATGATTCATTAGAGATGTGTTACTAAAAGTGAATAAATGGTATTGCTTCACTTTTTGAAATAATTAAGTAATTCATTCTACAAAGTGAAATCGATTCCGTTATTTATCGAAGAGAGATATATACCTACTTGTATTTTATCTTATTGATTGTTGTTCAAATTACTTTACATTAGACCAAATTACTTACCTAGAAGATTAAAATGTACAAATAGATAGAGAGAATATATCGATAATTTAGCCAAATTTCTTAAAGTATTAATTCAATTTATAGTGAACAAATTGTACTTTATTTACCTACATGTAATAATACAAATCACAATATATTTATATTCACTGATCGTTAATCCAATATATGTTAAGTAATGCGCAAAAAATGATTGAGCTTAAAAATTTTAGTATATCAGGAATGTCATGAGGTAATCAAACGAACGCGTTGTTCGAGATGCATTTCGGTAAAGCGAAACCGGGGCGCAAATGTGTTGTCGTGACGTCACTCATAAGTCTCTTTCCAAATTACGATGTATGATTTGTGTTGAATGCAGGCTGCGGATCGTGCATCGATTTTCAAGTCCGTCGCGAGCGGCGCCGTACACACGACGGGAACGAGCGCTATCGCTGCTGTGACTGCCGCGCCACATCACGTCCCCGCTTGCGCCCCGCGTCTCGCCACCAGTTTGTTTTGCTGTATTTTCGTTGTTAATCATTCTCCTTGACCTTGTGCGACGTCGAGTGGTCCACTGCACACGGCTGCGCACCCTTCATCCCGCTTACCCGCCCGCGTTGCCTGTCGCCTCACATCACACGTGCTTATTCATCAAAATTGCATCTCGGCTGTGCAATCACAAAACCTAGTATGGGACACCTCCATGAAAAACGGGGTTTTGCATTATGCAACTATTTATGCCATAAAACTTCGATTAACATTGCCAAAATATCTAAAACTTTTGAAAACACTAACACAGTCATATAATTCAGAAAAATGTATAAAACCAATTCGATTTTTCTTTTACATATAAAATGTCTCATGTACCTTTCTAGGTTTTAAAATTGTGAAGTCGATCTTACCTACCTTAAGTTGACCGCTAAGCTAAAAGAATATCAAGACTAATGATTTTTTTACCGCAATTATATTTACAAGGGTTATAATGTACTCTAATATAAATTATATTCAAATTTTAAGGTAAAGAAATAATTTTGGCAACTAATGAGCGCATGTATAAATACCCAAGATCTAGGGCAGTCTTCCTCTAAGAGGGCAATAATGGCCTCTTGTGGGCGTTGAAGGCCTAGAGTCAACCTTTTCAACACCCGCCAATTGTTAGAGTAAAGGGTGCAGTGAAAAATGAGAGGTAACGTGCTAGCTGATTTCTATTTTAAACTTAAATAATTTTAGAAATTAATGAGCGATATACCCAAGATCTAGAGCAGTCTTTCTCTAAGAGGGCATTAACGGCCTCTTGTGGGCGTTGAAGGCCTACAGAGTCAACCTCTTCAACACCCGCCAACTTTTAGCGTAAAGGGCCTAGTGTAAAATGAGGGGTGTTTTACTAGCTGATTTCTATTTTAAACTTAAGTCGAAATCTGCCTACAGAACTGAAATGGTACAAGTCTGATATGGCATGCTATAATTATATGAAACTTATCAATTGTCAAAAGTGATTTTTAAAATGACGTAAACCTAAACATTTTTGGGGGCACTATATGTTTAATTTTACAATATATATAAAAATTGATGCTCGAAGTTGGCAGTAGATGAAATAAAATTAGAAACAATCTTAAGGGTAATCGTAAAAATAGGAGAAGAAAGTAATGGAAGGGGGAAAAGGAATTGAGGCTCCAAACCCCTGCACTCCCTGTACAAAACGCGGTATCACAGAACAAAATACTACCCCTTGACGCCGATATTCTGTGAAGGTCGAGCCAACCCATTCGTGCTACCATGGTTCTACCACTATTATTATGATTTTTTTATTACTTTTTAAATAGTATTTGGAGGTGTAGTTTCATTTATATTACAACTACGCGAGCGTTTCGGACTTATGCCAAATTTCGGCGAAATAGACCCATTATTGGCTATTATCACTTTGTATATCCCGCAGTCATTACCACTTCGTATATCTTGTATTCAAATTGGATTATTTTCTACTCCCTACATGTGTTCGTAACTCTGACCATTTTGTGTGCGAGAGCGATCCCCGTAGGTGTAACGGTTCGGGCGGATCGTCGAACAGTTCTTTGCGATTTTCCAATCCTCAAGGTTTGGATATAATGCCTCTGCTTCGAGCCCCACCCGAACATTTTCTCCGAACAAATATACCCCCCCCAACTTCTCTCATACGGTTTCTCCAATAACAAGTCAGGCAGTGAGTGAATGGTAATGCAGCTTTATATAATATGTAATGTAATTAATTTATATATGATTGTCTAAGTTTTATAAACAATGAGTGATCATGCTGTTCTTGTAAAAGAAATGAATCTCTCGGTAAAAACGTGACTAGTTTTGATTGCAATAAAAGTGTATTTTTATTAAAGTTCTTGTCGAAGTGAAACAATTTATTGTATTTCAACGATTTTTATTATATCAAGGTAACAATAATTATAATAGTTTGTGACTGCAAAGGGAAAAGGGAATTTTTTAAAATTTTCAAATGTTTACTCTCATGTAACTGGGGAATGTTATCATGAACAATGATGGGCGTCGATAGGGACTCTTAACGCCGCTTCCTGATACGATGCTAGACATAATTCTGCGCAGTTTATAACTGCCACGGAGTATTTGTTAAATGTATTGTGTGCATAGTTTTATAATCGGAATACGTAACGACCTTAATCTTTAAATTAAAACGGTTCTCTTAACGTTACATGTAAATATTCAAAGCATAAGTAATGTATATAAAATAAAAAGTCAAAATAAAAATGCTTTTATTTAAATTCATTAATATAAAGAATTTGTAAATAAAAGAAGTTCGAATCATGGTGGATAAAGTCAAATAGTATGATAATTGAAAAAAAAAAGAGTAAAAACAATGTACAATAAGTATTTCAGATTGATTGGAGAGCGAAACTGAAAGGAATCGCGTCAAAAGTAAGAATGTTTAGAACAGTTAAAGAAAATATGATCACCTTTGCTATTTTTCAATCTACACTCTGAAAAATATGAAAATGATACTATCTCCAATAATAAATTATAGTTGTACGAATACGAATAGACTATATAGAACGAACAGACAAATATCACACACTCAGAGTTTCGGTTTCATACGATGAGTGCTGCGGATCCAGAGGCCCAATTCCTTACCCCTTTCGTTTCTTTCCACTTTGCCTCCCATTAATTACAACTAACGATAGGGGAGAAAATGCTTCTTGAGTGCATGGTATTGCAGATATGCATGAACTGCAGTTTATAGTATTTACCATCAGGTAACCCGCTTCATCATCGCCTATTTCTTCCATAAAATCACGCAAAATAGGCGCGTGATGACGTCGAGTTGCGGAAACCAGCTCGTTACACCATATTCTTCCATAAAAAATGTTAATTTTGCTGACTGCAAAAACAATTGACCGTGTCCGAAAAGCTAAGGTGTTATTGTATTAATTTCTCTCATTAATATTGTTTTGATCTAATATAATAACAATATTTACGAGCAAATAAAATGAAAAATAAAACTTCATTGTTTAGCGCCACCTAGTAGTTGAAGCGAAAATAAATTATAGCGCCATCTATAATTATAGCTAAACAATGTGTCGAAAGCCTTTGAAGGTTACTTACTCCTCCTTTTTTGTATTGTAATAGTAGTTCATATTTTTTTAAAATTATTAAATAAATAATGATTGTAAAAATTTTATAGTTACAATATAAATATAAAAATAATATCAATTATTTAGTTGACATTATTTAAAATTTAATTAATACTATTTAAAATTTATATTATTTAAATGTTATTTACATTTGGAAATAAATAAAAATTGCAATTATTTTACTGTTGAAGATTTCCAACATTTTTTAAATTTTGAATTGAAGACATTTAGAATAAAAAGTTATTGTGTATTAATTATTATTATTTCATACTGTCATTCCCTTAGTTCATATGTTTACTCTTAATACATATATCAAAACTCTCTTCTGTCAGTTCTGTCAGTAAATTTTATTCTTGTGTACAGCTAAACTAAAGAAATAAAATAGACTTCCATGAAACTACAAAGCAGATGATAACTGGGATAAATAATCCACACAACAAGGTATCAGAATAAATTTCTGAGCTATACATACATATAGTCACGCCTGTCTCCCTGTAGGATTAGGCAGAGACTGCAGATCTGCTATGACCCTGACACACCCTCCTTGCTTCCTTCACACTCATCCATCTTTTCATCCATCCTTCCTCTCACATTCATCGTAGCTAAACGGTTCTCCGTTACTTGCTTCTCACCCTCGTAAAAACAGGATGTGACGGGTGGCGAACCACGTCGCCGTCATGTTTTAACGAATTAGGTATATTAGGATTGATCATAGTGAATCACACGCGCCGCAAGGGAGGGTAGAGGTCAACCCCAGCAGAGCCCCGCATGTTGAGGTAAGGCACTATAGTACCCGGGGGAGCCCAATCCCAACACTGTCGGCAAACTTGTGACTAAGCTCGTAGATTGGCGGAGAGGAAGGAAAAAGGATAGAGAAGAAAGAAAACGGCAGAGGAAAGAAAAGATGGATTTAGACAGGACGATAGAGATATGATACTACCGCAATGGAAGACGAGGAGTGATACAGTAGTGGCTCGGGAGGCCGGGGTCACATACCAATACCATAAATACATTTTTTCCATTGTTCTCATTAATGTATAGCCCGTTTAAATTGATATTTCATAATTTTATCTACTCATTCCTTATAATATTTACCAGTGGTGCATTTCAATCTAATTTTTGTTTGTGATAGCTTATTGATGGTCGTCTTTTACATTTATGACAAAAGATATAAAGCTGTAAGATGATACTAACTGATCATCCTATCTTTTATCAATTATCATTATAGTTATAAGTTCATAAATAATGGTGAATATATCGGAATGTTTATGATTTTTTTCTTCTTTTTATCTACTTTTTCGTAATTTTATTTAAATTAATTTCTGTGTCTTTTTTTATATACTTGAAATAATTTAATCTTAAACAAATGGACCCTTTCTGTTATGTTACAATACACAAAAGATGTAGAACATTTTTAAAGAAAAGTGCAATCATCCAAAATAATTTTTGTGGAAGATTGCGGTAGTATATTACAAGAATTATCAAATAATAGTATCTAGATAATTATCTAATTATTGAAAATAAACACTAGAGCTATATTTTACCATCAACTTTTGTATCCCACTTAAAAAAAATCCACAGAATATTTCATAAATTTAAAGCTTAAAACACCAATTCTTCAAAAAAGTTAAGACATATACCGTGATATAACTAAGGATGAAGGTTTGAGTCCTATCTAAGTCAAATTTAAAAAAAATATTTTTCAGTGTTCAATTAATACTACAACATTTAAATTTGACATATAAGTCCTATATTGAGATAAATTAAACATATTTTGATATAAAGACCAATGGCCAAAAAAATCATTGCAGACAGAAATGTGAACATATACTGTTCATATTTCTATCTGCTATCTAAAAATGCTTTCTAAATATTTCTAGATCACATATGAGCGTTATATTTTATTTAATATATGTATAGTTTGATCTTCACTTTACAATATGTAATATGTAAAACTTTATTTGCAAATATATTTGACCCCAATTGTTAACACATACTTACTTAACAAAATATTTGGAACCTAATCAAATATATTGCCAAACTTAAAAAATATTAAGAGTTTATTTAATAATTCTTTTATAACCAATATATATGATCAGATTCAATATCAAATCAACACAATACTAAAAATATTTTTAATTTAAAGTATCGCAATAATTTAAAAAAAGTAGATAATGTATACTAGAAAAACATAAAATATAATGTAGTATTTACTAACAATCTTCATTATAACCATAATTGAATTTGATTAACAAATAAACTTCTATATTATATTATAAACTTCACTTTATATTTTGTATATTAAACATTTATACCATATATTTAGGTATGAGATAAACTACTTTAAGCTGATTTCGTTAATTTTTAAACTGTATCTTGTGCATATTTACGCACTTTGAACAAACCATTATTAATATATTTATTCAGTGTCAAGTCTTGATACATGATTTTTAGACACTTTAAGATATTGTTCTTAAATATATATACGTATATATATTATTTCTACAGCAGTATTAGATTATACTTCAATTCTTTTACTTGTTTATATTACAATACTATTCAATGCATGTCTATCTTCAGACTATGGTTATTAAAAATACCACTGTAAACAGCAGATTTATATAAATTAATATTTAGAAGAAATACTACTTACCAGGCTCTCTCGAGGGCTCCATCATCAACAGTAATTTATTTATCGTCTACAATACCACTTTCATATATTAGTTCAGTAACAACGATGAACCTGTCAGTAACAAGGTCGTTGAACTAAATATACCTACAAATGTAATTATACTCACTCGCCTAACATATGTCTTTGGAGACTCTATACAAGGGAATTAACTAGAAAAGTTTTACAGACAGTTATTTTATTTAAACATTAATGGATTGTATTCAATATTTACAAAAATTTCGACTCAAAACCATTTAAATGTGTGAAAAAGTGACAAAACCAAAAACATATAGCGTCACGTCATCCAAACGTCACTGGCTACTTTATAAAATAGTTATCTGTGTATGGAATCCTTGCGATTATTATAATTTAATAAATATAATTTACTAATAAGATAAATGGTTTTATTATTAAAATTAATTACATTTGTCACTATTAATTACAAATAATTTGTTAAATAAGAAACTTTAATTTCGTACACCTAACAATATAGTAATACAAAATCTTTTCAATTTTTGAACGAATTAAAGTCTGAAGAAATTATAAAAAAAAAAACTGTGTAATGTAAAAAAAAATAAACTTAATAATGATTTTAAATAATAAAGATAAACTTTTACTTGTGATTTCAGTATTTAAAATAAATTAACGAAGGAATTACTTGAGTGTTAACTAACAATTATATAAATAGATTATATGAATATATGTAGAACTGTAAACTAGGTAGAATAGAGATCAAGGAATTGGGAAATATAAGTTTAAGACAGTCGATATTCGTTTTCAACTCATAACAACTTTTATCATTTTTCGTGGAATAGTAGTTAATTTTTCAAATCATTAGATTTGCTGCAAAGGAATAAAAACTTTATTTGAAAATGATCGCTCTTAACCCAGATTATTAATGTTAGAAACGTGTAAGAGAAGACAAATGTCTGTGGTAACTATGTTATATAGTGTTGAGTTCATCATATGCATAAAAGATAAGTGTCAGTTAATGAACAAATTTATTATATTTCGAAAAAGTAGAAAGACATGAAAAATTTAAAACAACCGCACAACTTGCCGTAAAGAAAAGTTTCATCCATACCCTCTGGATGAGTGGCAATGTACTACTCTCGAAGCTACCTTTGGCGGTCTTTCCGAACCGATACGACATTGGCACCTTCAAAAAACATGCCTACACATACCTAAAAGGCCGGCAACTATTCCGCGACTCCTGCGGTGTCTATGGGCGGCGTTTCCATCAGGCGACACGCTTGCTCGTTTGCCCTCCTATCCCATAAAAAAATTGTTGTTTTTGTGGTGAATGGTTTCTATTCATAACTGTGACAGCTATGAATAGAAACGAAAGAGGAGTTAAAAGGGACAAAAATGAGTTAATTAGAGATGACTTAATTATGAATAGGGACAATTTTTAGAATTATCACTAAGCAGTTAATATAATTTTTTAATATAAACAAAATGACCTAATTTACTCGGTGGTGGAGCTGCTCATTACGGAGTCGATGGTTACGGTTTAGATTTCTGAATTGGGATTCTGATTTGAAAGTTTTCATACTAGATTGGGCAGATAATCGTGTTATTTTTGTGTTGCTGTATTCATCATCTTCACCATCAATCATCAACTGCCTGTAGCTATCCACTGCTGGAGATAGGCCTCCTCCAAACAGCGCCATCGCGCCCCGATCTTCTGTTTCATGCGTTCGGTTTCTGCTAGTCGCTCAGCGTAGGTTGTCACTCCGTATACATGCAGATGCCTACACCACCTTTACCTAGATGCGGTTTCCACTCTAGCACTCTATTCAAGCCATTGTCGGTTCTCCGACAAATGTGAACAGCCTATTGACACTTCAGTTTTTGTAATTCAGAGAACTATGTCAGTGATTTTAGTACTCTAGCAGATCGCCCACTATCGGATATAAACTCAAAATATAGCCCTCTTCATAATTGTAAAGTGACTAACTAGCTTGTGAAGAAGACGGTTAAGTTGACAATTGGGGCAATAAGGTTTGTCTTTCTGTTATTATTTCGGAGTCTTTACTTTATTGGTTGATGTACTTTTGTGGTTTAGATTTTTTGCTAATGTTTTTTGTTTAACGTTTAGTCTTGGTACTTGTGATATTAGATCTTTTTTTCTTGCATGTTTGATTTTGGATTTTGTTATTTGTTTGACTTTTTTAGATGTAATTTTTTAAATGTTCTATTTCTGTCAATAATGAATAAAATTGATTTATTAATTGCTTTTTCTTCCATACAAAATTCCTGTCTTGTTTCCTGGCAATCTATTGAGAACTTTTTCTTTATTCATAGGTTTTATTCCCACTTTCGTAAATGCAGTTAAAACCTATTGTATTTCCATAAGTAAATTTATTTCCATTTTTATAACATTATGCCGTCCGGTTACAGTACAATGGTGTCGTTCGCAAAGTATCGCTCGACGGCCGGCAACACTCCATTAGTGTCAGGCGCAAAATGTCGTTTAACGCTTAAATATAGCGGCCGTTAAGTGTGATTCTGAGTAAAAACCGAGGTTGCTACTACATCGAGTGCGTCCCTTCATGATACGGTCAAAAGTATCCGTCTACTTATACTCTATCCGAAACTAAGAAAGGAAATCGAAAAAAACTACCATTTACTTTCCGACACCACTTCAACACCGAAACAAAAAATAAATTATATATATAATATATGTATACCAAAAAATAAATTATATATACAATATATTATAATCTATTCTATTTATAATCTTCCGATAATCTTAAGATAGGCCGGTGACAAGCGAAGTGATCTGAATTTGTGCTACCGGCGCCAAGCGAAAAAATTTTTACGAGACGGCACAAAAGTGATAATAGTTTATTATATATTAACTTTGTTGATTTTAAAATGTTTAAAAAATATATAATAATTTGAAAAATTTCTTTGATCTTGGTTTTTAATAAAAATAAGCTATGGATGTCGTAAACTGATCAGAACTGATTGTTAAGATAATGGTTGTACTTATTTTGACTGATCGTTATTGGCTCTGCTTCCTATTATTACATTTACAAGTCCAAAAAAAGTATTTTAATTATTGCATACTAATATGCAATAATTAAAATATAGTTCTTTTTAAATACTAAGATCAAATCTAAAAGGACAATAAAGTAATACGTTTAGTAGTTAAATAAGTAACTGTCATGTACAAAGTAATTATGTAAGTAAAAATTAAAATCTAGAGGGCTTTTCCCGCCAATTAATATCAGTGACGTGTTTTTATTTCATTTTCATAATCTTATATTATTATCAGTTATATTGTTTAATTGTGGTGGCGTATTATAAAATAAAGATCGGTTAAGGCGTATAAATGAAGTAGGCGTATGAAATAAATGCCTGTATTGTGACTTTTTAAGTTGACTGAAAAGCCCATAGAAAGTCTTGATAGAATAGCTACCATTTTATCAAGACGTATTTTACTTGAAACTGGCATAATAGTTTTAAGTAATTGCCATTAAAGAAAAGAAATGTAGAAAAAATTAATTTAAACAAGATATTGCCAGCCCTTTCAATGGGGGTACCCTTTTCGTGCTTTTTAACCCCATCTTATAATCATAGTTTGATATATAGTATAGATAATTAGTACTGGTTATGTTTATGACATATAGATACCATTTACTTTTACGTTTTTTTTTGCGTAAATCAAAATGCTAAATACATAGTGTTATATTTGATAACAAATATTTTGATCACGTTTCAGCAATATTTTCTTACAAACTGCCTTAATCAGAAAGTAGAAATTCATACCTATTCACCCCGTTTAAAGCACCCACTTGTTCCTGTTCTGTGTTTGATAGATCCTTAAAAAATAGTTGTACTGTGTTGTATCGTTACCTACACTGCAGTACATGAGCCGTCCAGCCGCTAGACGTAGTGTAGTGATTTACTTGCTATTTGCCAGTCATTATGATTGGAAAAAAATATTTTTGATGCTCAAATATTAAATCTTAAAAGTGATTGAAATCGGTGATATAGCTTGTTATAAAGTTTGTATAACTGTATTATTTTGCGTAATTTTATGTATACAAAGTAACAAAACTGCGCTCTTTATTATCAGAGTCTCACAATAAACTTTCTTGGTAATCATTATTTGCTTGGATATAAGGAAAACATGGAAAACAAAGGTGATTTTCATTATCCTCATACATTTATTTTAGTAGGTGCTTCGGGAGATTTAGCAAAAAAGAAGATTTATCCAACTATATGGTATTTATACCGGGATAACCTTTTGCCGAAAAACACTACTTTCGTAGGTTATGCTCGGACGAAGCAAACTTTGGAAGAAGTTAGAGAAAAATGTAAAAAGTATATGAAAGTGCGACAAGGAGAAGAAGATAAATTTGAAGATTTCTGGAGTGCTAATTCATATGTTTCAGGATCTTATGACAGAAGAATTGACTATGAGTTTCTCAATCAACATATAAATAAATCTGAAAAAGGCCCTGTGGCGAACAGAATATTTTACTTAGCTGTACCACCAACTGTTTTTGAGGAAGTTACAGTGAATATAAGAAATGCATGCATTGCTATGAAAGGTTTCACTAGGGTTATCATTGAAAAACCATTTGGTAGGGATGATGAAAGTTCCGCTAAATTGAGTAACCATTTGGCTGGTTTATTTAAGGAAGACCAGATATATAGAATTGATCATTATTTAGGTAAAGAAATGGTTCAGAATTTGATGACTATAAGATTTGCTAATCAAATATTTAATCCATCTTGGAATAGAGAGAATATTGCTTCTGTCCTTATTTCATTTAAAGAGCCATTTGGGACTGAGGGGCGTGGTGGATATTTTGATAATTTTGGCATTCTTAGAGATGTGATGCAAAATCATCTTCTTCAAATACTTTCTCTAGTTGCTATGGAAAAACCTGTAACATTGAACCCCAATGATATAAGAGATGAGAAAGTTAAAGTTCTAAGACATATTCCACCTATCAATCTTAGTGACGTATTAGTTGGTCAGTATGTTGGAAACCCTAATGGCCAAGATGATGAACAATTAGGTTACCTCGATGATCCAACAGTACCTAAAGATTCTGTGACACCAACATATGCACTAGCTGTTGTGTGGATAAACAACACGAGATGGCAAGGTGTTCCTTTTATTCTTCGCTGTGGTAAAGCACTAAATGAAAGAAAAGCAGAAGTGAGAGTACAATACAAAGATGTACCAGGAGATATTTTTGGTCAAACAAAAAGAAATGAACTAGTTATAAGAGTTCAACCAGGTGAAGCTTTATATCTTAAACTTATGTGTAAGTCTCCTGGCATGAAGTTTGATTTGACTGAAACAGAGTTAGATCTCACATACAGTTTACGTTACAAAGGTGCAGATGTTCCTGATGCTTACGAAAGATTGATATTAGATGTTTTTACGGGTACTCAAATGCATTTCGTACGAAATGATGAACTTAAAGAAGCATGGCGTATTTTTACACCTGTTTTAAAGCAGTTAGAAGAACAACATATCAAACCTATCCCTTATGTATATGGATCTCGAGGACCATTAGAAGCTGATGCTAAATTAGCTGAGAATGATTTTAAGTACTCAGGTTCTTATAAGTGGCAGAAGCCAACACTTGGTTAAATGCAATCAATATTTGGAAATTGGTGGTGATGGTATTTAATTCTTTTTATAGTCTCTACTCTTATGATCATCAGCATAATATGTAGATTTAATTAAGTCTGTGTAAAACATTCCATTTTTATTTTTATGTCTACAGAATTACAGAGGACATTTAGAGGTCAAACTATTTCAAATATCTCTTAGAGCAATTTCATGGTATTTAATAGTCTTTTTAATTGGATTATCGAAAAATAAAATTATTTCATTAAATTATAACATATCATCACAATATTTTTAAGGGGTATGCAGTTAACTTTCAGTGATTGTGTAGAGGTCATGTGTTTCACCTTGAAATGCAAAACAAGTCTGCATTGATTTACAGTTGCTTATCATTGTTAAGTAGTGAATTGATTATTATAATGACCCATTCCAAATATATATATTTTCATGTATATTTACATATGTTGAAAGGAAGTTAATGAATTTTTTATCAATATATGTATTATTATAACACATTTGTAATAAAGTATTAATATTATCTTATATCACTTTTATTTATTGTTAATTTTTCTGTAGAAATGATTAACTACACTTATTACATTTATTATATAATAATATCAAAATGTACATATAAAATTAATCTGTGGTTAAGTGTATTATGAAACCTCTAAATTAATATTTATTATTGTTACACTATTTTATAATCTTTGAAATCTCTACAATTTTGAAAATATTTTTGGATTTGTTATATCTATCTATATGTATTTTATAAAATTTTCATATAAAAATATTGATATTAATTATTATAAATATATATAGTGCATATTTTACACATAGTTATAAGAGGGAACTTTTGGAATGTTTTTATACTATTATATGAATTAAAAAGAAGTAATAAAAAATGGTATTTTTATTTATACATACATACATATTGTCACACCTGTTTTCCGTAGGGGTAGGCAGAGACTACAGATCTCCATCCGCTACGATCCTTGCTTCCTCCACTCTCATCCATCCTTCTCACATTCATCGTAGCGAAACGGCTCTCCATTAGTCGCTTCTCGCCCTCGTAGGAATCAGGATGTGACGTGGCGAACCACGTCGCCATCATTTTTAAAAATTACGTTATTATAATTCGTCATAGTGAATCCCACTAGGCGCAAGGGAGGATGGAGGTCAGCCCCTCTAGAACACCGCATGCTGAGGTAAAGCATTATAGTACACGGGGGTGCCTGATCCCGGGACGGTCGACAAGCTTGCGACTAAGCTCGCCCCTAGCCACGCATCCATTGGTACGTCAGACCGTGGATTGGCGGTGAGGAAGGGAAAAGGATAGAGAAGAAAGGAAAGAGCAGGGAAAGGAAAGATACATTTAGACAGGATGATAGGGATATGATACTACCGCAACGGAAGATCCTTATCTTAGTATAAGAATTACTCCTTAGTAATACGGTATTTAGACAATCTCAGAAATTGTGTAAAGACAAAAACTACACTTATAAAAAATGAGATGGAGAAATTTCATGGTTCATCATCATAAACAGCTATTTACCATATTGTTTTTGAAAATTACTTGCTCAAAGTAACCTTTCCTTTTTAAATAAGAAAATGCCTAAATAAATATTAGTATCCAATTTAATCGCTTAATATAAATAATTCCATATTTTTTTCTAAAATTGAAACTTCAAAATGTCCTAGTACTGATAATATAATATTTTAGCGTAGAATCTGATGTATGATCTGATATATATATATATATATATATATATATATATATATATATATATATATATATATATAATCTGATATTTAATTTGTTGTATTTGTAATTGAAAAGAAACTTTTATCATCATCAGCCAGATTTTCGGCAAGACGCATCCCCTCTGCTATCAGCCTTGCGCCAAACATTACTCCATCTGGCCAGGGAGGCCCTCACTATGTTTGCCGATAAGCGGTCTCCATTCCATCACTTGGTTGTCGCTTCTCAAACAAACGTGTCGAGCCCATTAACAATTCAATTTGCTAACTCGAAGAGCTATGTCGGTGGCTAGTTCTCTGACGAATATCTTCGTTGCGAATCATATCCGCCTTTGAGATTTTGAAGCAGATAGTTTCTCAGTATTCATGTTTCAACACAGTATGAGAGTCAATAAAGTCAAATACTGGTCAAAGACACGGCTTACGGGTCCGCGGTACGCGGCACGATGACTAAAAATCTATTTCCGACGAGAAGAAGTTGTCAAGTGAGAAAATTTCTTAAGTGCTGCCCAACTCAACTGAATCCTTGTCTTAGCTTCTTTCTTCAACTTGTTTTCACCTAATAACACAATCGGACTGAGGTAGACATAGTCCTGGACAACATCGAGAATCTTACCATCGATCATGGACGGTTTTGGCTGGATATGTTAATTCACCGTGACTTTAGTTTTATTCAAAACCATAGTGAAACCGAGCGGTGAGAAGGATTCATTAAGGCTCCTGAACATTCGTTGTAATTCTTGCAGAAATATTGTCAAGCTCAATATCATCGGCCAAGCGTAAATGTGAAATGTACTTATCGTTTACGTTTATGCCGATTTCTTACCAATCTAATTTCTTGAAAATATCTTCCAATGCTCCAGTGTGCCTCACTCCACGATGCTACTGGATTCGTTTTGCCTAACTGCTTTTACCCGAAGGGCCATTGTAGCGACGTTGTGAGGACATTGCAACACCTCTATGTATAGACGCGTTAACCTAGCCTCGCTGCAACGTGTCCATAGCAGACCCGTGATGGAGTCAAAGGCCTTATTATAGTGCACAAACTCAAAGGCTTCTCTGTAATCGGCCGCACTGTGTGGATGTGGTTTATGGTGCCATATTCTGCCAGAAATCCAGCCTACTTAGAAGGAAATCATTAAATCTTCAAGCGAGTGGTTTGAAGATAATCCTCGAAAACAACTTATAGACTAAGCTTATGACAGAGATGGGTTTATAGTAGATTTTATCCCATTTTTTACGGAATAAGATGTTCTTAAAAACTACAAGAAAATTTACAACATAAAATATCATTATAATAAGAAAATAGTGTTAATTTTAGAGAGTTAGATCTGTTATAGTGTTTGAACGGTTATTACAATATATGGTAGTCTCTATTGCTGAATGTGTGCGGTATAAAGAGAGAAAGTGAGAACGGGACCTTAATTAGGATGGCAACGTATTGATGGTAATTAGAAGTCAAAATAGGCAATTTTGAAGTTTTCCTTTTCTAGCTGTTCTTTTAGGTTTTCTTTATATTTTTTTAGTCATAAAATCCCTGTATTAGAGCAAACAAAATAAAAAAACATTCTTGAGTTTTAGCGAGACTCAAACAGGTCTCCATTTTTGTATCCTGTATATAAAAATGGAGACCTGTTTGAAAGTCTCGCTAAATAGATATATATTATAGATTTTTTTTCTGATTCTTCTCACGATGTTTACAATCAATCCTGTCACCCGTATCGGCTTGACGTTGAGTTCTGGGACATTTGTATATAAGATTTGAATTTCGTATATGATTCACGATGGCAACATTATGTTGATTGTCAGCTGAGTTTAGTTTACGTGAATCAGAAATGGTGGTGTTGATATAAAGAACGTAATTATTTTCGTTTCATTTGATGTTAAATTTATCTTCTACATTATCGCGCTGTTGAGAAAATGAAATTAAACGTCGAAGTAGTATAAGTGTCAACAAAAATTTCAAATTGCAATATGACAAGTTATAACTATTGGATGATTACCAATTTTTGTTTGTGTAAGTATCAAATCTTTGTTGTTCGAACGCAAAAAATAACACGTTTTATTGTGATGGCTGATTGATGTAAATTTATAAGTATATTATTCAGAATTTGACAACAATGGTGTATGCTATAGACGTTAACATTAAAGGACACATATACTATATTTAGGCGTTTATATTCCAGGCATTGCTGTTTATTTTTTTTTTCAGTATTCTATTTTGTAATGATTATATTAAAAATAAATGTTACAAGCAAGTTTCTAATAAATTTCCACAATATTATTGTGTGGATTGACTTCTAATCTTATATAACAAACTAAAAGACATGTACACATGTTTTATAATTCACTACTTATTTGAGGTCACAATGATAAAGACGCCTATTTAAGGTAAAATAGCGCGTAGTAATCTTGATTTAATATTTAATAAATATATAATTATATATTTAATTTTGTTTTCTGTGTGAAGCTATAGTGTGATTAAATGATATATTCCAGTTAAATGTAAATATTTTTATTAATGAGTTTTGATAAGTTTAAAACTGAGGGAGGATAACGGTCAAATTGTTGGAGTATATTTTAACATAATTGAGAAATATGTTAATAATACATTGATATAAATGTTTTTAAAATAGTTATCTATTACTCAAGTTTTATTTTAATATATATATATATATATATATATATATATATATATATATTATATAAATATATATATATATATATATATATATATATATATATATATATATTAATGTATTTTAAATTAAAATAAATATTTAACTATCAAATTTGTTCTATATCAAATTCCATATAACAGTCAAGATAAGACTGTGGATAATGAGATAAATGAGCAACTGAATCACCTGATGATGATGTATTTCCTACCTTAGGGTAAGGGTATTATGACTAAGAAAGGATCTAATCAGGGTTATAGAAGGTAGGATTGGTATGTTGGATTCCTGCACTCACTATACAAAATGCAGTAACAATAATTTTTGATTGAGATTATTTTAAGTTCAATGGGACACATGTAAACAGTCTTTGAACTCTAGTGTTTGTACCCCAAAAGTTGTTATTCATTTATAACTTGTGCTGAAACATTCATACTGGATAATATTTTCAAAAGTCTATGCTCTGTATCTTCTCATAATGAAAAAGGGCTTGTGCTCTGAGGTTGTAAAGATATGTTTTAGTTTTATATAATATGTGATGAGAATAATTGAATATAATTTTTATTAACAGACTCAATAGATTCTTTTTATTTCTATTTTTATGTTTAAAAATTAATGTTTATTTGTTTATCTCTTTAATACCATTAAAATATTCATTCCATGTGATTAGCCTATAGTTACTTTTGTTCACATTATCTGGAATGTTTCTCAATTAGTGCAGCTATATTACCATATTAACGTTCATTTGTGTTTGTATGTGAAAAAACATAGATATGATGGGTAGCAGCTAGTAATAACTATATTAAATGTATATAAATTTATTAAAATGAATAGCAATTAAAGTCTTATTTTCAATATCTTTAACCAGTAGTAAAATATTTCTTTTACAGGAATTGCTTTATATTAAAATACCGATCTCTAATGAAGCTGGATTGATTAGATTTTAAGGTTTGAATATCTAATATAAACTGCCAATATGTTGTATGTTTTCCATGTGGATGCTGGTCAAATGACCACTTATGATATGAATCTAACATTGCAAAGGTGAGGTCAAATTTTGTTTTAAAAGTATCAGTTCAGTAGTGCTTTTTATTTATTGTATCTTTTTTGTAAATTTTCAGTGTGGCCAGTTTAAAAGCAGCAATAGAAAGAAAGACTAAAATTCCAGCATCATCTATTGTGCTCCTTGTGAGTGGAGGAGAAGTGTTACAATCAGATCATATGGTATCCTCATATAGTGCAGGAACAGATACTAATCCAATATATATGTTCAGTAAACCTTCAGTAAAAGAAAGTCACTTGAAGCAATCAAGTAAGTAACTTATGAATAATTATTGAGCTTCATGATATATATTTCAATGAATTTTTGTTTGTATATTAATTACTATAGCAGTGACTAACATATCATATTATAGGCAAAGCCCAGCAACGCTTTTGCAATACCTTATCAAATAAAAAATCATTATTTGAATATTAGGATATCATTGTACTCTTGCCTGTTTAACTGTCTTTTATGACTGTTTAACTTATAGATGATAATTTGATCTGCAGACATATTTTCACATAAAATAAGTAAAAAATAAATTGACTTAAAACTAGGTTTGTATAATATGAATTTATAATTAAATTTGCTTTGCCCTCTTTTTGTTCCGCAACATATTAATTGATGCCTGTATGTACAGTGAGCCTCAAACTAGGACAAACTATTTTGGGACCCTATTTGAAAGAAACAGGCTGAGTGGACACAGCCTTAATAACAGAGTGTCTATAAAACTTTAACTAGGAAAAAAGTAAAAAATATTAGTATGTAAACTTAATTTTTTTTTCTTGTTGTTACTTATAATTTCTTAACTATGCAAGAACTTTAAAGTCACATAAAATGTGGACTATTTCGTCTCTTCATTAAACCTTTCAGTTATTATGAAAGGTTTAAATTGATTTTTTACTATAAAATATATGATTATAAAACAATGAGATATATTGTAATTTTTTAATTTTGGTTTTATTTACACAAACCCATACCCACATGAAATCATGCACACACACATATATATATATATATATATATATATATATATATATATATATATATATATATATATATATGCAGAAAATAATCACAAAAGCATATATTGTATTAGATAAGAATCATTAATTTTGGCACAAATTTAGTTTTAACAAAAATTTACTTTTTAAATTTTATAGTGGTGGGGGACCTTAGCCCCATAGTGGAGCTGAGTACAGGAGCATTCCGAAGTGATACTCGCAGTGCTTTTGAGGGGAAATCAGTTGCTGATTTGAAAAGCTCAGTTGAAATTTGTTGCTCATTGCCTCCTACTGTGCATACAGTAATATCCTGTGCAACTTTGGCACAGCAATTCAGTGATCTAGCTCATGAGGTATCTAGAAGTTGCGACCAGTTAGTTCATGAACAACATTTGCAACATCAAGTAAGTATTTTCAGTTAGCAAGTGAGTTTAAAATATTATTTTACCACTGATTCCAAACCACCAAGTTGAAAAACTGTATGTTCAGAATCAACCTATTTTAAGGAAGAGTTTTTTTTTGTGAGAAAGTATTTTAAGTATTGACTATTATAATAATTAACTATATTGGTGACCAAAGTCATCAACATAGTTGTCTGAGCAGATAGAAGATTGAAGTGGCAATGGGCTGGTACTGTCAATGTTTGTAGAAGAACCGACAATCGGTGATTTTAAGTATTCAAAAACTAAATATAACTTGAAAGGATTTTGTAAAAGGATGTATTAGATCACCTATTTGTTTTGCATTAGATTTTGTTATCATTGTTTGCCATATATAGGCTAGGCGGTCATATATATTGTATGGCATTTTATGTTAAAAGTAAACAGTCCATTTTATGCCATCTATAAAATATACCAACTTACATCGTAATAAAATATTAAATTTATAAAATAAATATTTAATAAACTCCTAAATCAAATAAGTGCCATAGAGCATTGGGATGTGTTTCAAGACCCAAGTTTATATGCTAGTTCTTATAGCCCTTATATTGTTCTAATTATATATAGGAAAAAATATTCTAGGGGTATCCAACTGATAGCGTAGAATTTTTATTATATAATTATTTAAAATGTAATAATTTATTCGTTTTAAGTATTTATGACTTAATTCTTTGCTATAATATTTTGTCGAGAAAAGAATTTCTGAAAATTTTTATAGGGTTGGGCAGCAGTTGTTGCCAATTTGGAAGACATATTTAATGAATTTTGTGAAAGATCAAGGAGCTTTAAGGAATCTTTCAGGAAACATCGATTAAAGAAAGAAGAATATCACGAAAAATTAAACAGGTAAGCAATTTTAACAGCAGGAATTTTAATGCTTTGAATGCAATACATTTTTGTTGTGTAACTTAATAAGAACAATGTGAATACAAAATTGATAACTTGGATATTAATTTCTTAAAACCAAAAAAAAAAAATACTGCACTTCAGCTAAAACAATTCTGCTTTATTAATTGAAATATATCTGTTTGAATCTTACTAATAAAAAAATATTTTGTAGCGATTTTCTCCAGAAAAATTTACATGATCTTGAAATCACTAAAACATTGGAAGCATATAAATATTTGTTCAACAGAATACAATAGTTGTTATTGTGTATAATTAGTGTATTATATTTTAGAATACTTCTTCTATAGCCAATATGATCAGTAAAATGGCTGGGTGATTCGATTTTCATTGCTCTTTATATGTGTTTATTCTTATGGTTAGTGTGCCTTGGCTATAAAGATCATTTAAATGTTTGATTATTTTTTATTGTGCCAAATATTTTGGGACATTTGACACTGACTTAAACATAGGTTAGGAGTCGACATCTGCCTTACCTACAGTATACGAAATTATATGTTAATTACGGAAAATATATTAGCTTTAATCACTTCATTTATAAACATGTTAAATCCATTTTATGTAAATAGTTTCAATTAATTGAGTTACCATTACTTTTAATTATTTATATCTTATTGCTATGTTACAGTCTCAATGAAGTTTTGGAGTCTTTAGGCAAAATTCCAATACTGCCTGCATTGCAATTAAATGCTGAAGCGCATCGTTTTTCGGCTTTCGATGTTTTCGACGAGACGGAATTTGAAGGTCAACCTTACAGGGTCAATGAACCACTATATAACAGTTCAGATAATAGAGACTTTGGAGTTGAAGCATTCAAATTATCAGAGGAAGACGGTATTATTTGATAAAAAACATTTAAAATCTAAGTCATATCATAAAATTTAAAAAAACAGATGCGAGACTCTTGAATTACTGATGCATGGGGGACTATAAAATTATTTTTCCAGTTTAGCAGAGATCTACATCCAGTAGTAGATAACTATAGGCTATTGATCTGTTAAAAATATGATTAATTTACTTTTTTGTCTGTCTGGTCATCAGACCAATATCATATTGCAACAATTTTAAAATAACTTCCCTATGACTTTGAGATTTGAAACTTTACTTCATCATAACCCAGAATAAGATATCAACAAAATACTGATTTAAAAATAGGTATTGGTATATTAAGTTAAATAATTATTGTTTCTTTTGTATTGTTTTTTAGTATTTGACCCAAAAAACGCAACAACAAGCAAAGATGGCAATTCTTCAGATCCACTGCAACAAATAGAGGAGCCAGATGTAGGAGTGACATTTGAAGGAACTTCCAGTGAAAGCAAGGAGGAACCCACCTTGTTGCATTGGATCTTAGCTCAGGGCAATAAAGCATCTTTACAAGATATCTTAGATTACTGTCAGAAAGGGCTTGCTTTGGTAAGACATTTTAATGGTTGATAGTAATTGAAAAAAACTGTGATATATAAATTATATTTTCTATTAAAATCACAATTTATTTAGCTTATGTATTGTATTAATATTTAATAATATTTAAAGTTTAAGCATGTAATTTTGATAGAATTTTCAACATACATATATACAGCCTTGGCCAAAAGTATTGACCGCCCATGATATTACATTACCTTTTCAAACGATGTGTACACAAAGAGCGAACTGATAAATAAATACAAAAATGTTAAAAAGACAAATTTTATTCCACTACATGTTTTATTGCTAATTACGGTCTGGTTAATTATTTTTATGACTTCTTAGGGACCAAATACAATAGGCTTTGTTTATTGTTCCTCATTTTGTACATGTGTAAAATTTATAGGGTGCTCAATACTTTTGGTCAAGGCTATATACACTCATAGTTTGAATGAAGTATTCACTACAGTCACATTTTGGAAATAATTTTAAGCATTAATATTTTTTCTTTAATAATAGATAATATAAATAGTTAAGCATTTAATTTATATATATATATATATATATATATATATATATATATATATATATATATATATATATATATATCTCTCCAGAAATGGAGGCCCGTGCTCAGTAGTGGGACATATAGGCTGTGATAAAAAATATTCTACTTACAATATTTTTTTAAAATGTTAAAAAAAATTGTTAAATGTTGAAAACATATACTATTTATAAAGTCTTATGTGTTTAGATTGACGCAGAACCACTGAAAGAGAGGGAAGCTGAACTGTATCATATACTGGAGTACGCCAATATGCACGGTCTGAAACAAATCAAGGGAATCGAAGACCGTCTGTATGGTCTTGACCAACTCCTTAGTGATGTGAAGAAAATTGAACGTGATCAGCATGATCAGGCTGCTTCACTTATACAGGTAGAAATCTTTAAAATGTAGTCTCAATAGATGGTAGGTAGATAGATTAATTTATTTCCCTCTGCAACAACACACATGAATACATACATAACATTTCGCCTATATGGACAGTCAAAAGTTTTACTTACCTAAGATCCGCGACAAGCAAGCGGATCTTAGCTAAGTAAAACTTTTGACTGTCCATATAGTGATGGATTTCCGCAAGATAACGCCTGATTCCATTAATAACATTACGCCTGTTTTTCGTAGAGGTAGGCAGAAACCAAAGATATTCATTTGCTACGAACTCTGCACATTTTCTTTGATTTATCCACACTCTCTTCATCCAAGTTCGTCGGTTAAGGGAAAGTCAGTAGATGATGTAAATAGTTGAAAAATTATTAGTAGAAAAAGGGATGCTTAGATGGTTTGGACATATAGAGAGGATGGATGAAAGACAATTGAAATTGGCAAAAGAAATTTACCTTGCGAATGTGGATGGAAAGGCCGGAAGAGGAGGACCACAAAAAAGAAAGGCCAGGTCGAGAGTACCCTCAACTGGCGGGCTTGCATGAGGAGAATAATGAGTGTAGAGGAAGTAAGGGAAGTATGCCGAGATCGTAGCAGATGGAGATCTGTGGTCTCTGCCTACCTCTACGGCAGACAGGCGTGACGATATGTATGTATGTATGTATGAAAAATTATTTGTATGATTTTAAACTTTGTTTTCAGTATCGTGAGCGTCTGAATACAGCATGTGATCCATCTGTTTTACCTACGTTGGTGCAATCGCATTGGTGCCAACTGGAAAAGTTGCTCAGTGGTCATCAGGTCTTAGTTGACATCAGACGACGTATCGCCAACTCAAAGGACGAGCTATCGCATATCTTAAAAGCAAGATTAGAGTAAGTGAAGTCAATATTATTACTAAAATGTTCTTGCTATAAACAAGCTAGAATGTATATTTCGGCGTTTTCGGCAGTAGTTCGAATTAGAATGAATCTCGCCCCGATTGAATTTCGGCTTTTATACACAAAATCAAGAAAACAAAGACAATATACAGTGAACAAAGAATCTAAAAATAGATTTGTTTCAGCATAGCAATAATATCTTTATTAAGAAATAAATTAAATTACTGCAAAACAATTCTTAAAATACAGCCCAATATTCAAGTTACATATTTATATTAATTTATGTTAAGTTTATTTTACCCAAATTACAATTATTATAATTATTTAATATAAACCCAACGTAATCCAATAGGTGGCACCAAAATACATAGAAAATTAGTTTTGTATATTGTATAAAGTTATTAAATGATGATAATAATTTTAATACATATACATGTCTAGAAGGCCATAATTGACTCGCCACTTTGGTATGAAACGACTTTATGTCCTTGAAATTGATGTTGCTTGTAACGAAAGATTTGCAAGCAAACATAAGGTTTTATATAAAAATATCTGTAAGTGAATATTCGATTCGTGGAATCCCTAAATTTGCAAAATCAACATAAGTTTTGTTTACTTTGCAAGCCATTTAATACCAAGGTTCCAATCTGCGTTGAAGCTACCAATTTCTTGTCCATATGGAAGAATTAGTTCTATTCACAGATCGCATGTAACAAATCCGTAATTGGTTTAGAGAGCATACAATTTTTTAAATACACTCTTATCAGAAACTATTTTTATTGGTAAATTCATCTTATCTGCGTTAAAGCTTAAATAAATAAAAACTAGATTTATGTGAATATTTGGCTAGATATTTAATTTTTTTTGTGGGATAGGTATGCAAACGAGCAGGCGTGTCACCCGATGGAAAGCAATCAACGCCGCCCATAGATATTCGCAGTGCCATAGGCATTGCAGAAGCGTTGTCGACTGTTGCGTAGCTGGTTATACAGGGTAGTGGTGCGTGGTAATAAGTTTCTTGAAAAACGCAGCGTACAGCATCGCCACGCATCCAGATGGTGGGGATAAAACTTTTTCTTGTGGCGAGTTGTACGGTAGTGGAATTCAGGGGCCGAAATTATTACGAACAATTCCTCGGAGCACTCCATTGTAATGTCGATAGAAGTCACCGTCGACGCCAAGAATTCCGATACATGGCTTAGTATCAAGGGGAGTCTCTGATTATTTGTCGGGGGTGGGGGGTGTTGATTTATAAGTGATAAATCATAAAACCATAGTTAAATAAGTAGTTGCCTATAGTCAAAGTAGTTTTTGTTCGTTATCAGGGCCGTGCTGATGATTGAAAACTCGATGTCAGTGCAAGATGCACATGCGATGCTGTCATTCCAGTGCTTCAACCGCCTTGCTCGATACTTCGGCATCGTGTCTCAGCTGCACCGTGCGCCAGGAGTGTTTGTTCGCGCCGTTCACGAGGTGGCGCGCAGAAGGACCTTCTCTCAGTCCCATCTTAAGGTATGTTCATATTTTAATATCGTCTTTAGTCGTCGTCTTAAGTCTCATTTTTTTTTCAACTGCTGCTAAGCTAATGCTTAGCACTGGTCTCCCGACATCTGGAGGAAAGGAAATTAACCCACCACGCTTGTTCAATGTGGATTGGCGGGGTTGCCAGACTCGGAATAAATATTTTTAGGCCATACATATATGTTTTTTGAATGCGGGGTTCGAAAACGCGACCATTACTTAAGCCTCATATATGTATACAAACATCATCGTCATCATCAAGGCCTCCGCCCCTCTTAGCCCCCCTTAGCCTAGTTTAGTAAATTTTTCTAATCGGATCTTATTTTGGCTTTTTCTCATCAGCTCCGCATACCGATTGACGACGTCCTCAAATCCTTCTAATCTCTGATAGTTTAGGTCTTCCGCTGCTTCTACGACCATCTGGTTTGCTGTCTAGTAGACGTTTGAATACTCTAGTCTCGCCCATCCGTATTACGTGTCCAGCCCAATGAAAGCGTCCAATCTTGATGCTTTCGATGACGTTCAGCTCATTGTACAAATCATAAAGCTCGTGGTTGTAAAGTGTACGGCATCGCCCATTTTTTCAACACGGGACCAAAGATACGCCTTAAAATTTTTTGAGAATTAATTTCTTTGAGCGAGAAAATTTAGCTAATATTGCTTTACGATAATTATATAATATTTGTCTATTTCATGATTGAGCCGGCTTGTTTGCGAAAGTACTACATTCTTGAAGAAAATAGATTTTTGACCAGTAGCTTTGTCACTGCGGTTTGTTCGGTAAAAGCTTGAGGCCCAAGTCCTTGCTGCTTTTTTACTTCTCTCTTCATCTTCTATTATTTTTCACTTTCCCTCCTATTTTTCACATCTTACCTTACGGTAAACAATGTATCTGCAATAATCTTTGTGTTGCAGAAGATCAAAGGCGGTCGTTTGACTAGCTTTTCCATAGTTAATTCCCTGTATTATTGTTAAAGTTCTTTAAGGAAAAGTTATGACATATTTTTGTGGAAGCCGCTACCTCTTATTGGTTTATAGAGTATTTTTCTAGATGAGTCTGATAGAAAACAACATTTGTTTGTTAAGAAATTGATGGCTTAGCTTTAATATATTTTTCAGTGGGCGACAGACCTCGCAGAGAAGTTGCAGAAAATCCACGAAGAAGAAGTTAGTCGCCGACAGGATTTCAATTCTTTATTTGATGGTCATTTCCTCAAGAACTTGTTTCCTGGTGTAACGGATTACCCGCCAACATTCGCAACTCAAAGTCCGCCCGTGTTTGATTTTCGTTTGCCTAAAATAACTAACGAAGACGTCGCTTTTATATCGAATGCTTTTCCACATCTAGCAAAAGATGTTCCCCAGTATGACATGGAAGCTACCGTTAAGTTTTTTCAGGAAAGGTATGTTGTGAACCTTATTAATTTGGTATTTTTTGGTGCCTTACCTCAGCATGCAGGGCTCTGCTGGGGCTGACCTCCATCCTCCCTTGCGGCTCGTGGGATTCACTAAGACGAATTTAATATACCTAATTTATCGAAAATGACGGCGACGTAGTTCGCCACCCGTCACATCCTGATTCTCACGAGGGCGAAAAGCGACCAATGATTAGCCGTTTCGCTGCGATGAATAGCAGCGGATGGAGCTCTGTAGTCTCTGCCAACCCCTGTGGGGGATAGGTGTGAATATATAAATAAAAAAAAATAAGAATACATCTTATAAGATTATGTATGTTTTCGAAATGTGAACCAATGTACTATCTGCGGTGTTCCCACGTGATTATGACATACGGGCATTCAAGAGCAGAGCGTATGTGTTCGTTAAAGGCCGGCCATGCTTCTACGACGCCTCGGGCGGTGCGGATGTCTATGGGCGGCGGTGATCGCTTACCACTAGATGATCCGCATGCTCGTTTGCCTGCTCTGTTATAAAAAAAAAGAATTGGGATATTTATTATTCTTACAAAGAACAACAACAATGAAGTGAAGATCAGGTTTTGGTAAATAATGGAAACTAAGAACCATTGTTAGAGAAAATAGTTTCCAGTGCGTAGTGCTTCCAGATTGTAAAAAGTAATTTTAATAATCTTTTACAAACTCAAGAAAGTCATAATCCGCTTAGCTCTTTCTAAAATTCGTAAATAAACCAAAATAAATTTTGTTTCTGTAAAGATAAGACTTCATTTTTTAAGTGTATAGCGCTATTGGTTTGACATAAAAATTTCATATTATATGTTTATTATATATTTCATATATATAAATTTAAATAAGTAAGTCAAATAAAAAATAATTATATTCATTTTTAGATTGTCAGCATCAGATCATGAAGAGAGAGATATTGATATACAAGTGGATCTTGACAAGTAAGTAGACTATTAAGATCGTAGGTTCCCAACCTTTTATGGAAACGGGCGGTACTTTTGTGAGGAACATATGTTTATTTACGTTAAGTATTTTTTCATCAAAATAGAGGTATTTCATAACCTCCTCCATTTACTTTTGAACCCACTTCTGCCTCCATGAAAAGCTGTGGGCGCTAAACCCACTAGGAGGCGGTACCGCCTTTGGGAACCTATGATCTAGATTTATGACACTTTATTTAAAGTCAAATCTGTACGTATATCTAAATTAACTAAACTACTCTGTGCTATACAGGGATTTCGAATCTGAGATGGAAAATTGCGACTTTGAGAAGTTAACAAGGCATAGCGGATCCCAAAGGCAGAAAATGGATACGTCCACGCTTTGCGCACCCGATACTATGGCTGTTTCTACCGTAACAGAGGTGCGAACACTACCGGTTATATTGGAAATGGTGGGCAGTCCATCGAAACGAAACGAGGAATTTGAAAACTCAGAGTTTTACATTGAAGAGTCTCTACCATCGAGCTTGGAATGGGGCCGGGACGAACGACAGGTGCACACTGAATATAGAGTAAAAAAAAACTCCACCCATATAAGACTTATATACAAGTGTTCTTTTTCTCATAAAAAACAATATCTAATATATAAAAGTCTCGTGTCATAGTGTTTATTATCGAACTTCTCCGAAACAGCTTGACCGATTTTTGTAATTTTATTTTTGTATATTTTTATATATACAAGTTTTATTTTAAAAACTTTTTTTATATTTTATGGCGTGACACTTGTCCACGTGACACAGATTGTCTACATAATCGCAATTGTATAGAACAGTATTGTATAGAACGATTTTTTCTAAAATGTAAAATTTTGCTTCGGATAAACTATAAGTGGTTACTTTTTTTACACTGACTCGAGGACACCTCGTGTAATTTTTGTATACTTGACACAATAGAGGGTCTTATTTGTGTGGAAGTTAATAGTCGTTTTTGGTTGCTCCTGTCTACACCGGCCCCATAAATAATTACTGTAGAGTTATTTTTCGTTGCTTTCGTATATTGTTTTAGTATAGTGTAGATTTTTTAAATTATAGTTTATATTTTAAAACATATATTGTATTTAGATATGATTTCGTATTTTCTGTCATTAGTTTTGAAATTAAATATAAAAATAAGTTTTATTTACAGGATAATATGGATACTCATAAAATAAACGTCGGAAAATTACAGGAATTTCTTACCAAACTGTGTACTTTATGTAGAGTAAATATATTATATATAAGGGAAGAATTGATGAAGCTAAAAGTGGAGGTAGACGAACAAAAAAAATTTATAACTGGGAAGTATTTAGAAATTATCAAAGCATGGGAAGAAAACAATGAAGACACTGCATTAAGATTTCGAGAGCAAACACAAAGGTTGACTGTAGATCATGAACTAGAACTGAGTGACATGAAAGCAGCTCTAAATGAAAAGGATGAAGCTATAAACATTTTAAGGAATGAGAAAGAAGACCTGAAAGTAGAACATCAAAAAGAAGTAGTTGATTTACATAAACAACATCAAAATACAAAAGATTTGCTTGAGAGCACTAGAGATGATTTAAAGGCTTTACAAAAGACGCTTGAAGAAATGGAAGTTCAGAAACAAAAAGAAATGAAAGTGTTGGAGGAAAAAATGCACTTGGATTTCAAAGCTGAATTAGAGTCTATGCGTTCCAGGTAAACCATAGTATTTGTTTATTTGTTGTTCATTTAATTATTTGATCGTTATTTGGTAACAATCAATATTATTTCATACAGTCGTAGTCATGAGCTGTATATATTTAATATATATATATAAGTTTATATTGCAATACGTAGGGTAAAATAAAGTCAAATATGACTTAATTTCAAAAGTAAATATGTTTTTTGATTGATGATTTTTCGAGCATTTCCCTGTATTAATTTGTTTTTTAAATGTTTGCAGATAAAATATATTTCTATATTAATTTGTGAAAATTACACATAGTGATAATCATAATTAATATATATCTGCAATTATAAAAATAACATTTAATAATTTTTGGATTTTTACAGATTCCGACTAGTGGCTCTTACAAACATGGATAGGTCCCCGTCTGAATCTAGCTTGGAAAAAATAGAACGCACTGATGTTATAGAAATTAGCAGTCACAATGCGATAGTGATGCAAACAAAAGAGAATGCAGAAGTTGAGAAAGAGGAGGCAGTTAGGATGGCTGTCGAAAAATGTAAAGTGGAATATGAAGAAAAAATTAGTGCTGAAGTGGCATTGCTAAAGACAAAGTATGAGGCTGATAAACAGGTCAGTATTAAAGAGCCTTTCAGAGATTGTATCTAAGAGAGTAAACAAAATCACTTTCATTCAAATGGAAAATTGTTCCATTGATTAAAAGAGAATTTCTAGAAGAGTTATTTTTATATTTTTACACGTAAAATATAATTCACTTATATGTTTATCTAATGTGAGTAATATTTTAAGGGGTTTTCAGATTTTGCCATGTATAATTCATTGTATAGATAAAATAATAAATTGTTTTATTATTAATATATTGTTTGCAAATTCCTTAGCTCAGATAACTATTATATATTACTTGCACTCATAAGTTTTCGATTTTTATACATATATGTATGTTGTCACGTCTGTTTCCTAGGGGTTTTCCGTAGGGGTAGGCAGAGACCACAGATCTCCATCTGCTACGATCTCTGCATACTTTCCTTGCTTACTCCACACTCATCACTCCCTTCGTGCAAGCCCGCCGGTTAACCTCTTGACCTGGCCTCAATTGATTATTTATTTCAATCTAAATTTTATTGTAACAGTTGATTGATTCTCCGATTTAGTCAACTTTTATGAATTGTCTGACTCCACATGATTTCAAAGCAATTTAATGATACAAGTGAAATAAAATATGCACCATCATTTCAGGTGACGATAAATGACGTCACGCGTCGCTTGTTATCTGAAAAGGACCGCCAGCTGGAGTTGCTCCGTGAACGCGAGCAGGCTTTAACGCGCGAGTGTAACAAGTATCGGGAAACCATACAACAGCTCACTGACCCTGAGACTAATGACATTGACAACTTAATAAAAGCTCAGGTAATCAAATAAAAGTAGCTTTGTAATTTTCTAGTTGTCAGCTCATCACATATATGCTCACTAGACGTCACACTTTGAAAATGTAATTATTATTATTTCATGATTTTATTATAATATTTAATTTTATTTTGAATGAAACCATTTAAATAAAAAAATATTGTTAAATAATGTAGAATTCCACCAAATTTCTTAAAACCGTAAGGGGAATGTTCGTTTGGGGCCATGTGCTCTATTTTCTGACTTCATTCAAAACAAAGCATGTTTTCCTTTTTTTTCTTCCATCTTAATTGTTGTTTTACTGATGAAAATTTGGGATTTATTAGGTTAGGTATTTTCACGCGGGAAAAAAGGTTTTTTACGTGGGAAATAAAATGTTAGGTTAGGTTGTAAGAAATTTGGCGGAATTGTACATGATTTTGCGATTTTTCGCTTGCGCCCGGCTAACAGAAAAGTACCTTTTGTTATCATACAACATATCGCTAGGATTACAGACAAGATGAAAGAGAGCATATAAGTTCTGCCTTATAGTGAGATCTGACCAAACAGAGTGACGATTTGCGCAGGATGGGTTGCAGAAACTGGATGGGGAAGCTAAAGATCGGAGTGGGTGGTGTGTCTTAGAGGAAGCCTATGTTCAGAAGAATAGTTTTTATATGTTGTTTTTTATTTTACTCACAAGTCACATGTTCTAAACTTCTTTTAACGCGGATTTAATCTTAGTATAATTTTTCCCTGTATTAAATATTTACAACCATATCAAGCATTGCACTGTGCATATAAGCTAGATCTAAGGCATCGTAAATTATTTTTAATAAATACATAATAAGATGTTGTAAGTTTAGATTTTTGCAAACAATTATACCCATATTTGCTTTTACCCGTCCTTCAGTTTGCTACATTGGAAAACGAGAAAGCTGCTCTACAAGAACAAATGACAGAATTAAAAAAAGAGCTGGAGAAGAAGAGTGAGGAAGGAGAAAAGAGCAGAGATGATGACAGTGATGGCAGGTGCGTCTTTTAAAAATGTGGCTTATAGGGGAGAAATATATGTGTATGTTACCATTCTTTTTGAATACTTTCATTATTATCATTTAAAGAAGAAAACATAAAGTTTTTTATTAATACATCTAATGTGAGACATTTGATGCGTATATAGGTCTTCACCTAAGAAAGAGGAGGCCAAGAAATCACGGTCCCGTTGTCATACTCCCTATGGCTTAGCGGCTGGAACCCTGAGTCTATCCTCATGCATGCCGGGACATACTGTACTCTTGCTATGGGACCCTGCACATCTTAATTATACTGTTATACAGGTACTGAATAATAATTGTCAAATCATATTTTAATATTTGAATATTATTAAATGACTTTGAGAATGTAAGAAAGTGCTAATACATGTCACAAGGTGCTAATACATCGCCGAAATGAAAAGTTTCATCCGCACCGTCTGGATGCACGGCGATCACGAGTACGGTGAATTTTTCCCTAAACGTAATTCCATGCACCACCACGCTATGGAACCAGCTGCCTACCGTGGTATTTCCGAACCGAAACGACATTTAAACCTTTAACAAAAGCCTACTTATATCTTAAAGGCTAGCAACGCAACTGTGATCCCTCTGGTGTTGCGGATGTCTATGGGCGGCGTTGATTGCTTTCCATCAAGTGACATGCTTGCTCGTTTTCTTTCTTATCCCATAAAAAAAAGATTCTATCTAAGAATAAATCTGTGGTCCTCAATCTGCTCGGCAGGCGTGGGGATTACCGCAATACGGCTCAATTTTGAGGGATGACAATGTCTAACTGTGAAATGTTACAGCTGTATTGATGACGATGATGCTGTTAAATATTTAATGTTCAAACTAATGTGGAGATTCTATAAAATTGTCCCATGGTACACGTTTTATTACTTTTCAAATAAAGTTAATATTTTAAATATTTCGATTTCAGGAGGCGTCAATGATGTACTTTGTACACAGTGATTGTTTGCCGGCATTAGACCTTAGTATACAAGTAAAGAACGAAAGCGAGAGGCGGCTCTACACCGTCGCGACGGTCGAATCCAAAGAGTTTTGTTACGCAAAGAAGGTATTTAGTGTTACAATAGCTAATGTAGGTTAAATTGTAATTTGATGTCATCAATGATCAATGTTGGCGAAGGCTTGACGACTTTCAACCTTCTGAACAGGCTGGGTTTCGGGGAGGATATGGCACCATAGACCACATCCACACAGTGCGGCAGGTTATACAGAAGACTAACCAGTATAATCAGCTCCTGTGCATAGCATTTGTGGACTATGAGAAGGCCTTTGACTTCATCGAGACCTGGGCTGTCATAGATGCCTTGCAGCGGTGCCAGATAGATCATCGATACATCGAGGTGTTGAGATGTCTGCAAAAGGCCGCTACGATGTCCGTTCGAGTAGAGAACAATCAGACAAAGCAAATCCAGTTGCATCGTGGAGTGATACAGGGGGATGTCATATCCCCGAAACTGTTCACTAATGCGCTGGAAGATGTCTTCAAAACATTGGACTGGAAAGGACGTGGCATAAACGTAAACGGTGAGCACATCTCACACTTGCGCTTTGCCGATGATATCGTGATCTTGGCAGAATCGCTGCAAGAATTACAAGCAATGCTGAACGGCCTAAATGAGTCCTCCAGACTGGTCGGTCTGGCTATGAAATGGTAAACCAACATATTGAGCCCGACCACGATCGATGACGAAGTTCTCGAAGTTGTCCAGGAATATGTCTACCTAGGCCAAATAGTGCGATTAGACGGAGACAACTTCGAGAAAGAAGCCGGCAGAAGGATACAGCTGGGCTGGGCAGCGTTCAGGAAATTCCGTCAAGTCTTTTCGTCGCCCATACCACAAAGTCTGAAGACAAAAGTCTTCAACTAGTGCGTCCTGCCCGTACTCTCTTACGGTGCCGAAACGTGGACACTGACAGTCCGTCTCCACGCCAAGCTCAAAGTCGCTCAGAGGGCTATGGAGAGAGCTATGCTCGGGGTTTCTCTGGTGGACAGAATTCGAAATGAAGAAATTCGCCGGAGAACCAGAATCACCGACATTGCTCTTCAAGTTAGCAGACTGAAGTGGCAATGGGCTGGACACGTTTGTCGGAGAACCGACAATCGTTGGAGTAGACGAGTGCTGGAGTGGAGACCGCGACTCGGCAAACGTAGTGTGGGACGCCCTCCTGCTAGATGGAGCGACGATCTGCGCAAGGCGGCTGGCAGAGACTGGATGCGTGTAGCCGAAGATCGGGCTAGGTGGCGCGCCTTGGGTGAGGCCTATGTCCAGCAGTGGACTGCCGCGGGCTGATATTGAATGATCAATATAAGCTTTCAATTCTCTGCAAAAAAGTACTCATAGTAAAATGTATGTTCTACAGGTTTTTGGTAGCGTATGCATAATTGATCAATCATCTTCTTAGAGTTCTCCTCTGACTAGTGAAAGACAGTGAACTATTAGCCAATAGGCAATTCGCAAAATATCCTCATCTTTAACGAAGCGATTTATACTACACCAAATAAGACAGATCAACAAATAAGCGTAATTCGTATGTTTCCATATGATTTGTCCTATAGAAGAAAAGATTCTTAGCAAAAATGTCGCTATTTGTAACGATAGCCATCGAGCATATGGAGTGTATCGAGCATACCAAACGATGTTTTGTAAAGTAGTACCAGCTTTTTTTTAAGGAAGGCAAACGAGTGAGTTTGTCGTCAGATGGAAATTTTTCGATCTTAATATGCTTAACATTTTTACAGTATTATTTTACATATAAGAACAAATGAAAGCATTGGATAATCCACAAGTTACACAACATATTTTCTAAGTTTATCGGTATAGATCATAATTTATGTTTAATTTGTATTTTAGAATGGCAACCGTTATCAAATGCCAAAAGGTTCGCGCTTCTATAGAGTACGCGTGAAACCACTCCGGCCGCATTTACCTCCACCACCGTGTTGCGAGAGCAGGCACAAGCAAGGTATTAATTATAATTTGCACACACAAACTGATAATAAAAAGAAACCTTTATTATTAATAATTAATTATAAGAATTCATAACTCCAAAAAAACATTTTTCTCACTTATAGTGATTCGGTGTCATCTAAAGAAGAATCTTAACCGCTCAAGTGCTTCATACTAAACTCAAAAAATTCCTCGTTTTATCTAAAGTAATTTCCATTATTTTTAATTGTTAAAATTTGTCCGAAATCATAGAAATCGAGGAGACATGGTTGCCAGAAATCAAAGTTGGTCCAAAATTTTTGCAACCGTGGTTGCCAAAAAGCGTCTGAGCGGTTTAAGCGTATCCGCTGGAATATTTCCGTATTTATCTCAAAAATACCTCTTTTTATAACTAAAGTATGAACGGATAAAACCGTTCTTAATTCGACCGATAAAAAAAATTTCAGATTAAGCTTCATTCTGTTTCGTGTTTCTAAAGAATGCTTAATATCTAGATGTACACAAACTTTTACACTTAATAAAATACTATTATCACTGAAGGCAAATAAGCTTCTAAAATAAAAAAATATGTATGTGTAGGATATATAAGCTTGAAAATAACAAGTCGTACGTACATACATATATCATGCAAGAAAAAGTCATTGGTTGCGAATGGACGAATGGAGTCACATTTTGCGTGTGCGTGTTGCATACGAATATTTACTCTTTCCCCACTCACGCAGCTTTCTTTTTTGTATATGGGGGATGAGCTTTTGCAAAGAACGCACTGTTCATCCGTGAATCGGTTCGCAGCGAGTGATTATACACATATCCCCCTATTTACACTGAAGATAAGGTCCCGAAAAACCGTGTAAAATAAATGAAACCCAAAAATCTTTTCAAGGTTATGTATGTATATGCGAATATGCAACCATATATTTAATTAAAGTTAATTTCAAATAAAGTTAATTTATAAACCGTGTAAAAGCGAAATCGAAAGCGAGCAAGGAGGGGCGCCGTGAGGCATGATAATTATTTGGACTTCGGCTTGCTGTTTTTAATGCGGCTAAATTTTTTTAATATATTCTAATACAAAAAGAAAACTTCTTCGCTTAACAAGCCTCAATACCTAGAATCGCACTGTTAGCATTTTTTATTTTATGCCTTTTTTATATGTAGCAAAGATATTCATTTGATAGAATTTGTCCATTATGTTATTTAAAATTATAAACAGACACAAAAATATTTAAGGGTGTGTCACAGAAAGTCGTTGGTTGCTAGGCAACGCTTTTTTATTAAATATTCTTTTCGGAATTTGGCTGGGGTATAGTGTATGTAATTTTGCTTTGTTTGTTCACCGTAGTATTGTATGTGCCGCATGTATACGGTCGTTTTTTAACTGGAACCACGCGCATTTCATTGCAGATGCAATGAAGAGCAGTGTTCTCTCCGTGTTTGGTGAAAAACGACCGCTCAAGAAATGGTTGACCTACATGCATGCTCCAGGTCTTTGCTTTCATTCTTCGTATTACTTTCTATTAAGTTTGTTTTGTATTTTGTTGCTTTAGAAATTTTTTGCCGTCTAATCTTTTTTATTCAAATTAAAAATGTTATTTTAAAAGGACATTGACAATATATTCTTGTAAATAAACCTTTTTACATGAAACAAAAATTAGTTCGAACATTTAGATCGAACTTCAGTGCCTCGAACATGCAGGTCAACTGTATAATTCCTCCGTGCATATTTTATTACAGACTAGTTTGTCTATATAATTTAATTGATATTACTGACTACCCTTATATAGAAATCTGTCTTAGTGACTTTGTGCACAATGTCTTACAATAAGACGCCTTTCGGCACGATGGAGCGATGATTCGTGCTCTTTGGACTCTATTTGAATTCCAAAGACTTGGATCAATTGGGTGCGTGCAAGCTGATGCTTGAGTTAAATGACGAGCAAGTAGTAGACTATTGCGGGTTGATGATGATATAAAAAATAAAATGGTACTTTTCGGTTAGCCGGGCGTAAGAGAAAACTCGCCGAAATTATGTAGAAATCCGCCAAATTTCTTTCAACTTAACCAAACCTTTTTTTTAATCTACCAGCGAAAAATCTCCAACTAATGCTGCCTTACATAAGGGCAATATTCGTGTGTAAGTAAATTTCTGACTTTATACAAAACAAAGCATGTTTTCCTTTTTTCTCTCTTATCTTCCATCTACCATCTTAATTTTCATTTTCGAAAATGATGAAAATTTGGGATTTATTAGGTATAGGTTTTTTTCGCGGGGAAAAAAGATTAGGTTAGGTTGTAAGAAATTTGGCGGAATTCTATATTATTTTGCGATTTTTCGCTTGCGGAAAAGTACCTGAATATACACCGTGACTTTTTAATTACCCAAAAAACTAAAATTCGCGTTTGTAAAAATATATATGTCAGTTAGTAACATTCAAATATTATAGCGTTCATACTAAAATATTGTTTTATGGGACATTAAAGAAATCCTGTAAATGCATCAAATACATGTACGCCATCTTCGTAGTATTTGTTTACTACTATGCATGAGACGCATGTATTCATAAGTATGGCAACAGCGCGTGCGAAAGAGAAAAAACGTCTTTTGTCGGCAGGTTGCGCAAATTGTTTTCATTCATAGTTATTCCTTCCGTACGTAAATATTACGCGACCAAATTAGGTTGGTTTGGGTGCAGTTCATATTGGAATGATAATGATGTCTATTTGAATTAGCAAGATTTTTTGTTGTATAATTTTTGGTATATATTAAGGACATTTTTAATAAATATTTCATAAAAATAAACATTTTTTTTTCTTCGCCAAATTTAATTTATAGGTAATTAAAAAGTCACGGTGTATAATACAAGTTAATATAAATCGTTAATTATGGTTTACATGATCTATTAATAACATGAAAATAGTACCTAATATTTGCTGTCCTGCTTATATTTCGAAAAATTATTGAAAAAATTAAAAAAAAGTTATTGATTTTTATCTGTTAAATCAACAAAAGGTATTGTAATAAATACTCGTTGATACAATAAATTACCAATATTTATAAATTTTTCCATTAGATGTTCAAAAATCTCTTGACACCAGTCATTCAACAAGTTCGAATACAGATGAATCATGCAGAGTGAGTGAAGTGGCAACAGCTACACTTATAAATCTCGAATCACCCGTGGAAGCCGAGGGAACATCAACTCTGGAAGCCGCAGCCTCCGAAGATCAGTTAGATTCAATAGAGGCTAGTGAACAATGGAACACTTCAAAAATGCATATGTCAACCGTTAGTGCAGTGTAAGTAGCAATAAAATTTTTGTTTATGTTCAAAAATTACAAAATATATCCTTTGTTAAAAAAAAACGGGCGATTCTGATTTTTCTATATTATTGGTATTATAATAATTTAGTTGTAAAGAGGTTTTAATAGTCAAACTATGTTACTGGCACTGAATAAAGAGGGTATGAAAAAAAGTTAATTCTAAATTGGAAACTTGTTGTTGTAAAAAATAATCACTTTTAAAGTAAAAAATGAAAATAATACTTATGTAATATTTATATGATATTAATAATAGAATAACAATTTAATAAAAAATACTAATATAAAAATAGAATAATATAATAATCTAGGACTACCTGTAGACCTCCATTATAGACCAAAGAAAATAATTTGGTGGTAGTCTATTGTTAACTCTCCATTGGGTAAGGAGAATTATCAGTTATGATAATGATATTATTAATTTGTTTTCACTTGATGTTCTTGTATTCAATTTTGTTTATTGTTTTCCTTTTGTAACAATTTGTTATTGTAATATGTTTATATTTTGTTTGTATAAATACCAATCTTAGGAATCTAGGTTTTAAGAAAATTATAGAGATTTAATGGGCCTTTTATATTTTATTGTATATTTCGGTGCTTGCGACGGTGTTTGGAATTAGAATGCATCTTGCCTGATCTAACTGAATTTTAACTTTTGTACTCAAATCGAGAAGGCAAAAACAATAAAGAAATAAATAGTGTTGCTTCAGCATAGAGACAATATCTCTTTTAACAAACAAATGGAATAACTGCAAAACAATTCTTAAAATACAGCTCAATATTCAATGAATTTTATATAATTTATTTTTATATAATTTAGGTTTATATTATGACTTTAGATAATTCTAAATAATTTATTTCACACAAATGACGATTATTATAAGTACTTTATATAAACCAGCATTATCCTTACATAATCTGCACTTAGAAAATCCGAATCCCAAAATACATATAAAAATTAGTTTTTTTCTATTGCATAAAATAATAAATATATACTTTTTTTATCTGTTTAATCTCTTTTGTGTTTTCTCCATTCTATGTGACATTGGTTAAATCATCTGTGCTATTTTGGCACTATTGAAAGCCATTAGTTCAAATGAATGAATGAATACTTTATAATTTGTTAATAAAGTAAAAATCTAAAATTATTATTTCAGAACTGATATGGAGTGCAGCGTGGGTCGTTGTCTAGGCCCCGAGCCACTAGAGCTGACGGTCAGTGCTGTGTCAGTGGTGGCGCGGGGCTCTGTGCCGCCCGGTTCGGAACTTGCAGAGGAAGCTTCGCCCTGACACGAAAAACCCGGACGCTCTTTCTAGTGATCCATCAAGTGCAAAAAGGATATAGTGTTAAAGTGCTACTGCGTGAAGTGACTAATATTTAAATGTGATATTGTCAACAGTTTGTGTGGGTCATAATGGTCACCAACGCCAGTGCAACAACAGTGAGACACCATATTACTGTATGCATTAATTTTATCTAAGTGTGGAATATGTCATCGATAAGTTTTTGATTGTGAGAATAACTGGGAAATGTATAATACATTTGAAATCATGTTAGAAAGTACTCAATGTGATGTCACATGATTATTAAAGATATAATGAATAATGCATGTAAAAAAACCGAATGCGAAATCGCGAAAAACCTGGACAGGCTTTCTAATGATTCATCAGGTGCAAAATGGATATATTGTTATAATGCTGAAGCGTCAAGTGACTGTTATATTTAAATGTGATAGTGTCAACAGTGAAACACTCATCATATTTAAGTATGCATTCATTTTATCTAAGTGTTCGTTTGTGAGAATGACCGAGAAATGTTTAATACATTTGAGTAGGTCATGGTAGAAAGTACTCACTATATTGTCAAGTGATTATAAAAGATATAATGAATAATGCATATAAAAAGGAGTTAATCACATGTTAACTGTTATGAGATCTTATTGAGATCTACATTTTTACTGTCAACATCGAATTAAGCAAATATAAGAAGTGATAGAGAATTCAATTATTTTATCTGCTAAGTAAATAAGGTGAATTACTTATGACCCATCTGCATAATTCGATCTCTTAAAAATTTATTTGTCAAACTTAAGAGGTTGTGTTTCATTACTGATAAGTTTCTTCTTGTTTATTGTTTATATATTATGTGATATTCTTTATGCCCATCAATTAAGATAGAGCAGAAATGTAAAGAAGAAAGAATACATAATTTCATAATTATAATTTCACCAAATTGATGTCTTCCAGAGGTTTAGGATACTTATTGTAAGTAATCGTTGTCATCTCCTCTTATGACATCAACATTCATTAGGAATTGGGTGATGTGCTTTGATTTACAAAAATATCTAATTGAAAATGTTGTTCATCAACATTGAATTGTAGGTAAGTGCTTAAGATAAGGAATCTTACAAATTCTTTTCATTCTTTTCTGAATACTGACTTCAGAAAATTCTATATATTAATTATAAAGCTTTGTAAAGTTTTCAGAGTTGAAGTTTCACTCAAATTATTTCAAAAAGCAGTGATACGTTTTTCATAGTACAAATTTTTTAGTTTTTCTGTTCAGCTTTACATTTCTTATTTTGCAATTTATATTCTCATTTGATGTATAATTTTAATTTCTATACTTATTGTTGTGTAAAAGGTTTCTTTTGCAGTGAACGTGTGTGAATTAATATTTCTGTGAAGTGTAATTTTTTTAAAAAACTTCGTTTCTATTTAGCACAAAAATTATATTTGCTTTTGGATTAGTTTGATAGTTATGTTCAAGTACATAGGATATTTAAAAAAGTAAAAATATATATTGAAATACATGTCTAAATACATTGATTAATTAGTAAATATTGAACCATAAGATTTTTCTAACATTAAATCTTCTTTCTTCATATCTAAGTCATAGTATAGTAGATGTTTGTTCCTCGACTTAGAATTTTCTCTTACAAGTGTCTAAGCTTCTATAATGACGCTTCAAACTTGATCTCGCTTCATTTGCAACTATTAGATTGATACAAATGTTGGGCACCTTAGATATATAGTTGGAATGTTATAGCAGTTTAAGAATACTTGTAAGAATATCACATTCTGAATGTCATGGTGTAATTAAGCCGCATAGATACTTGACCCGTTAATTGTTGAAGCCGTTTTTGTGCTAGTGTATATTTAAAATTGCAATATTATGTTGTATAATAAGGGGGCATTGCTTCAAAATAAATTTATTTGTGGCCTTAATATAAATGGCACCCAACATGGGGCTAGATGCGTCTCTAACCTTATTTATAGTTAAGATATCTGTTGTAGATCTGAGGTTAGAGACACTGTCCGGCTTTGCCGTCTGCTGTGATAGTACGTGCTGTGCTCTCCTTAACCCTTTGATCGACGATTTTAATAATACATAACAATAACGTCATTATTATAATGGGGGAATCGCATAAATTCCGCGCTTTTATTTTTATTTATTATACATTATATTATTTTTTTTTTACAATATTTTATAAGAAACGGCATCCACAAACTTATATATAAGTTTTTTCGTATATCGTCGAGTTTTTCCGCATACGCTCGCGCGCGGTACAGGTGTGCGGGGCGATGATGTCAAAGGGGACCGCGGGGCGAAGCGGGACGCAGGCGCCTTATCCCTCGATCGTACGGGCGAGGACTTTAAAGAATATAGGCGTTTATGCGGTCCCATTATAATTTCATTATGAACGGGCCTATTGTTAAGGATGTTAATTTGTAATCAAATTTTTAAAATGTGCAGTGCTGTTTGACAAACACATTCTCTTTGGCCCTATTGCTTTTTTTTAATCATGAAGTAAAATTTTCACAAACTTGTTGACATTGTGTAAGAATTAATTATGAACTATCGTAAAAAGTGATTAGTTTTAAATGATGAAGGAATAAGTAACTGTATATCAGAAGATTTTATTTATCAAATGTAATATAGCAGTCAGAAGTTTGTCTTGCAATGAAGATAGTTTGGTTGTAATGATAAATTAAGCTACCTATTTTAAAAGTAAAGATATAGATGATTACATTTGTTTATTAAAGCTGAATCATCACAAGAGATCAATGTAAAATATTATTTATTTAAAGTCGGAGATAATATATATAATTAAAAGATTTAGCAAACACCAAACTGCGGGAAAGTTAGCAATAATCAACAAAATTTAAAACATACTTTATTTTCCAGTGTGTTTTGGAATGTTTCGCGATTGCAAAATGCATAATAAATTTAATGTGTGATCGCTTTATGGACCTATTTTGTAGTGACCAATTTTATTGATAAAAATAAAAAAAATATGTAAAATTGACATTTTAATGTAACTTTTATATACAATAAATAGACGATTTTATAAAAACCACTTTTTATTATTTAATGCACAGTCATGAACAGGGTAACAATGCAATAGAGAGTATGCCTCTGCTATGACGAAACACTAATTATCTTACGGAATGTAAACTGTATTAATAGGCAACAAATATTTACAATTTACAATAATCTACATATGTACACAAAACAAAATACAATATAATAGTGAGCTAAAAGACTCCACCGCTTGACAGTGTTGGGTGTCAAAATACTGCTTGCAGTCTAACTGATCATTGGAGGTAAAGACGCAATCCGTCTAGTTCCAAGTTTGAACATCAACATTGTTCTGAACGCAATCGTGGCCGTATCTATAAAATCGAACGTAGTTCTGAACGCAATCGTGGCCGTATCTATAAAATCGAACGTAGTTCTGAACGCAATCGTGGCCGTATCTATAAAATCGAACGTTGTTCTGAACGCAATCTTGGCCGTATCTATAAAATCGAACGTAGTTCTGAACGCAATCGTGGCCGTATCTATAAAATCGAACGTAGTTCTGAACGCAATCGTGGCCGTATCTATAAAATCGAACGTAGTTCTGAACGCAATTGTAGCCGTATCTATAAAATCGAACGTTGTTCTGAACGCAATCTTGGCCGTATCTATAAAATCGAACATTGTTCTGAACGCAGTCTTAGCTGTATCAATAAAAACGTTTCTCTTGTATATATATAATTGGTGATTCTCTCGTATTCTCGGCGAGATAATAGCGCGCGTCTTTAGGATAGTAGTTTTGGTGAATGAAAGTTTGCGGTTCGCAAACAGGTTCGGTATGTCGGTATCCATTATTGAACAGTTCAGTTAACATTATTCTGAACGCATTCTTGGTCGTATCTATAAAATCGTTGCTCTTGTATATCTTGTAATTGGTGGTTCTCTCGTATTCTGAGCTGGGTGGTATTGGACGTCCTTAGGATAGTAGCTTTGGTGATTGTAGGCTTGCTGTTCTCAAATCGGTTCGGTGTGCTGGTAACAATTATTGAACAGTTCAGATGCTTGTACACGAATTGAACAACATTATAATAGTGAGCTAAAAGAGTTCACTGCTTGACAGTGTTGGACATCAAAATACTGCTTGCAGTCTGACTGATCATGGGAGCTAAAGGCGCAATCCGTGTAGTTCCAAGTTTGAACGTTAACATTGTTCTGAATGCATTCTTGGCCGTATCTATAAAATCGTTGCTCTTGTATATCCATAATTGGTGATTCTCTCGTATTCTCAGCGGGGTAGTATTGCGCGTCTTCAGGATAGTAGCTTTGGTGATTGTAGGCTAGCTGTTCACAAAATGGTTCGGTGTGCTGGTAACCATTATTGAACAGTTCAGGTGATGGTGTTTCGCTGGACTCAGAACCGGCGGCAGCACGCTGCCATTCCAGCCAGTAGGCATCCTCAGGTCTAGAGTTATCACCATTGAGATCCGCGAAAGTTGGTGGTGATTCCAAAGTGTTCTCTTCAATTGGGAAATCTAGCCTGATAGGTTGATCTAGTTGAAAGATTTCTTCTGGATGAAATATGTCGTCTGCTGGTAAAGGAATAGCGTCGTACGATGGCTGCGGGGCCAGTGATTGATTTGACGGAGTTGTTGCATAAGTAGAGTAAGACTGATGTTCTGTGGGAGTCCATGCCGTCACTGCGTAAGGATCCGTCGGGACCTCCGACCGCCATCGGCAAGTGCACTCGAAGGGGCCACATGTACATGTGAGAACTGAAAAGTTAAGAAAATTAAATAAAGCTGTGCATTTTTCTATTATGTAATAAATTGTCATGTTACATTTTTGAAGAACTAACTCTTACTAGGCGGTAATGGAACAAAATTCGAAAATGGTCTCGAAGATTATTAGTATATAAAATTATTTGACTATCGTGACGGCTGTTTATTGCCAAGTATTAAAGCTTGTATTTATATATGTTTGCTCAGATCCTGGATATATGACTTAATAGTTAGATAGCATACATCATTTTTACCTTTTTGGTTGTCTGGGATGAGTGGCGGAGGTTGTATATGAGTGTTACTCATTTTTTGTTGTATATGCTTTTCCGGCTTTCCTGTCAGTAATTTGTCAGCTATGGCAGCCTCTCTTGCGAGTAGTAGAGCTAGACCACGCACTCGTCGTCCGGCGCCTATTGAGCGTCTCACTTCGCTTGCTCCCTTTGCTTCCGGTCTCGGGTGGTCATGTGCGCCCTTCGCTTGGAAAAATATCGCGTGCTCTGTGTGGCGCCAAAAGTGAGTAACGGGGTATCCGCAATGCCCTCGGCAAGGCTGCACTTCAAGTCGACCACCGTTGCACAGTCGGTTTGGGCACGGTTTACCTGTTTTAAGAAATTGTTGGTATAAAAATAAAAGTATTATATATTTTAATCGGATCGGGAGGCAAATAGGCAAGCGCGTTGCCCTATCGAAGACAATCAACGCCGCCCATAGATATTTGGCACACCATAAGCATTATACATATATGCGTTGCCGGCCTTTGAGTTATTAAAACAAAAAGGCGACCGCACAAACAACGTGAAATGCAGTGCTTATTAAATTATGATGATGATTAAAGTGTAATAAGTTGGATTAATTTTTGACAACTTGCTACAAAGAAAAGTTTCATCAGATCAGATCTAGTATATATAGGAAAAAACGCACCTTACCTACAGGTGCGTTTTTTCCTACAATGCCTGTGGTGTTGCAGTGGTTTATAGGCGATGAAGATCGTTTTCCATCAGGCTTGTTTGCCTTTCTATCTAATATACGTAATATAAATAAAAAAGAATTGCTGAAATGCATATACGCGCATAACTTCAGAACGACTGCACCAAATTAGATAATTCTTGTTTTATTGTTTGTTATTATTAGGACAATGTTTGTAAAAAAAAGGTAATTTTCAAAAAATTGTACGAAAACACGTAAAAAAAAAACAATTTCTACAACAACAAAATCTTTTCCGTCATTTAAATCGCAATATAAGTAATAGATGGCGCCATTACTATGATTAACAAAGAAGCTATGATTACCTAAATAAATGTCTGTATTCATAGATTGACATTCATTTATGTTCAAATTACTGTTTCTTTTATATTACAAAGCAGAACTCTTTATGTGCTTCGTGCTGTTCTTTTCTATGAAGTATCGTGTGTTTTTTTGTTTTCGTCGACGAGGTGTATCGTAGGTAATTAAGTAAATAATATAAAGGGAAGATAATGTCTCATTTTTTCATTATGTACACTACCCATATGGTGTACGTAATGAAAACGTGCGAAGACGGGGCGGGCAGCTTGTAAAAAATATAGATAAATTTTCAAGTAATTACGCTTCTACAATAAAAAATATTCACGTACCTTGTTGTTTTTTACGCGCCTTATCACAAATAGCCGGCCGTAAATGAACTCTAGTTCCATCTGGCAGTCTGCACCTGACGGAGCACACTAACACGCCGAGGCAGCTTTTCTTCAGTATGTGCACGTTGTGGTTGTTAGTGTTGCGCATGGCCCAGCCCGACGCGTGCCTGCGCGCCTCCTCGCAGGTCGGCGGGTACACGCGGCGCACGTGACCGTCGCACCACTCGCCGAAAGAATCGAAGCTGGTCACCCGCGGTACGACTGCGTCATTTATGTCCCATTCCGGCGTCGATGGTCCCTCTGACATGTCCGCACGGCCGCTGGAGAAGAATAAATATGATTTAAATTAAAATTAACTTTATTTTTGACCAGGGCCGTCTTAAGCATATTCGGCGCCGGGTGCGGGTAATCAGCCCGCCCCGCTGCATTTCACATTTAATGAGTTTAGAGGTCAATAAAATTTCCAATTTCTAGCATTCGGCGCCCGCTAGGACCCCGCGCCCGGGTGCGGCTGCACCCCTTGAACCCCCGGGTAAAGACGGCCCAATCTTTAACGTTAACTAATCATACTTTGGGTTAGAGTTCATCTTAAGGGTTCAAAGGTTTTAAATCTGTTTACAATCCTTTTTTAATTTACAATGAACTCTAAGTTTCTAGTCTTAGCGCAGAGACCCAAAATGGATCTTGGCCTCCGAAAAGATCTTACGCCACCGTGCGCTGTCCTGCGCCACCTCCTGGTAGTTACTGACTTTTTGAGGTTGCGCAAGTCAGCCTCCACCATGTCTCTCCAGCGATACCTGGGGCGCCCCACAAGACAGCGTCCAGTGGGGCGACCCACATACGCTCTCTTGACCTATTTTATTTTCAATTATAATTGAACCTCTTATGAAGATCAGTTAATATTGCACACTAGAAAGCGAATACATATTTTTTAATTGTAACATATATTCATTTTCAAAGTTATTAAAAAAGTATGTGCTTTTAGTTTCTTCTTAGTTTAAATACCATAACCTCAAAAAATTATAGTCTAACTAGATTTAAAGTATTCACAATTACAGGAATGGTTAGTTTTCAAACTAACTAAACATTTGACACAAAAACATTAGGTTTTTGTAGTAAATGTCTAGTTAATCATCATTATAGGTCTTTTGCTTAAAATATTCTAGTAAGCAAGGTTAGTTAAAGTGTTTAATGATTTTCAACAACAATGTCATGTAATGTATCATATGTAACATTATTTGATTGATGAATTTTCAATTGAGTAGGTACCATAAGTTAAAATTTTATTATGATTTATCAGTACAACAGTAATACATATTTGAATGGTTTTATGTTACAAATAGTTTAGTTGGAATATTCATGCGTCTAAGTCATATCATCATTGATATTCCTAGCTGTAACAGTCCACAGCTGGACATATGCCACCCTTGTAAAATTAAGGAGAGTGTTGCTTTAATCTCGACGCTTGTCGGGCAGATTGCGTAAAAATAAATCGAATATGTGGGACATTGAAAGATTTTAGAATATAGAAAAAAGAATATATTGTTTTTTAAAAAGTCTCCATTCCAAAAGATCCTCTTTAGGGATCTCTTCCACTTTCTTTCTGAACGTTTCAGGCTTCATAGATTTCCCCTAAATTTTTTTTGTTATTATTATTTTTTGTGAAGATTTTAAATTTTTTCTTACTTGCCTGTTTTAAAATCTTTCAGCGTGACCTAGGTAATATAACTTTTATGAGAAATAAAATATTCAAATATATCTCGTTAATTTTTTTGTTTATGTATTGTACTTCTTCTGTAATATATAGAAGAAAAAACATTTTATAAGTATATTGGAACCTCTATAGTATCCCTTTCAATATCAATTATAATAATATCTTTTATATTAGCCTACGTGTTCGTAAAAAGCTCCAGACATCGCTGAGAAAGCTCAAACTCCCCTAGTTTAAGCTTATTGAGCCAATTACTTCAAAATTGCCCTCTGAAGGGGCAGGCCGCGCTTTAATTGGTTAAATAACTTTGTAAAAAGAGATTAAAGTGGGAAAAAGGTAAAGTCTTTTAGCGATAAGGTGGTCGGTGTTTATGAGGAGATTAAATGGGTGTATATATTTCGATAAGACAATTTTACAATATGTAAAGATGCTTCTTTAAAAATATATTTACAGTAAACAGATATAGGAAGTCTTTAATCTTATACCTACTTACTTTGTCATTGAAATATCTGAATATTTATAAACATTTCGTCTATCATATTTACGTACATATGGTATTACGTACATAGTATTAGGTAAAATCGGATTAGGCCACAAAATTTATATGACTTTATCATATAAATTTTCTGGCCTAATCCGCTGTAAAGCTCATTGCTGTAAAGAAATTTTTGTCAAAACTTTTAGACAAACATTGTTAAAATATCAAATTCTCCTGGCATATTTTTTTTGGCATTCATGGGCCAGTTCGTCTGAAGACTTCTTCAGACGAACTGGCCCATGACTGCCAAAAACTGCTACACTGTTGCAGAAAATTGACTTCTGAGTAATAGTAGTTATGATAATTACATTGGCATTTTATTTCAAATGAATTATTTAAGACATGTTTTTTTTTCAAGGGAATTAAACAAAATTACTTTTTTTATGGAAAAGAGAGGGAAAAGAAGAAGCGATTTACCTGATGGTAAGTAATCACTACCGCTCATGGATATTGACAACAACAAGAGAACTGTAAATGCATTGTCTACTCAAGGGCAAGGAAGTGAATAATAGAAGCGGAAGAAGGAAGTCATGGGAGGGAAAGAAGGAAATAAAGGTACAAGAGTCAATGGTTGAGTTATTACTTGCTCCATTATATATCGTGCATTTGATAATTTATGACTCAACTAGGTTTTAATATTAAATCGTAGTTTTCTTTTGATTTTGAAGTCGTATTATTATGATTTTATTAGTAAATATTTACCATTGTACAAATAATAAATAATACAAGATACTTATTATTTACTGCATCGAGGAGAGTGGGCGCGCTTCGGTTTCAACGAGACTCAATTAAGTTCAATTGGCGTCCCTCCATCACCTTCCACAACCCTCCGCTGTTTGCCCACTTTAACATATTTGACACGGAATTAAACCACAATGACGTACATTTTACACCATTTGAACGTACACCCATTCATAATTACATCAGTTTATGTGATTGCACGTTTAAGTTTTCACATTTAATACCTATAACTAAATTTATTAATAGTTCCATTTATTTGGTTTTATCTAAGAAATATAATTAGTATTGAAAAAAAAACTTAATTTTGTTTAGTTAAACTTTTTAGTTTAGAAACTACTTGATGGATAATTATTCTTTTGAGAATGACATAGCGTAAATAGTTAAAAATTTAGTGTACCTACAATTTGTAAAACAGAGGACATGTTTTAATAAATCTTTTAATATAATTATGGGGTTCATTAATTTTAATTTTTACAAGTTGATTGTTTATAAATAATAAAATAATGTGGTGTCATTTTTGTTAATTTTTTTGTACATGTTATGGCTATATGAAACCATTTTTGGACAAATAATATCACATACGACGCTACTTGCGGAAACCGTTCTACATTATTTTCTCAGTAGCCGTCCTATATTATATATAAATGTTCATATCATCATGCCTGTTTCTCCTAGGGGTAGGTAGAGACCACAGATCTCCATCTGCTACTATCTCGGTACTTTTTCTTTTCTTCATCCACACTCTTACTCTCTTCATATAAGCTCTCTTCAATAATGGAAGTAATAGTTTGATTATTAACTGGCGTTTGACAAATAATAATTTAATTATTAACAGATAAACAGTTCTGTAAGTGATTACTGTACCAGTTGGTACATATCGCACCATTTAAGTTAATTCTGAGATTTATGTTGATCGGATTGAATGATTGTTTTTAATTATCATAATTAAATTTTTTAGCCAAATATTGAATCTGGAATTGAATAAATTTGTTATCGTTTTTTAATTGGTACTTTTACCATAAAACTCACTTTACATTCGTTTGACATTCGAATTTAAAGCTAGAAGCCCATCTTATAGATTGCTCAACAACAGGTAAAAATATGAAACTAAATATTTGTTTTCAATCGCTTTCACTCTTATCGTGGTCATATCTATTTGTTTTCTTTGAGAAAAAAATGTGTGAGGTATAAAAAATACGTTTAAAAGAGATAAAGGAGGAAAAAGAGGAAACCTATGTTTGCATACACACGTAATTATATATTCTACTCAGTTGAGGCATCTGGGAATTTCTTTAAATATTATTGTAGCCGCATATTGACATTTTTCTTGATGTCATGCAGATCAGAAACTAAAAAACCGAGCGTATTTAGAATTGTGTGTTTGGTTTATCTTAAAGTTTTAGGAGTTGTAAAAGAACATAATCCTCACGTTTAATCTCTACTACTGTGCGGTTAAATTTCAAAGTGTCAAACTTAAATCGGCTTAGTTTACCTACTAATGGCGGGGGATGTTACAGTTAAATCTAAAATCATAATCCTCTCGCAGTGTTTGGAGCTAAACTATGTTTTAATGTTGTTTCAAAAGACTTTTGTTAGAGGCCGAAGTACCGAAAAGTTGTGGTGGGTTTTTTCGAATGATATATAATATTATAATGATAAGAACGGTTGATTGTACGTGCCTATAAAGGCACGTACAATCAACCGTTCTTATCATTGGCCACTTTGTCTGAAAATAATACTGATTAGGGAAGATTCACAGGTAATTTTTTTTTAAATTAAGGCCCCTGTTCTAAATTTTTAATAATAAAAAAATTGACACGGAACGGAAATTACTTTGAAAACACGTAATATTTCGAAATAAAGTTCATAATGTTATTTTATCGCATTTCTAGATCAAAATTATACGTATGAAGTATACATAAATATGCAGAAAAGTGACGTTTCATATATGTGTACTTCTTTTATTTCAGTATTTATTATTCATACCTTTTCTTTTTTCCGACTATTACTTAAAATAATTTTAGGAATAAATTCGCCAATGTATTATGAAAATACAAGACACTAGACATTAGTTAGTAATTTAAGGGAAAACTTGAAATCTAAATGTAAAAGTAGCGTTGCAAAAATATTAAATTATATAGAATACCTAAATAAAATTGTTTCAATGAAAATACATTTGACATGAAATATATATACCTACGTTTCTATGCACACTCGTATGAAAATTAGATTTACAAAATTTTTGTTTCTAAACAATGATATTCGCACATGCGGGAAGGTTCATTCATTCAGGACATGTTCATACGATACCTAGTACAAAGTATACTTATAGGTGTTTATTAAAAATATTTACTTACAGGATCACCATTTCCGAATGCGTAAAATTAGTGTCACAACCACAACTCCCTCGGTCAATAAATACCAAGTGATAGTACAGTCCACAAGCACAGCACGTTATAGTACGTACGAATAATAGATATCCGCTTCATACAAATCTAAACGCATTATACATCTATACACCTTGAAGGCTCATAGCTCACTGACTTTAACAACAAAAATAAACATGGGGATGTTTTCCCCCCGCTACAAGTCGAGGTGGGGTATTTAGTTGAACCAATGTTCGCATCGCTCACTCTAGTCCCGCCTCCTTACCAATTGGAGGAGAGAGGGGTCCGACCAATAGCAGTAACACAAATTGTTGCAATTACATTTTAAGGAAAAATTTTGATGGGATTTCTTTTTAGCGATGTTAAACTTTTCTCTCCCATGAAAATATTCCTGTGTGATATAGTCATTTCATTAAAATGTTCCTATATACCTAATGATAATGTTATTTATGATAAATTATCTTACAACCTAAAAGTACTAAAAAAGTAAACTATATAGTAAACTTTATTAATGATAAATAAATATATTATTATCATTATTAATTGTTGAGTTTCGAGACGAAAGTCTTGGATTCAATTTCCATGATTAAATTAATTTTTCATGATTAAATTAAATAATGATTTCGATATTTTTTACTCCACACGAAGAAAATTACATGTCATTGGAGCTGAACCAGAATAAATGACTGGCAGTGAGTTGATTCATTTGTAGGAATGATGTCCGTGCTGAGCTCTTCCTAGTCGGTACACAGAGCTGTAGGAACATTCAATTTATGATGTATAAGACAAGTCATTGGTTGTGGCGAGATACTGCTCTCATGAACAAGGATTGTTTCATTCTAGAATACTCAATAGAATACGTTATCTTCCCTCTCTCTCGTTTTGGTCTGTTCGTCTATTTCAGACGATTAAATACTACGAGGCAACGTCTTTTGTTGCTTTGTAAACCGATGCGCGAGTGGCACAACCTACCGCAGGCGGAACAAGAAAGTGTCGTAGTGTCTGGCAGAGAGTCGCCCTCCCCCCCTTTGTCTCCTGTTCGCGAGAGCCTCATACCAGGTCTGATCGTTAAGCTTGCGACCCTTCGTATAGTTTTCTTTTACATATTAATTAATTACTGTAAGTACAATTATAAACTCCGTTTCCTAGTAAGTTAAAGATACTTAAATCGTAAAATTCGTATCAATTTTTAGTAGTTTATATTTGAAACCGTTTTCGATTAGGTACTATACGTTCTTAATTTAAATAGTTAGGTAGTTGTATAAATGGCACTGAACGAACGAGGGTGAGAGATGCGGGCGCGCTCTACGCCGTTAACGACGGCGCTTGCGCAGACCATGGGTCGTGTGAACGTTGCCAATATACTGTGAGCTTTGGAAAATACCGGTTGAAGATAAGTAATAGAAATATAAAATAGCAAAGGTACGTAAGGGATTTCCACAAGGTTCATTTTGAGTCTTCTGTATTTAATCACGACTTAATTGTGCACAGTGGCGAAGCAACTGCTTTCGGAATCAATGATAGCAGATTCAGTTCTCGGATCGAGATGAATATATTTAATCTGAGTCTTGGTGTACGGAAGTATGTACGTAGAATAGACCTACCACCGGGACATATACGAATTGTATAAATGAGGATGAGCAAAGAGTAGGAGCACCACAAGATTCGGTAAACTTGGGTCTAATTGTCTTTGTTTTATATATATATATATATATATATTTATATATATATATATATATATATATATATATAGTGTGTGTGTGTGTATTGTCTGTTTCACAATAAGGTTAGGTTGGGAAAAATTAAAGATCTAAGAGGTTGCACAATTTAGATCTAGGTTATCTTTTATTGTTTGTTGGTATCGATACTGTTATAAGTAATGAAATAAAATTTAATTAAATCAATTGAATAATCAGAATCAAATGATCTACATCATTTAACCATTTGTTTATTATTTTAAGAGACAATTATTATTGACGGTAAAGTAGGTAATAAATATGGTTTAATCCTTTGCCAAATGTTCATTTTGTTTGTTTGTTTTTAAGGGTTTATATTTCTGTTAAGATTAAGTATAGCGAAAGTTACGTATTGTACTAAATCTCTCTTTTGTTTATGGGTTTCACTCAGCCTGGATAGAGTTTGTAATCCGATATTAAGAACACTATTTTCTGAATTTCTTGAAACGGTACACCTTCATTTTTATTTAATCCTATATCAAAGTGGTTTAAAAGCGGTTAGTTAGAGGGAGATTACTATAAGTAGATACTGTAGCATGAAAAACTGCCGCGTATTTTTACTACGAATATATCTTGGCTCAAATTTTATCATTATTGTCATTATTAAGTGACATATCTTACCTCTTTCATCATTACCATTTTCATAGGTTTGCGGCAGTTTTTGCGGCAGCCCATGTATATCCCACTGCTGAGCACGGGCCTTTCTCGTTTCTGGAGGAACGGACGTTAACCGTTAAACGTCCGTTCCTCCAGAAATGAGAATTGCTTGTCCAATGCGGATTGGCGAGGTTACCAGACTCGGAATAAATATTTGTAACATACATTTATTTATTCCGACGTGGTAATCGAACCCGTGACTATTGACTCCGCGGGCGGAGGGCCTCACCACTGAGCCAATTGGTCGTCACGTCAATTGGTTGATTGGGGCAGTTTATATATATAGTATATTTGTTGGTTATATGCTATCTCAAAATACATTACTTAGCTCAATCTTTGGATACACGTATCCAATTTCTACCAGCTTGTTGCTCCCTTTGCCCGTGGGGCGTCGTAGATTGCGTTTATCAAGACGCGGTGTGTATGCAGCACACGTCTACTCCAATGGTTGTCGGATCGAACAAGGCGCGTCACCTATTCTAATTTTCAGCTACACGCATCCAGTCTCTGCCAGCCGCTCGCTGTCGCTCTATCTAGAACTAGTTTGCCGAGACGTGATCACCGTAGGTTTATGTAGTATCTACCTAAACTACATAGAGATAGATTTCATAAAGTTATTTAAAGTTTATGTTAGTTACTTATTATCATCAGACTATCATTAGCTCACCCATTAATGTCATTTATGTAAATTTCCAAGCGAGTTTTTGTTTCATACCTTTCAATGTGTTTTTCCATGTATAATTGAGCAAGTTCGCTGCTGGGTTATCATTGGTGGATGGGTGGCAGTCCCCTTCCGCTGTCGCCTCCGTTATCAATTGACGCCCAAATATAAACTCGTCACGGCAACAATTTGCGCGTCCCGCTCCGCACTGCGGAAGTCGCCAATTCGCGGAATTGATTATTCCGTTACACTTAAGATGTTACCTACGTATTTTAAATTAGTTCGATTTGTTAATGGAGTCAGGCGTTACTTTGCGGAAATCCATCACTATATGGACAGTCAAAAGTTTTACTTTAGCTAAGATCCGCGACAAGCAAAACAATAACAGAAATTTTTTTTGTTATTGTTTTGCTTGTCGCGGATCTTAGCTAAGTAAATCTTTTGACTGTCCATATAGTTCGATTTGTACAAAAGACTACTAGCTTTTTTTATTCTTGTAAATATTAATGTGAGTTTTTTTGAATTTTAATAAATTTGATGTTACCTGTATATCATTTTGCTGTTTCATTTGTTCGATCATTCTGAGAATTTTTTGATCATAAGAAATTCGACTATCCTACTTCCTACTAATATTATAAATGCGGAATTTTGTGAGTATGGATGTATGTTTGTTAAAATCAAATCTTATAATTAAAGGTACATGCATACAAATTATTACGTCTAGGTTCTTTTCTAAAACTTTAAATTAATTATTAGTCTCATTATCTCTCGAGCCCAACTCGTACCACTGTAAGAGCGTATAGGCTAATTTACTATTACAAATACCTACACTCACTCTACAAACGAGACATATTGAATCTGATACACATGCACAATCCCTCTCCCTCATTTCTAATGCATTCCATAATAATATGATTACGTAAAATTCGATTTCCATTGGGGATTTCCCCTACCTTACACACTAAAGGTTGTTGGTTTTCCAATACACGTGATGAACCTATGGACACATTTCACATTGTTAATTAGTAAAGTTAGTAGCCTTGTTTCGCTAGATATGTCTTAGATGAATGGCATGGCTATGACAATGCCGGCAGATGAAAGATATGATATTGTTGTTCCTACTAACATCATTCATAATAATTACCATATTACGGCCTAATTTGCTGCGTGGTGATGCTATCGAGACAAAGTCAATGAGAGAACAAGATAAATATATGTATATATTTATTCCGATTCCTATGGGTCTTTATTTCGAGTCTGGGTACTCCACCAATCCTCCTTGCGTTTTGCATGCTGGGTTAATATCTGTTCCTCGAGAAATGAAAAGGCTCTGTGCTTAGCAGTAAATTATATATGGGCTATAAAAAAAACTCCTATTTACATCATTAACGGTCTTACAATTTTCCTGTGTGCACTAAAAACGCACTCGGCTCTAAATTTTTTTAGAAGGAGAAAGTCGTGAGTAAATATTGCAATGGACGCGCGCTCTTCTAACTTGTGAATAAATATGGAGAGATCAAAGGAACCTCACGTGACGTCTCTCGGAAATTTCTCATAGATTAATCATTGAACAACAGAAATATATGTAGATATTATAGACGGCGAAGATTTTAAATATGTAAAATCTTGTTGTTGTGAGAATTATTAAAAGGACTTAATTTCCGGATCGCAAATATATTACGTGCCTTCAAAAATAATCTCTTATGTAGGTTTCATGTGTGATATTTAGTATATGGGAGTTCCCTCCCACTAATTTAGGTATTTTGTAGTTTAGTATCTACGAGGAAACCTCTGATATTTTGATTTCCTTTACTGTCCATGTTATGTAATGTATGGTTTTATTTAAAATATTTTATTTTGGGAAATTATAAAAAAAATTACAATTAGAGATATTTTGGTACGTTAACGCTACTAACTTAACGCTACTAATTTCGCTTTCCATAGAACTATAACACCATGCAAAATCAAATGAATACCCGATTTTTCAGTTTCTATACACTATTTTATAGTGTATAGGAACTGAAAAGGAATATTGACGACGTCTTAATATATAAGAAGAATAGTCAAATGTTTTTAAAGCGAAAACAAGTTCCTTTGTATGGTTGTTTGAATACCTGTATTAATCTCAGCATCGGTCAGTATAGTTTACAAATCAAGCACAGGTTGCGATCTGTTCGTGACATCGGCGATAACCCTTCCCCGATAGCGAATCTCTATATCCATCTCCATTGAAAGCAACCCCAGCCCCATAAGCCTTTCCACACAAGCGGCGCTCAAACAAAGCTTCAAATTAAACAAATCCGCAGACAATCGCGTTCCGACGTACAGCGACATGAAAGAGAGTTAATCAAACAACTATTTTGGTGAACTCCCGAACAAATACCATACGCCCCCGCGTATCGGCGCAACTGTCACAGCTACAAATACGTTTATGATTAACCTCACGTTCGCAACAATCGGTTTCGAGTGTAACTAATCCGATAGTTCACAAATGCGCAATTCCAATGACTTTTATGACGATCAGCTTTACCGGGTGTCTGAAGTAATTGATATAGTTTGCATTCTGCTTTCGCATTCTGTTTATTTGTCTGATTTTATTTTTGTACTAGCTGACCCGGCAAACTTCGTACCGCCTCAGAATAAATAAATAAAAAGCTGAACGATAAGTGCAGAATGTTTCAACTTTAATAAAAAATGTGGTCAAAACTTAACAGGAACAAAATTGCTGCAAATCAGCGCCAGGTGCTCCAATAGAACGCCTGGCATATGCTGAGCCAGAACCATTTTATGACACTTTTTTGATTAAAATTATTTTCTTTTTGTTTTTTTGTATATTATAATATTATTAAGGTTTTAATTGTAGCATTTGTAAAAAAAGGTGTCATGACTAAAGTTTTTTCTATTTCTATTGTATAAGTGAGCAGGCAATTGTCAATTAATATATGTAGCAGTAAAAAAGTACTGCTGGATTTGTCCTCTCTCAAAAATTGAAAGTTGTTATCGTAATCTCGAAGTTCGGTGGGCGAATCGCAGATTTACATAGTGCTGGTGTAGTATATGAACAAACATACGACAAAGTAAAAACAATAAAATCGTGAATATTTTGCAACTTCATTTTCTTATCAATTTTCATATCGGACGTGGCACTCATTTGCAGCAAAATGACTATCGTACAGTCAGCCGTCCAATACGTTTCACAAAAAAAAAGTTACAAATGTGTAATAATGAGAAATTTATTCTTAAAGTGTAAAAGTTAGTTCGTAAATTAATTTCTGAAGTTATCGTAATGACAATGTAAATTTGTATTTGCGGAAATTCATTAATTAAATCAAATAAGCAATCCACTGGCATAGAGATGAATATTTTTTTTGTTTTAGGACTTATACAACTTAAATAATTTTCGTAACAAGTTAAATTTTTTTTCAAGGGCCCATATACAGATGTCCCACTGTTGGAAACAAGCCTAACAATTTCTGTAAGACATTAATCCACTATGCTTGTCCAAGGCCGATAGCATCAGTTAAATATTTTTTATATCCTTTTGTGCATTATATTTCAGTCAATCTGCTACTATATGAAATGTGGGGACAAAGGTAATTCATTAAAAAACATGAAAGCTCAAGTAAAAACAACGAAAATGACGAAAAGTCCACTTCTGCTTTAGGCGTTGATGATGATATCTGAAAATTTTGTTTTATAATATATATATATATATATATATATATATATATATATATATATATATATATATATATATATATATATATATATATATATATATATATATATATATATATATATATATATATAAAATATTTTTTTCAATAAACATATCTTATCAAGCGTAGAGTAGAATTGTATGTAAATTTTTCTAAATAACGTTAGGAGCGCGGAAAGCGATCGCAAAATATAACGCGTGTACCTTGAAATTGATAGCGAATAAAAAAGGCAAGGTGAAAACTGACAATCTAAATAGTTTTGTTGTGGAAAGCCGTGTGTTCGTCGCTAATTTATTGTCGTCCGTTATCTGCATGATGCGGGTGCGCGTGCGTCGGCAACACACGCCCCACCTACTGCTTAACATGCAGCACGCGATCGATGACAACTGTTCTAAGCTTTCGTACTTCTAGTTTTATGATTTCATTTGTCAGGTCTTCAAACTTGAATTTTAGTTTATATAAGTAAAAGCTAGTAGTATATTGGACGGATAACATGGTCTCCAACGAGGAGCTGTGGAGAATCAGCAAAGAGGACTTAATAGATGTCCAGACGTCGACAAAAATGGAGATGGATAGGGCATACTCTCCGGCGTCACGTTAGTTATATCCCCAAATAAGCCCTCGAATGGAATCCGTAGGGGAAAAAAGAAATGTGGGCGCCCAAAACAAACTTGGCGGCGTACTGTGACGGCCGATGTGCAGAAAATGGGCCTATCCTGGAGCGAAGTGAAGCGTATGACCTCCGACAGGTCGAGATAGAGAAACGTCGTGTCTGCCCTATCCCCCAACAGGGGGACTTAGGACTCAGAGAGAGAGAGAGATAACTATTTAAAAGCTATATACCTATAATAGTATTCCTCTATTTTGTGGGTTGCATGTGCATCCCTCTATACATAGGAAAGGCTATTCTACTAGTATTTATAATACTAAATTTCTATAAATAAGTCTAGTTTAAGTTTAACAATTTTTTAAAGGTGAGCTTAATAAGTTATTATTTAGCTAGTCTAGAACAATTTAGAACTTCTCTTCGCTGAGTCTATGTTTGTCTGTCTGGTCTTCAGTTCTTCATGTTGGTGCTTCAAAATTTTTTATAAGACCGTTGTAGTTTTAAGTATTAAAAACAGGTATTTTTTGAGGTATATGTAAAGTTTTCCATTAGATACGATTTAGTTTATCCATTGAAAGTGAGAAGAGAGAAGTATTTTTTGGAGATATGAATTATAATTGGGCCGACGATATATGATATTTTTAGATTTTGAACACTATAATATGTAATTATTTATTAAACTGTTCCTCTACATAATATCGGATGCTAGCACTCGTCACCCCTACAACTGTTCAAATACAAAGTGGTTATTTTGCATAAACAAGGGCACATCGCGAATTATGACAGTTCAACGTTACGAATTGATTTACAGTAAAATTATACAAATTGCATCATGTTCCACGATTTTAGTGCATTATGATATCATAACGTTAAATATTTTTTATTATTTGGACTATAAATTATTATTTTTTTTTAATATTTTGTATATTAAGTTGTGAGATAGAAGACCTGGTGCATCAGCCAAACATTATGGGCGAGATTAAGGCACATCGACTTCGTTAGCTTAATCACCTTGAGCGAATGGCGTATTTGTGTAGCGACCCAGATATCGCTGGAGACAGGTAGATGGCGACTTGAGTGAACTTCAAGATTCATGGAGGATTCTAGTTTCGGAGGCCAATATCCACTTCGCGTCACTGAGCCAGCGGAGTAAGTAGTAAATAAGTATATAAAGTTGTAGTTTGGGTGTATTTAAATTTTAAAAGTAAAGACAATTTACGTCGTCTTTAGTTTTAACATTTTGAATAGTAGATACTATTAAAAAATCTTTATTATGTTTCTAATTATCAAGCGATCCACGTAGTACTGATCTGAAAGTTTCCTTTCACACTCTCGTAATTCCATCTCTCTTTTTATACATGATGATTTAAAGCATTGTATACTGTGGTATATTATTCTAACTCATTCTAGACGTTTCTTATTAAATATTATTGCTTGATTTTTATTCTCATTTTTATGTATATGAAATTAGCTTATAGATATAAAATTTTATATATACAAAATTCTTTCTCATTAATATTATTAATTATCATGCAATATCTAACCAATAAAAGTAATTACGGTCAGCCCATTTCACGCTATCCCCAAAAACAAAAGGGTAGTGTTGGAAAGAGGGGTGCTGAATGGAACAATGTAATAAAAGAATGAAGATGTTGCGTGATTGCCAGATATCATGACGTGGGAACGCACCTTGATTAGTGGATTTAATTAATTGACGCCTCTAATATGTTATTCAATTGTTGGTTGCCGTGGGAAAATATTGTAGGGATGATATGATTTTAAAAGGTCACCACTTACTGAAAATTTTTTTTTTGATTTGTAAGTTGATTCACTATATAAACACCAGAATTACCTTCATATAATTTGTGTTTTGTTTTACAACTGTATCTTCGTATATGCTCAAATATAGCGTAAGTATTGTATATATGACATACACGATACACTTTTGTAAGACCGACATTTGATGCGATCAACTTAAATGTTAGTCAATATTGTAACAATTTCGCTCTCAGCGACAATTAAGTGGTGGTATTGGATATTATATTCATTAAAGGAACTTCAAAAGTAGTAAAATCGATCCCATTCTATTGCACTATATCGTTCCATTCAAATCTATCCCGAGATATCAATTTATTCTATTTCGATATTCCATTTTGTTCCGATTTATCCCGCTCTACCCCGATCTATCCTGTTCATTTATCCTCTTCTGTGTCGATGTATGCTGTTCTATCTTAATCTGTCTAATTATATATACTGATTTATTCTTCTTTATTCCGTTCTATTCTAGTATCTCTCTGGTTCTCTCCAGTTTTGTCCCATGCGAAATAAATGTAAACTTAGCTTGCGGGGAAGTGTAAAACGTAACTTGGGAGGGGGTGTAAAGAAGATCCCAAGGTGTTCCGCAGACTGAATAACAGCCCTCTGACATGAAACTCATACATGTTATAAAAACTCTTATACCCGAAACTTAGTCCATTGATAGAAATGAAATAGCCTTCAGTAAACAAGAACTTCTGGTCTTTGTTTACTAGTAAGTATTATTTAGAAACATTTAGAATATTATAGAATTTATTATTGCCTGTGCTTTTACTCTGTTTCCGTTCAAGTAGGTAACAACAGTTCGAAAAATATAACAGGTTTTGTTATTTTTGCTTTGCTAATTTTTGGTTTCATACGTCAACATAAAAATATATTATATTGCTACTATCATTTAATGAGAAAAAATAATTCTACGTTTATGAGTCTACTTTGCGTTCATCTGATCCCGGAAATCCGATATTAAATATAATCCTATTTAAAGCTAGCGCTCAAAAAACTTCCGACGCACCATTAAATTTTATTTCAACCCGCGACTGGTGAAGGGTGGCCAAAATTGGCGGGGCGTTCGCGGCACATAAATAATAGAAGAAAAAAACATATTGCACTGTTGCTCAACTCATTATGCGCAATTAGCTACGATTGTGACAGGACAGCGAACGTCATGTGAACGGATTTCATTTCAATTGTCACACTGAAAGTTTTTGAGCGCGTGCCAGTGTGACGTTATTTATACTAATGGCGCGCTCAAGCACTATTTGTAGATTATGAGTAGGTATAGTTTACAGGGAATTGGTGGTCTTTTTTAAAAAAGCAATCAACGGGAACTTGTAAATTTTAACTTTAATCGAAGACTAAATGATAAAAGGAACTCGAGTTTTCGAAGTTTTTTCGAGTTCGAGTTTTTGTAAAACCAAATTGAATGAAATGTTATGAATTTTAACTTTAATCGAAGCCAAAATGACAAAAGAAATTTGAGTTTTCGAGTGAGAAGGCGTCAATACTTTCAAAGGAGGATTGAGAATAAATAACTTGGCGCGGTAGTATCCTGGTAAACATTCCCTGTTAAAAAGCATATATTATTTAATTAAAAAGTATACATATGGGTGTCCCAATCACAAGTAGGTACATTTCGGTCTCGCCAATTCACGTACAAGTGTAATGGGCTAATTAGTTAATGTTTAATAGTTGGGGGATCCCGTAGAAAATATTTGAGTTGTAAAAAATTTTTAAGGTACATTTCAAATATATTAAAAAAAATTTCAGATTAAAAAAATCAGGTATTAATCATATTTAAATGATTTCGTTAACCCTAGATATAGCGTAAACTTAAAACTGTTAATAATATTATTATGTATTCGCTGTATAGAAATCAAACACGATTTACTCACCTGGTAATGTAGTTACATATACCAGATGATCAATAAGTTTATTAGCAGCATTTTTTTAGGTAATATGCTGTTAAATATACTCTCTCATAAGCTTGTAAATGTATTGTATCTTCAGTAAATTCTAAATTAAACAGGAGTCATTTTTATATTTTATACCTTACACTCTAATTTAAAAATTAGTTTGCATTTCGTTTAGTATTCAATTTCTTTATTTATTTTTTAATAAAGAAATTGAATAGTGAACGAAAAGTAATTTAGACTTAATCAATAATTTCTGTAAGGGTCTTTTTATTTATATTTTATAACTCGATTATTTATATTTATAATTCGAAGTAAATTTTTGTGCGAAAAAATTAACTTTGAATTATGTATAAATGTTGAGAATGAAATACAATCAGTATTTAATATCGTGTGTATAATTTGTAAATTCAAAGGTTAAACATCGTTTTAATGCGTTTGTCTAACCTAATACTTTACTGACCCCTCAGTTAACGGAACGCATTAGTAAAATTAGAGCGGTGGGAAAGGGTTATATTCTGTGGCCATGATGCTTTATGTTTATTGTTATTAGAACAATATTTGTACGTTTGAAATCTACGATTATGGTTATTGCTGAGTGCTGATGAGCACATATTTTATTCTTCAAGATTATTTAACAAAATATATGGTTATTGTACTCAATATTTTTTTATACAGATAAAGTTATATTGAAGAGGTGAACAAAGTGTTAGGATTATTTTTTTGAGTTATTGAAAAGATAATAATTTGATTTTTAAAACTTTTGGTTTTTATCAAAAACTTTGAGTCTTTGAGTCTTTTTTACTAGTAGTATGTAATCTTTTTTCTTGTTGAAATACATCATTATACCTCGATAACATTACACCACATTATAGAAAGTAATAGATGTCTACCTTTAATCTAAATAGTGCATTTTACGAGACATTTTATATACATCTAATAGATAAATAAATTTGTGTTATGGATTGATTAATTAACAATTTATTAGTTTATAGTAAAATATTTTTCACTAAAAACTAAGATACAAAAACAATATATCACGGGTGGCTATGATTTGAAATTAGAGGTGTATTCTTACTTATCAATGATCAATCACGACCCCCGTGGTCAATCCGAAAACATATACTATTCATAATCATTTGATGTCGTTTCGAATGCTATGGATATTTGTGAACACACAATGTCGCCGGACATTCGGCACGCGTGGTTGTGTTAAGCTATTGTTCCCAAACAAACACACACGTAAATATTTAAAGGTATTATTCATTCTATATAATACTTGTATTACATTGATATATGAGTTATCAAGTGTCTTTGCTTGAGATCATAATGCTTAGTTTTTTTTTATAAGTCTTATTTGTCTAGCAACAAAACTAGGCTAAATTTCAACAATCACAATGATGAATTGACTATTGATTGTCGTTATGAACATTTTTTTAACAGCCCATCTATGTCCCACTACTGAGCACGGGCCTCTCCATTTCTGTAGGAACGGACGTTAGACGTGAAGCGACCCACCACGCTTGTCCAATGCGAATCGGCGGGGTTACCAGACTCGGAATAAATATTTGTAATTCATACATATATTTATTCCGATGCGGGGATCGAACCCATTGATGACGTAATAACCATAGTATCGCAAAAGGCCTGCCTGTGTTTTGTTTGTTCAGTTTTACGATTTAGACAAATGCTCAATGCTATAATAGAAAGCATTTGTCTAAGTCGTATCAATATTACTATTGTATACAAGTATATTATTATATGCAATATAGGAATATTAGAAACTAGTTATGATCAAAACGGATTTTTAGATTTTATCATCAACCTATACACATATAGGTACCTACTTTGTTATTTATATGTTTAAAAACCAGGCATTGAAAATTGTTAGCAGCCCATCAATAATAAAGTGAGCTGGCGCAGATGATCAGCACCCTAAGAGAGAGGGGTAGTGATTAGCTCCGGTGATAAAATGCACGCCTGACACTACAATTATAGTTCCGCTAATGCGGGAGTCTCATTATTATCTATTTTAAAGATACCAGAAACTCGCGCTGTGTGAAAAATGAGAATTAAAAAGTTCTACAGTTTTTGTTCTATTTGTAATTTTATAGTTAAAAATATTATAGTAAGGCGTTACCTACTTTGAGAAAATTCATTATTCAGACAGAGAACCAATTACATTGCTTATCCGCGAATAAACAAATTTGAAAAATAGTATTGTCTGCATATGAACCAGAGTACACACAGCCCCATTTTTCAACAACGTAGGTACTTGAGACGCGTTTCACGAGGCATTTTCAGATTATAATAGTAGAAATTATTACTTTCAAGATTTATAATATATTAACTTAACGATTCTGCAGTCTAAAAATTTTTTTTCACTTTTTTGTTAGTACAGTTGCATTATTCGCATATAAGTTCAACTTACGAAGGCTGCTCTTCAATTCTGGAATCCCGCTGAAGTGGTGGAAGACATTTCATGATAGTCGGAGAGGGGCTTTAGTGATCCAAGGCCCCTTCTCCTAGGTGAGTTCGAAACATTGACTTGGATGTATTTTTTACTATTGGTCGCGTTTTGGAACCTAAAGAGAAAGCTATTTGTGCTTTTTTGTATTAATCCTCTAGTTATTCCTGAAAAGTAACACTTTCGCAAAAGACTGACTCATGTCTTTATTATAGCATTTCAATTGGTGGGAGTAAGAGGTCAAACTACTCATTATATCATTCCATGGTCAGTGCTTCATCTTTTTTAAAAGGCAGATAACATATTCACAGTCTTTTTGGTAGTTCAGGTGTCAATGGATATATTGTTTCACGTACCGTCAAGTGAATACGCATTTTTGCTTACGTTTTTCTCTAAAACATTCTCAAACTTAATGCGTTCATGCATAAATAGCCTTAAAAATAAATTTCTGTTTGCCTGCCTACCTTAAATTTGAATATCTCTCTGTTACACTGTTCCATTATCGCTTTATCGGGCCGACACGCGTCTAAAATTAGTTGTACCTGGCATATTATGGCACGTGGGGTCTGTGAAGCGTGGCCACACGTGGACCCGGCCGGGCACATCTCCGCGCGTGCCGTGCTCACCTGAGTGCGATGTCTTGTCGGGCTACTCCATTGTGCCGGGGACTTTTACTTCCTCTTGTTAATAACTTGAAAGTTACAACCCCTTAGTTTTTTGTATCATAAGAAATCAATAGAATTAATTATTAAATACTTACTCCACTTGCTCAGTGACGCGAAGTGGATCTTGGTTTCCAAAACGAGACTCTTTCATCTCTGTTCTGCGTTATTTCTTGTCAATTGCTCACTTGAAGTTCACGCAGGTCAGCATACATCTGATCTCTCCAGCGATACAAGTATGCTCTCTTCATACTCCGACCCACCCCCATTTGCTCAAGGTGAGCGAGCCAACGAAGTCGATACGTCTTGATTTAGCCTATAATGAGATCAATATCCGGATCCAGAACATCCCTAGATGTATTTGCATCAAAAGGCTGAGCAGGCAGAAGTACCTGCGAATGTACAAGACGGTGATACGTTCCGTTTAAATTTTAAAAATTATATTTTTGTAAGTAAAACATACTACTTACTATCACTATATTATACTTGGCTATTTTCTTTTTACCTATACTCAAGCTAAAAGTATGCTTTGAATTGAAGTATATATATATATATATATATATATATATATATATATATATATATATATATATATATATATATATATATATATATATATATATTCTTTTGATTTTGATTTTTATTCTCCTGCGTAAGTAACAATTAGATAATTATTATTTACAATTATCATTAAAAGTTGAATATTAGCTATAATTATTATTTACAAATTCTGTAAATCCGCATTCCCGCCAATCCGTCTTAAGCAAGCATGGTAGGCTAATGTCCATTCCTCTAGAAATGAGGAGGACCCGTGCTTGGCAGTGATATAATAATATATGGGTTGTGAACAAAAAGGACAATTATAGGATATTAAAAAGCGAGCATTCGCATTACAATGACACAGAAGTAAAAGCTTAGAAGGAACAACGGCAATCAAAATCGACAGCGCAATGTTATACGTCAACCGATGCGTTTACGTAAATATAGGCCGTCTTTTATTATCTGCGAATTTCGATTGTGGTCGAGAGCTATGCTCACCCCTCCCATTCACGAGGGATGATTGATCTGCAGCGGATTGACAGATTTTTTATAAAACCACCCGAGGGTCGGTACCGGCAAGCGAATATTAAAGGCAATTGTTGTTTAATTTTTACATTGGAAGGGCGATGCGTTTCGAGTGTTGTAATAATGTTTTGATAATAGTAGTATCCGTTCGGCTCATATTTCTTATTCACGGCGCGTGGGACCGCCACCGGCACCCGCCACCCGCCACCCCCACCGGTGATTTTAATACGCATCGAGTGCTTTGTTTAACTTTAAAACGGTTGTTGATGTCCGTTATGGTGCACCTTGTAAAGTCTCATTAACTTGCCCAACACGACTGTTAACTTACAACTTGAATGCCACTTATGGTTGAAAACCATATCTAAAATATATTGTAATAGCCTTTGCCCGCGGCTTCGCTTGCGTGGAATTTGGTCTGCCACATTAAGTTTCGTGACAGATCGTTTTAAATAAATATATATATATTTTTTTACTTAATTTATCGTTCACAATTTTGGTCATAGTGGCTTCCACATAAAAGGTAGATATATGCTGTCGCGGACTTTTATTGAGAACTATTCAAGACAAATAATCCTACGGTACATCATCTTTATGTAACTCCAATGGTTTAGGCAGCGTACGCCAAGATAGCTCTCAGAGGCCAGATTTTTTTCCGAATTAATTGACATATATCGTTATATTACGACCAAAAAATTATTACAAATTGTAGGCTATATGTTATTCCGATGTATAACCTATATTACTGTAACATTTCATCCAAATCCGTCCAGTAATTTTTTTGTGAAAGAGTAACAAACATCACAACAAACAAACATCACACTCACAAACTTTCGCATTTATAATATTACTAGTAGGATACCTAAGTATATCTTTATAAGTTTCTGAACAGTTACTGTTTTCAGAGTCAATTATTGTGATTTCAATTCCTGTTTCGGGTTTTATAAATATGTTCACCGCCTACAGGCATTTTTCACACTTTGGGTGTTCCGCCAATTTGCTTTACATAAGTATGGTAGGTTTGGTGTGGGACAATATCCATTCTCCCACAATTCGAAAGAATCCAGACTCAAACTGGTTTCACATACATCCATAAATACATACATAGGCTTTATAATATAATTATACAATTATTATTAATAGATTTATTAGTAGGTGGCAGGATCAACTATCCAACTTCACCTTCCGAACCTTCTACCGGCGGTATAAAAAATATTTTAACCGCCCGCGTAACGTCTTGCACGATCTGGACGACAAAACGGCGTCATTCGGATCTACTCTCGACATCAACACTAGCATGCACCCTGGCACCAGCCGAGCAAAAGGTAACTCTTCCACACCGGTCTCTTACATGAGGCTCTCTCAATTACCCGGTTGATTCTCACGACTTAGACTTTATGGCCTTGGAAATTAATAGGGACTCTAGTTACTTACTTCCGTCCAATCCTCCCCTACACTAGTCTACATTAACTATCATGTCATGACGAAATTAAAATCGACATACACGTGTGTACCTCTGAAACGGCATTAGGCCTATGGAACCTGCGGCGTATGTGATAAAGCTGTAGAAACCAATAGGCTACTACAACAATAGGCAATAACATCTTCGAATCATAGTATCTTGTTCGAATCATAGTAATAGGTATCTTGACCAAAGACGAATATGGCATAAAACTCATAAGAAAACCTTTTTTTGCTTCCTACTCGTAATAATTTAACCATACCTACTCAAAATAGCGACCATTAACCATTATACTTATTATTAATCAATGATACCAATTATTACATTCAGAGTTTAAACTGTATATCGTGGCAATACTTTCAAAATTCACTTTAATAATGCGATTATTTTATTTATAACTAATAATGAATAATTATGAAATAATTTCATAAATTATTAGTACACGAAAAAATATTGTAGGTAATATTCTATCTATTGTAATTATGCTTAATTTCCTTTTTCGTCCTGATCTGATGTCAATCATTAAAAGTTGACGTGTCTCAACCAAATCTTTAAGCCTATATACAAAAAAAAAACTACCCGTTGCAAATAAAAACTGTCAAGTTCGACAGCTTACCATTGAGGTTTGACCCTTGACGGGTGCTTGCTTGGCTTATATTTTTTTACATTCTTTTTTTATTTCCATTCGGACAAAGCTTATGTAGTCATTCGATACTTTAACACAATGTGCCCACTGATCCTCATTGATCGCCAATTACTGGACATTAAGTACCTTAAACGCTTTTCACATCGGCTATTTGTAGCAACAAATCAAACACAGGAGAAAAAAAATCCACAATGGACCATTCAAAATGTTCATACACTGTGGCTGTTAGGGAGTTTCAATTCGTTTATAAGCTTGTTTTTTGGGATGTGGCAACAATAGTTTGGGGCGGTTTAACATTGATGATTTCTTTTTTGATTGAATCCAGCTTCAGTATTCATCAGCAGTATGATTTAAATATTTCCGAAAGTTAAAAAATAAAAAGTATTTATCATATACAATATTTAACGCAAACTGCGCGACTTCGTATGTGCGATTAATAATAAATATTCGGGCGGAACATTTGAAATTATATATGTGTGCTTAAAAAAAAGTGAAATATTCACTACTAGTTTGGTTGTAAAATAAAACACTGCGAAGAAACCTACACACAGGAAGACAAAATTACGTAAACGTAACAAATGTTAATTTTCATAAAATGAGACGATGCTTGTTTAAGCGATGTGTACCTAGGCATTTACATGTAATTTTATTATTTGTAATCTATTTGTAATTTTATTATTTGCAAACTACAAAGCAAGCTCAAAGTATATTTTTTAATATATACAAATAAAAAATGCTACATTAAATCACAAATCGAAAGTAACGCATATAATTCAATAATCATGAATCATGAAATTAATGTCTTAAGTATCCTAGGGAATATATTCTCAACCTAGTAATAAAACTTTAACTTTTTTATTTATAAATTAAGACATTAAATTTAATTGTAATTTAAATTTAATTGTAAAAATCTTAAGTATATAATAATTCTATATTTTTTAATTGTGTTTTTATGTCTCAAAATATATATATACTGTCTTAATTTCAGAAATCATTTAATGTGGTTTATACGGTTACTATGACTTGTTAGATAATATGGTGCGTGGTCCTAGTACAAGGTGTGCATTGTGGGCTGCGCACGCGCCGATGGGTCCATTGTCGTGCGTCATGCGTGTCTTTAGATAGGGTCACCATCATATTACAAATGAGACTTGGAACGTAAAGTTCTGAAAAGAAAGCTAGTTAGTATTTAATAGTTATATATATATATATATATATATATATATATATATATATATATATATATATATATATATATATATATATATATATATATATATATATATATATATAATATATACGACGACCGATTGGCTCAGTGGCGCGGCCCTCCGCCCACGGAGTCAAAGGTCGCGGGTTCAATTCCCGCATCGGAAGATGGAGCTCTGTGGTCTCTGCCAACCCCTGCGGGGGATAGGCGTGAATATATAAAAAAAAAATATATATATATATATATATATATATATATATATATATATATATATATATATATATATATATATATATATATATATATATATATATATATATATATATATATATATATATATATATATATATATATATATATATATATATATATATATATATATATATATATTGCTGGATGGACAGCATAGTATTCACCAACCAGGGAAGCAGCAGTAGCAGAAGTATGGTTGATGGATTACCAATACTAGTACCTGCTGAACAGTATGAAAGACCCAACTGATGTGGATAATAAAATAAAAATGGAAAACAGATCAAGGCCTTCGAATAAATTTCAAATATCAAAGTTTATCATATATATTTTATATACAAAAATATTGTATGTATTGCAAAAGTTGTAATAAAATGTAAACAATTGCTGAGTGGTATAAGGATGAACGAACCAATTCGAGATACATACTTCAAAGACAGTCCCAAAATTGTTGAATTATTGGCGAACCTACTTTCATCCGTACACACACGTAACATTAAAATGTGTATTTCCACTGGCGTGCACTCAACACATTATTACATTTTTATTGCGCATCCTCAAAGCATTGTTAGTTTTGTTACGTTTTTTATCGAACCACACGTCCCCGCTAAGAGATGTATGCCTTCACGCTGTAATTCGTTTACAATTATTCCTTTATTCGTGACAATTCTCCCGAAAGCAGAAGCTCACTATATAATCGGGCATTCTAAAATATGAGTACTACAAATTTTTCTATTGCGGTAATTTGCAAAATCAAAAAATTCGACAGATGAATTTGACATTCCGGCAGAACCCATTTTCTGTGAATCTCTTATAGTTAAATGAAAACATAGTTAAATAGTAATATCTCTTTAGAATCAATCAATTACCAAAAACCAAAACTTGTAAAGAAAAATAGAAAAAAAAACGGGAATTATATAAAAATCAGTACACACAGTAGTTTTGAAATGTGAACTATTAAATTTCCCATCCCGGTGGCTCTGAAATCGAAATAAATCACCTACGATTATCCTACAAAAGAAATTAAAAAAAAACAAAAACAAACGTATATTTACTGATAACTGTCAGTTTAAATCATTCATGCTTATTCCCATCGTCTCGCATTAAAAATAAGTGTGCAACTTCAATCAATTCCGTGAGTAGGAAGTCGGTCTCAAGTTAGGAAATACCAATGATCGGAGCACTCGAGACGGCAGCGGACGTTTCTGAGACGTCTTCTTATGGACAAAGGCGGTGAGTCAGTTTGGAGCCATGCTGTCTGTAGCCACAGACATGCGGGTTTTGTTTCTGGGTCATGTCTTTGACACCCGACTCAAACTCCATGTGCTATTTGATTAGAGTTAGGTTCAATAGGCTACATGTTGTGGAAGGTCATTATTATAGGAGCACAATACTTGTAGAGAGAGTTGTTTTTATATTCTCGTTAGTGATCTGATAACATGCTAATCAAAATGTTATAAGCTAAGTATTCCTCAGCACAAAATTGCATGATTCCAACACAGTTTTCGGTTTAGTGTCCCATGTTTAAATGTTAGTGTAAAAGTATTTTTTTTTAAACTTTTGAAAAAAGAAGAACAATTTAGAAAACTATGACAATTTCGTCATCATGTAATAAATTATTTCTTTTTTTTTCTTCACTCTAATTTTCAGTTTGCTTTCGATTATTAGAATAAACAACTCTGTATTTTAATTACCTATTATAGCTTCTACGACCTTTTAGTTACAAAGGCGATCGTGATGTGGACAGTACGGTCTAGCAGTCTAGCTGAAATTTAACGCTGTATTTTTACCACATCATCATGCTGCAGTAGTACCTTTTTAATACTGCAATTAATAGTAGTTTTGGTTGATGTATTCTTTTTCTTATATAGTTGTGTCCGTTTAAGTAGATTCAAATAAATCATTGAATTAATATTAAATAAGATTAATTTCTGTTAGCGTTTTACATGTCGTGTGGCATGCTAGCAGGCTAGATAGAACGACGATCTGCGGGAGACGGCTGGCAGAAACTGGATGTGTAGCCGAAAATCGGGCTTGGTGGAGGGCATTCGAAGAGGTTTGTATCCAGCGACGGACTGTTGCAGATTGAAGATGATACTAAGACTTTAATGTCACTTTTTGTAGTTATTCTGCACCAGAACTTTTATTTACTTTCTTATTTTTGTGCTGATGAAAAATATAGGATGTGCTCTAATTCTATGTCAGTATTGGTCTCTTCCCTAATTCTCTACAATCCTTTCTGATGCTTGGCGTCCCCCTCCAAATTATTCAATTTATTTACTTTACTTTTCGAAATGTTTTTAAATCTTGTTAGCTATTTTTGTAGTTGAAACTTCCTGCAGCAATGAATCTGAAAATTAAAATTCCTAAAATCAATATTTTAAGCTTATATAAATTTAAAAAAAAATTATACAATACATAAATTGTTAAACACATGATTTTACAGCTGCGTTTAAAACAAAAACGTCTTTATAAGTTTTGAAAGTTTAATTTTTATTAATAAGGTATTTCAATTGATATACTTATTTGTCATCTTGTAATTTCACTCTATGTAACAAGGCAAACTAATATGACATGTCTAATTATGTAAATAAATATGAGCAAAAAATTAAAATTTTTGTATGAGTTACAACCACAAAACCATAGCCGTGCTCAGATTTCAAGGGTTGGCACACGACCAGTGCCAAATATTGTGATAATCAGCCTCTCTCTATTGTTGCTTGATGACTAGTTAAAAAAATCATAAAACGATCATCGACTGCGCATCCCCCGGGACAGTTTTCCGACAGCAAACAGACTCCTTCCCTTCATTCCCATAATCTATTCCAATTAACTGACAGCGCCATATTGTGATATTAACACAATACAATCCAGCCCCCTTGCATAATAAAGTACTAAATACAAAGGGAAATAAATCTTCTTCTCTTATAAATAAGGATTTTAATTGTATGCTAAACGTTACACTGAATACTTACACATATTATAGTTAAAGAGATTTCCTCTTCAACAACGTTCTGATTAAACTGTTTTACCTTTTTTGTTTCACAATAATGGAAACATTTTACAGTCGTGTGAGAAATTATGACGGGCTGTTTATAAATAAGTAAGAAATAATAGATATCAATGGACCTATAGAAGGTGGAAACGAATCCAAGATGTAAGATCGTGCGCACAAACTATAGGCTATTATGGCTCTAACGTAAAATTTCGTCACGTTAGAGTAATGTAAAATTGCAGATGCAGATAATTTTTATTTTCATCTATACGGTAAATCTGGTTCGTCCGAGATTAACCGTAACTTAACTCTACTACATTTTTGATTGTCCTTCGTCCGGTAAGCGACGGGAGTAGGAGATGTAGGTACCTATTTTTTCCATCGTGATTCTACTTTGGAAAAGGGTCTGTTATGATGAAATTCATTTATAGTATCCGTAATTCCTTTTTTTCTTTATTTCCTTCTTCCCTACCAATTACTCTATCTTTACACTCTCATTTAATCCTTATTCACATCCTAACCCTTAGGTAGACAACATTTATGCTGTGTCCTTGGTTTTATCAATGTTTATGGTAGGCAGTGATTGTTTACCATGAAGTGACCCGTTTAAATGTATGTCTATTTCGTAAAAAAATCTGGATGTCTATGGGAGTTGCTAATTACTTACCACGAGCTTAATCACTTTCTCTTTTGTAAAAAAATACATTAAAATTTTGAACGAATGAATTGAAATTGAAAATTAGGAACGTTAACATCGGCCGTAATAAATGTTGAAAATGTCACGGCAAAAACTACACGTAGATAAAGTGCAGAATGCAGTACATATAAGTAGGTATACTATGACCTCCCTAATTCGGCTGATTGTGGGAAATTACGAAGACAATGGCGATTATATCACTGTTAATAGCTAACATCAAGTGTCAGATGGGGTGCAGAGTGGGGGCCCAAGCTTGCTTATCAGGTAGGATTAGCTGTCTCAAACTTAAGCCAGCGTATACGATAAAATAAGAAATTCGTAGATATATCTAAAAAGATTATACATTAAGATAACATGTATCATCAGTGCTAAAACTTACAAAAAATGACATAGACAAACACTTAGACTAAAAGTTTATATGAATACGTGACTTAAACCTGCAAGAGAACGGTAAGCTTGGAAAGCAAACACATCCACTCCACAATATTGATCGTCAAGATTTTTTATAATATATAAGATCGAAGCCGCTCTTGTACATTTATATCAATATTGCCAATTATTAGAAAAAACGGACAAGTTTATTGTTATTATTACAAAAAATTAACCTTAACAAAATTTACTTATTAATAATAATATGCCAATTATTTAATGAAATTCGAGGTCAGTGTCCAGGAGGAGAATGTAAGGGAAGTTTTAGATGAATGCAAGGAAAACGAAAGAATAGTTATGCTCGGAGATTTTAATGGTTGGGTGGGTGTAAAGCGTGTTGGATATGAAAAGGTTCTTGGTACTTTCGGTGATGAAAGAGTGAATGAGAATGGAAAGAGTTTACTTGATGTATGTTTGGAATGGAGTCTCTGTGTGTTAAACACTTGGTTTGCGCACAAGAAAATCCATATGTATACCTGGGAAAGGGGCGAGAGAAAGAGTATGATTGATTTTGTAATTGTCGACAAAAGGTTGAGGAAGCAAGTAATAGATACAAGGGTGTACCGTGGAACAGGCGTTGATTCAGACCACTACCTGGTAATAAGCCGCATTAATGGTCTGTTCAGGGGATGGAGACACCGGCCACGAGAAACCAAGAAAGTGTTAGAGAGAATTAAAGTGGAAGAATTACAAAAAGAAGATGTGAGGGAGGAGTATCTGAGTAAACTGAATGTAAAGTTTGAAAAGTTGAATGATGTTAAAGTGGTTGAGGAGTTCTGGAAGGTGTTTAGGGAAGGAGTGGTCAGTGTGGCCACTGAAGTTTGTGGTGTTGCCAAACGCAAAGGAAAAAAGATGAAGAATGTTTGGATGGATAATGAAGTGCAAGAAGCAGTGAACGCTAAAAAGAAAGCATGGCGTGATTGGTTGGCTAAAAAAGCTGACGAAAGAATGAAGAAAGTTTCAAATGACGATGTCAATGATGCGCGAGAAAAATACAAGAAAGTGAAAAAGATAGTTAAGAATGTAGTAAATAGAAAGAAAGAGTATCAGAAGAATGAGTTTGACAGGAAGGTCTCAGGATTTCCGAGCAAATATAAAGCCGTTCTGGAAATCCATTAGATCAGCAAGAGCTAACATCTACCTCAGAGCTGACTACAAAGTTAGAGATGACAATGGAAGTATTGTAAAGGGAGAGAAAAACATTTTGAAGAGGTGGAAAGAATATTTCGAAAGTCTTTGATAGAACAGAAGTACACAGTGAGTCATGTACGACATATGAATGAGGATGAAGATATAATTAAAGTGATGATTAAAGCCTCTAAATGGAATGAAATTAGGTGGCTCCATGGTATGATAGGATTTCCTGTCGAAATGTTGAGGCCAGTGATGAGGTAATAGTCAGTCAGCTGTACTACCTTTTCAATTTATGCTGGAGTACTGGCAAAGTACCGGACGATTGGTGCAAAGCCGTTATAGTACCGATGTATAAGGGAAAAGGGTCGCAGCAAGATTGTAAAAATTACCGGGGCATCAGCCTACTAAGTGTCGTCGGAA